>CM066171.1:36583442-37183442 GCA_033629205.1 Lithocarpus polystachyus | reverse complement strand
TTTAGGGTTTCTCAAATTAAAAGGGTTGAAGACCGTGCGCTTCAAGGGGGCAGCCAGCAAACTTTATATTGGTATTGAGGTAAACATCAATTTATGCAAGCCTATTGTCTTCGCTGGACACTTTTTGATTAAGGGAAACTTTCGTCTCTTGCTGGTTCAAATTATTAGAATTATAATAATGGTTGCATAGGAATAGAGTTATCATGGAAGTATATTTAGTCATGCATTATTTTATTCGATTTCTAATTCAGATCTTCATATATGTTTGTAGAGTAGCATCACATCCTTTATAGCTTAAGTGGATGTAGTTGTCCTTGGGTGGTGTTCAGAGGGTCTGCATGTGTTTATATATAGGTATAATAGATTTTAGTTTAGGGAATACTTTACAATTATATAAATCTAGAATAGGTATGGGGGTATATTAGAAAGATATGTTAAGTTTTATATTGCGAAATCTTCTCAGTGGCTAAGAAAATTTTTATAGGAGGACTTTGTGGTTATTCAAAACCTACCCTTATTGAGTTATTTAATCCTTATTTAGGTTCTAGTTGACGTCGTTTCGAGCAATTGAAGTGAAGCTTGGTTTAGCAACTAGAGGTAAGTAGACTTCAGCACATAATGTCTCTCAAGACGTATATATATATATATATATATATATATATAACTAATTGCAAAAGTGAAGTTTCAAAAAAAAAAAAAAACTTATACCATTGTAAATGTATAATACATACCAGAATTTTATTATTTATTGTATATTTTTATGAAACTGTAAATGTCAAGAATGTTTTCAACTAGTCGACTAGACAGTCTGCAACCTTTGCCAACACAGGGTTAAGTGTTGGTCTTCGGCCGATGTAGTGTTAGTATGGTGTGGTGCAGTGTTACTGTTGCTCTTTGGAGCTAGTGTTTTCTCTTTAAGATTAGTGTTATTGTTCCCATGGGAATCACCCACCGAGTGTTTAGCAGCTTTTGTCTGTGTTTGACTAATATTATCCATATCGAACTACTGTTTTATTGCTACAGATCTTTGTAAGTGGAAAATTGTTTATTTTCTTAATAAATTGTTTCTACCTATTTAGTGCATATTGGCATATTAAAGTGGTTATTATTTTATTTAAAGATTACAGCATTATAGTGAAATGTTTTATATTAACAGTTTTATAGAGTATATTATATTACTGTTAAAACTATTTGTAAATGTTTTGTGAAGACTATATTTTGTCAACGATACTAATGTTTTGTTTTGAAAGACATCCTCATGTTATGTAGTCTCTTATTAAGCCTCTAGCTCACCCCCCTTTTTCCACCCTTTCAGATTTGAGCAATGGAATGTCTTTTGATGGTAGATCAATGGAGCCTTAGATTGACGACTTCTTTTGGAGCTATGTTAGTTGGTGAACTATTTTAGTATAATTTCTTAGGGACAATGAGTTTGCCATTTGTGGAACTATTTTGAGATTGTATTTAGAGATTTTATTGTGAAGGATTTTGTATTTTTATGGATTTTATAGGAAAGTTGATGTTGGATAGAAGTTTATTTGTGGATAATTAATTACGCTCTGTTCCATTATATTATTGTTGATTATTTCTAAGACAGGTTATTCATCAAAATCCTTGGTATGGATTTGGGGTGTTACAGTTATGGTATCAGAGCATAGGCTTATGATTCTGTAGACTTATAGGTTTAATCTTAAGACTATTTTGGAACAAGAGTGTGATTACAAGGAATTTTAGTGTTAGAATTATTTGACCTTTCATAGCGATTTTATTTATTTATTTTTATTATTCTAGAGTGTGTAGGAATGATTGTTGTACTATCTATGTGTTTGGTTTTGACCCTCAGGAATATTTGAAATTTTTACATATGATATCTTGTTGTATTGCTTAGAGAGATGGCTCCACCAAGGAGGAACCCAGGGAATTGTCAACCGAATGTTGGGGGAACCACTAATCTTCAGGCTATTATTGAAGCCATTGGGGGCTTAACCAACATAGTGCAACATCAAGTAGGAGCCACCAATCCGACTAGTGCTTTGGAGAAGTTTAGAAAGCTTGACTCTCCTGCTTTCAAGGGTACAAAGGATCCAATTGAGGCTGACAACTGGCTTAAGGAGATAGAAAGGCTCTTTAGAGCAATGGAAGTTAGTGATGAGCAACGAGTTATCCTTGCTGTTTTTGTACTGAAGGGTGATGCATTGGAATGGTGGGAGTCCACAGAGAGGACACATGGAAGAGAAGTAATAACTTGGCAGCATTTTGTTGAGCTCTTTTGTAAGAGGTATTTTCCCGATAGTTTGATGGTGCAAAAGGAAGCTGAGTTCATTCGCATAGCACAAGGTACTCAATCAATGTATGAGTATGAGCGGAAATTTGCTGAATTATCCTGCTTTGCTCCACACATGGTTGACACGGAAGCAAGGAAGGCTAGGCATTTTGAAAGAGTTTTAAGGGAGGAAATTCAGGGACCGGTTTCCATGTTCAAATTGGAAACATACGCAGAAGTGGTGGATCGAGCTCTCATAGCAGAGAGAAATTGCAATCGTCTCTCAAGGGCCAATGATCAAGAGAGGAAGCTAAACCAGAGTAATTTTCTTAAGGGGAAGTCTAGTGGAAGTTCATTCAAGAAGCAAGGGGTGCCTAATTCAAATAAGAAGGCACATAAAACTTGTCCAAGATGTGGAAAGGCTCATAGTGGAACATGTTATTTGGAGTCAAGGGCGTGTTTTAAATGTGGCAAGACTGGACACTTCATCAAGGATTGTCCAAATTTGCGAGCTGAACAAACTACCAATACAAATGGGAGCCAACAAAAACCCAAGGTTCAGGGTCGAGTTTTTTCTTTGACTAAACAGGACGCCGAGGCATCCCCATCAGTGGTTTCAGGTACACTTCTTGTTTCCAGTCAACATGCACAAGTGTTATTTGATTCTGGTTCAACCCATTCTTTCATCTCACATAGACTTGCACAAAGGCTAAACATGGAACCTGAGAGTTTAAATTATGAATTGTGTGTTGCTACACCTTCTGGACAACAAATGATTACCCATAAAGTGTACAAGTCTTGTAATGTTTTAGTCTCTGGGAGGGAATTAGAAGCAAATCTTATGTTGCTAGATATGTTTGAGTTTGATGTGATTTTAGGGATGGATTGGTTATCTACTTTTTATGCTTCCATAGAGTGTTTTGGGAAGAAGGTAATATTTAGAATTCTTGGGGAGCCAGAATTCTTCTTTGAGGGAGATCGTGTGGTGAAACCACCTTTATTGGTTTCAGCTATGCAGGCAAGACGATTGCTAAGGAAGGGTTGTGAAGGGTTCCTTGTTTATGCTTTGAAGGGTGGTAAAATAGAATTAAAAGTTGAAGACATTCCAGTGGTGAAAGAGTTCCCAGACGTGTTCTCTGAGGACTTATCTGGACTACCCCCTGACAGAGAGGTTGAGTTCACTATTGACCTAGTACCTGGTACTGGCCCAATTTCCAAAGCACCCTATAGAATGGCCCCTGCAGAGCTCAAGGAATTGAAGGAGCAATTGCAAGACTTGCTTGATAAAGGCTTTATTCGGCCTAGTGCTTCCCCTTGGGGTGCTCCAGTGTTGTTTGTTAAGAAGAAGGATGGTAGTATGCGGTTGTGCATTGACTATAGGGAGTTGAACAAGGTAACCATCAGAAATAAATACCCTTTGCCACGAATTGATGATTTGTTTGATCAGCTTCAAGGCGCTCAAGTCTTCTCAAAAATTGATTTGAGATCTGGTTATCATCAATTGAGAGTTAAGGAGGATGACATACCAAAGATAGCTTTTCGAACTAGGTATGGTCATTATGAGTTCTTAGTGATGCCTTTTGGTCTAACTAATGCTCCAGCTATTTTTATGGATTTAATGAATAGGGTATTTCATGAGTACTTGGATTGGTTTGTTATTGTTTTCATTGATGACATCTTTGTATACTCTAAAAGCCAAGAAGAACATGAGGAACACTTGAGAAAGGTTTTGCAAATTTTAAGAGACAAGAAGTTGTATGCTAAATTGAAGAAGTGTGAATTCTAGTTGAATCAAGTGGTGTTCTTAGGACATGTGATCTCTAGAGATGGAATTACAGTGGACCCTAGTAAGATTGAAGCTGTAGTTAATTGGGCTGTCCCTACTAATGTAAGTGAGGTAAGAAGTTTTTTGGGCCTTGCAGGTTATTATAGAAGATTTGTGGAAGGATTTTCTAGTATTGCGACTCCTTTGACTCGATTAACTTGAAAAAATGCAAAGTTTGACTGGACAGAGGAATGTGAAAGAAGTTTCCAGGAGTTGAAGCAACGGTTGGTTTCTGCACCAGTATTGACTATTCCATCTAGTTCTGGTGGTTTTGTGATATATAGTGATGCATCTCGTAAGGGTCTTGGTTGTGTTCTAATGCAACACGGGAAGGTGGTTGCTTATGCCTCTCGACAACTAAAGAATTATGAACAGAATTATCCAACTCATGATTTGGAATTGGCAGCAGTGGTTTTTGCATTGAAGATTTGGAGGCATTATTTATATGGTGAGAGATGTGAAATATACACTGACCATAAAAGTTTGAAATACATATACACTCAGAAAGAATTAAATTTGAGGCAAAGGAGATGGCTAGAATTAATTAAAGACTATGATTGTTCCATAAATTACCATCCTGGTAAAGCCAATGTTGTGGCTGATGCACTTAGTCGAAAGTCATATAACTTCTCAGCTGCATTGTTAACTACTCAGAAGCATATTAATGTTGATCTTCAGAAACTTGGAGTAGACATAGTGACCGGAGACTCCCAATCCTACTTGGCAAGTTTAAGTGTACAACCAACTCTAATTGATAAGATCAAAGCTGCTCAAAGTGGTGACCCTCAGTTGTTTAAGATCATGGAACAAGTACGTGGTGGAAGTAGATTTGATTTTAATATCTCTAATGATGGTGTTTTGAGATTTCGTAATGGGCTTTGTGTGCCTAATGATTCATTGATTAAAAGAGAGATTTTGGAGGAGGCCCATCGTTCGCCTTATACAATGCATCCGAGTAGTACCAAGATGTATCATGACCTTCGAGAAGTTTATTGGTGGATCAACATGAAAAGAGAAATTGCTCAATTTGTGGAACAATGCTTGATTTGCTAGCAAGTCAAAGTGGAACATCAGAGGCCATCAGGGTTGTTACAACCTTTACCTATTCCTGAGAGGAAGTGGGAGAATATCACCATGGACTTTGTGTGTGGGTTACCAAGATCACCTAAGAATCATGATGCTATTTGGGTGGTAGTGGATAGGTTGACTAAATCTGCCCACTTCATTCCAATTAGAATGAACTACTCTCTTGACAAACTGGCTAAACTTTATATAAATGAGATTGTGAGGTTGCATGGAGTGCCAGCTTCTATTGTATCTGATAGAGATTCGAGATTCACTTCAGGATTCTGGGATAGTTTGCAAAAAGCCTTGGGTACTAAGTTGAACTTTAGTACTGCTTGCCACCCTCAAACAGATGGACAGTCCGAGAGAACTATCCAAACTTTAGAAGACATGTTGAGAGCTTGTGTCTTGGATTTCAAGGGTAGTTGGAATGACTATTTGACTTTGGTGGAGTTTGCTTATAACAATAGCTATCATTCCAGTATTAAGATGGCACCTTATGAGGCTTTGTATGGGAGAAAGTGTAGATCCCCAGTTTGTTGGGATGAGGTTGGAGAGAGGAGAATCTTGGATCCTGAGATTGTTCAAAGGACCAGTGAAAAGATTGATGTAATTCGGGAAAGGTTGCGTGCAGCTCAAAGTAGACAGAAAAGTTATGCTGATCCACGGAGAAGAGAAGTGGAATTTGAAATAGGAGACATGGTTTTCATTTGAGTGGCACCTATGAAAGGAGTTATGAGGTTTGGCAAGAAGGGTAAGTTAAGCCCTAGGTACGTGGGGCCCTTTGAAATTTTGGAGAGAGTTGGTTCTGTTGCTTACCGGCTTGCTTTACCACTGGCTTTGTCAAGGTTACATAACGTTTTCCATGTATCCATGTTGAGAAGGTATGTCCCTGATCCATCTCATATCTTGAGTTATGAGCCACTTCAAGTCAAAGAGAACTTATCCTATGAGGAAGTCCCAATTCAGATTTTAGATCATAAAGAGCAAGTGCTACGTAATAAGACTATACATTTGGTCAAAGTATTATGGAGGAATCATTCCATAGAAGAAGCTTCATGGGAGTTTAAAGACGAAATGCAATCCAAATATCCCCAGCTATTTCAAAAGTGAGGTATGTTTTGAATTTTCGAGGACGAAAATTTTATAAGAAGGGGAGAATGTAACACCCGTCTCACTTAAATTTAATTTAATTGCTTCTAGAGTGGATTTGATGAATCGCTTAATTTATTTTGGAGGAGATATTATTTTATATTATGAATTTCTACAAAAATAATAATAATAATAATAATAATAATAATAATAATAATAATAATAATAATAATAATAATAATAATAACGGGTAACGTGAATAGTTATTTTGTGGTTTATTTAAATTTAACTTTTAGTCTCCTTATCAGTTAAGGAAAAAGGATAAGAGATTAAAACCTAATTGGATTAGGAGTTTAAGTGTTATTGGAATTCTTTAGAGTCCTAGCCTATGTAAACAACCTTATTATGAGTTTAATTTCCAGCTAATGTAGGGATCAGTTTTAATGTGTAAAGCTGAAAGTTAGGGTTTCCTACGTGAAAGGCAGAGAGTGAAAAAAAAAAAAAAATCAGTGATTAGCGTATAAAGAGTAAGAATAGAGTTTAGGGTTTCTCAAATTAAAAGGGTTGAAGACCGTGCGCTACAAGGGGGCAGCCAGCAAACTTTATATTGGTATTGAGGTAAACATCAATTTATGCAAGCCTATTGTCTTCGCTGGACACTTTTTGATTAAGGGAAACTTTCGTCTCTTGCTGGTTCAAATTATTAGAATTATAATAATGGTTGCATAGGAATAGAGTTATCATGGAAGTATATTTAGTCATGCATTATTTTATTCGATTTCTAATTCAGATCTTCATATATGTTTGTAGAGTAGCATCACATCCTTTATAGCTTAAGTGGATGTAGTTGTCCTTGGGTGGTGTTCAGAGGGTCTGCGTGTGTTTATATATAGGTATAATAGATTTTAGTTTAGGGAATACTTTACAATTATATAAATCTAGAATAGGTATGGGGGTATATTAGAAAGATATGTTAAGTTTTATATTGCGAAATCTTCTCAGTGGCTAAGAAAAGTTTTATAGGAGGACTTTGTGGTTATTCAAAACCTACCCTTATTGAGTTATTTAATCCTTATTTAGGTTCTAGTTGACGTCGTTTCGAGCAATTGAAGTGAAGCTTGGTTTAGCAACTAGAGGTAAGTAGACTTCAGCACATAATGTCTCTCAAGACGTATATATATATATATATATATATATATATATAACTAATTGCAAAAGTGAAGTTTCAAAAAAAAAAAAAACTTATACCATTGTAAATGTATAATACATACCCGAATTTTATTATTTATTGTATATTTTTATGAAACTGTATATGTCAAGAATGTTTTCAACTAGTCGACTAGACAGTCTGCAACCTTTGCCAACACAGGGTTAAGTGTTGGTCTTCGGTCGATGTAGTGTTAGTGTGGTGTGGTGCAGTGTTACTGTTGCTCTTTGGAGCTAGTGTTGCCTCTTTGAGGTTAGTGTTATTGTTCCCATGGGAATCACCCACCGAGTGTTTAGCAGCTTTTGTCTATATTTGACTAATATTATCCATATCGAACTACTGTTTTATTGCTACAGATCTTTGTAAGTGGAAAATTGTTCATTTTCTTAATAAATTGTTTCTACCTATTTAGTGCATATTGGCATATTAAAGTGGTCATTATTTTATTTAAAGATTACAGCGTTATAGTGAAATGTTTTATATTAACAGTTTTATAGAGTATATTATATTACTGTTAAAACTATTTGTAAATGTTTTGTGAAGACTATATTTTGTCAACGATACTAATGTTTTGTTTTGAAAGACATCCTCATGTTATGTAGTCTCTTATTGAGCCTCTAACTCACCCCCCCTTTTTCCACTCTTTCAGATTTGAGCAATGGAATGTCTTTTGATGGTAGATCAATGGAGCCTTAGATTGACGACTTCTTTTGGAGCTATGTTAGTTGGTGAACTATTTTAGTATAATTTCTTAGGGACAATGAGTTTGCCATTTGTGGAACTATTTTGAGATTGTATTTGGAGATTTTATTGTGAAGGATTTTGTATTTTTATGGATTTTATAGGAAAGTTGATGTTGGATAGAAGTTTATTTGTGGATAATTAATTACGCTCTGTTCCATTATATTATTGTTGATTATTTCTAAGATAGGTTATGCATCTAAATCCTTGGTATGGATTTGGGGTGTTATAGAACATGCTGTCCATATTCAGCATTGGGTAAATCGAGGGGATGAAGTTCGCGCTGCCCTCTCTTGGACGGTGATCATACGTACCCCGTTGAGTACATGATGTGGTACAATCGCAACACAAGGCAGTACATAACACCACAGTCTGCGTATTGGGAACTCATGGTGAGGCAACAATTCTTTCCCCTTTGTTGAAACCATTATTCGATTAAATATCTTTAGCAGCTTTATCATGCATGCAAAACTTGGATTAATTATTGTCATTACAGCTCTATATCTCTATGACTTTATCTTTGATTATGTTTTAAAGTCAAAAAATACTGCATGATCTAAGTTCTTCACAAATAAGTGAATTTGTCTTAATCCAATTTGTTTGCGCGAGGAATGGTTAATTGGCAATGACCAACGACGGCCACACCTTTGTTCATATAATTACATTCAAATTTTAAAAGGGGTGGGTTGGGTTTTATTCTTTTATTTTTATTTTTTGTTTTTAGTTGGCTTGTAATTTCAAATGGACGGTGCTACTCTTTTCAGTAGTGATAATTAGACATTTCATGATAGTTCACAGTCACACTAGATAGCCTTACCTCCAGGATTGAAAGCTAATTACATATTTTATGAAAGATATTACCTCTAGGACTGGGAAGTCCCTTACTAAACTATTGGACTACTAGATTCAAGTATGATATATGTTGTAATTTATGATACTTCCCTTAATTGAGACTTTAAGCTTGCATTTGATTTTTTCAATTCATTGGATTCTTGGTGTACCTTAGGAAATAATAACTTAAAAATATGTGTCCTGATTGCAGTATGATATTAATGCTGTTGTAACTCTGGTGAAGCCTACATACACAAATGAAATTCAGATATTTTCACTTATGCTTAGATTCAACTTATGTACAACCAAGCATATGTGTTTTTTGGAAGTATTATCTCAATGTTTAGATTGCATAGCCACAAACTTAATAGGAAACTGCAAATTTTTGAGTGCTGGGGTTCTTTTGCACAGGGGAAGCCAACCCCTATTTTTATACACTATCTCTTTAAAGATGTTTAATAATTATAAGTAATATAAGGATTTCATTCGCTATGCTTGTAACACCCGTCTCACTTAAAATTTAATTTAATTACTTCTAGAGAGTAGATTTGATAAATTGCTTATTTATTTTGGAGGAAATAATTAATTTATATTGTGATTTTTACAATGATAATAATAATAATATCAATATTAATATTAAGGGGTAGCGTGAATAACTATTTTGTGGTCTATTCAAAAATTAACTATTAGCCTCTTATCAGTTAAGGAAAAGGTTAAAAGGATTTGAACCTTTTTGGATTAGGAGTTTTAGTGTCTTTGGAATTCTTTAGAAGTCCTAGCCTATGTTAACAACCTTATAATGAGTTTAGTGGGAATATAGGTGGGTCTTGGAAGTTTATTTTAGTTGTAGTGGGCTTCTAAATTTTCAGCCCAAGTGAAATTAGCCTTAACCTGAAATAGGCTTCTGGATTTTCAGCCCAAGTGCAACAGCTTTATATGAAAGAAAATTAGGGTTTCTCAAAAACAAAAGAAGAGGAGGTTGTGCACTTCAGGGCAGCCAGCAACTTCATCTTGGTTTTGAGGTAAGCATCATTCTAGGAAAGCCTTTTTTTTTTTTTCTTTTTTTTTGCTGGGATTTCATCATTGACATGTTAGTGTTAGGGTTAGTATTAAGTTTGCTGGAATTTCAATTGTGTTTGCTGGAAATTCAATGATGGTTGCTGGAATTTCAATGATAATAATGTATAAATTGGATTGCCGAATATATATATATATATATATATATATATATTACATCAATAGTTCATCCATTGGATTCAATTGGATTGCCGAATATATATATATATATATATATATATTACAATGATTAGTTCACATGGTTGGCCGAAAGTGGAGATTGGTGCTATTAGGTTTTTATATAAGTATATATATATATATATATATATATATATATATTACATTATATCATTGTTAGTATAGTAAATGGTCCTTTTGCCACCGTAGTGTTTGGCTATGGCATTGATATTGCAAATGTTTTTATTATTGATGATAATGTCATGGAACCAATTTCTTGGGTGCCGAATTGTGTTTTTTTTTTTTACTTTCATATTCACGTTGTCTGGACGAAATGGAAAATTGTAATTTTGGGTTCATATATATGTATATAGACACATAGGTTATAGGGTTGCTTATGGTAACGTGTTCTTATATAAATATTAGATGTTAGGTTAGGGAATGCTATACTATTATTTTAATCTAGAATAGGTTTGGAGTTATATTAGAAAGACACGTTAAATTTTATCTTGCCAAATCTTCATAGTGGTTGAGGAATTGTTTTATCAAGAGGACTTTGTGGTTATTAAAGAACCTGCCCTTATTGAGTTATCTAATTATTATTTAGGTTCTAGTTGACGTCGTTTCGAGCAATTGAAGTGAAGCTTGGTTTAGCCACTAGAGGTAAGTAGACTTCAACACATGACGTCTCTCAAGACGTATATATTTATATATATATATATATAATTGTGGTAAAAATATATTTATATATATATATACATACACATAATTGCAAAAGTGAAGTTTCAAAGACTTATACCATTGTTAGTGCTTTATACATACTCAAACTCTATTATTTATTGTATATTATTGTGAAACTGTATATGTCAAGAGTGTTTCAAATGGTCAACTAGACAGTCTGCAACCTTTGCCAACACAGGGTTAAGTGTTGGTCTTCGGCCGAAGTAGTGTTAGTGTGGTGTGGTGCAGTGTTATTGTTGCTCTTCGGAGCTAGTGTTGCCTCTTTGAGGTTAGTGTTATTGTTCCCATGGGAAATCACCCACCGAGTGTTTAGCAGCTTTTGTCTGTGTTTGACTAATATTTTTTCATATTGAATTACGGTTTATTTACTACTGTTCTTTTAGGTGGAAAATTGCTTATTTTCAAAATAAAATTGTTTCTACCTATTTGGTGCATATTGGCATATAAATGTGGTCATTATTTTATTAATGTTTACAGTGTTATAGTGAAGTGTTTTATTTTAACAGCTTTATAGAATATATTATATTACAGTTTAAACTAATTTTAATTGTATCGTGATGACTATATTTTGTCAATGATATTATCGTTTTGTTTTTGGAAGACATCCTCATGTTTGTAGTCTCTTATTGAGCCTTTAGCTCACCCCTTTTTCCATCCTTTCAGATTAGAGTTATGGAGTGTCTTTTGGTGGTAGATCAGTGGAGCCTTAGATTGACGACTTCGTTTGGAGCTTGATAGTTGCAGAATTGTTTTAGTAAAATTGTTTCAGGAAAATGAGATTATTATTTTGGAACTATTTTGAGATGTTATTTGGAGATTTTACATTCAAGAATATTATTGTTGTTTTGTTTTTATGGATTGTTAAGGAAATCTGATGATATTCAAGAAGTTTATTTGAGGATAAATATTACGCTCTGTTCCATTATATCATTGTTGATTCTTTCTAAGACAGGTTATGCATCTAAATCCTTCTTAAGGGTTTGGGGTGTTACAATGCTTACTACTTTTTTCTTTTGGATTTAGAACATATTCTACAATGTTTTGCATCATACCTGCGTTCTTGCTTTATAGCGCTCTTGTTTTGTAGGTTCGGACGATGATTAGGTCTATACAGAGGTGCGATGAAGGTTCTGACATGCACAATGACCTTACATATACACTAGGGCTTATGGAGGAGCTGGGCCGACTTAAATTGGCTGATGCGCTCGCAGAAGCATCCGACATTGGTACACAGGCCCCGGGTTGCGGCGGTCAAAGTGGTGGGTCTCGAGGGGGTGGACGTTGTGGAGGTGGTCGAGCTGGTCGCGGCCGCACGACTGAGCCAGATCCCATCTACGAGGTAGGGGATGACTCGGGTGCAGAAAAGTCATGGCTTGGCACTGATTGGGTACTGTCTGACGACGACGGCAGGACACCACGATGCACGTCTGGTGCTGGTGTTGGGCCATCCCACACTGCCGGTCATGAGGACACTGTTCCAGCCTAAACTATGCCCCGTGGTGCTAGCATGGACTATAAGGACCCTCCCCATATGTTGCCCCCAATTTTCAATGGATCTACCCATGATGGTGGATGCATATTTGTCCACACACCAGGTATGCCCACCCCACCTCTAGTGCATGTGGACCTCACCATGGCAACTTCATCTCCAACCCCTCACCAAGAGGCTGTACAGATTGAGCAGATATCGGCTGAGGACATTGAGCCGGTGGAGGGTTTGCGAAGATCGCAACGCCCTCGTACGCATGCTCCCGATTGCAGGATCGGTGATGGTATGTACTTCGTCTACACTTCCCATCTTCTTGAGCTACTTATACTGTGCATGTGATTGAATATATTAATTTAATTATGCTGTTGTGTCTGATGAAACAAGTAAGATTAGACATGTGAGGGCATATGGACGGAAATGAAAAGATCATTAAATGCCTCAGTGTGTGCTTATACTTCTTGCCTATTGGTGTCTAGATATTTTCGTTTCACTTTTCTTTTAAAGTTGTATCTTTTTTTTTTAGAGCCCATATATGGTGGAAATGAAAAGGCCATTGAGCCTGAAGTTAGTGTGTGCTTATTCTTTCTGTCTATAGGTGACTGGAATAGGCATGCAAAAGGTTCTAATTGGGGAGAATCTTGATGGCTATGCATCAGTTTGTGGATCATTGCTTGGGGAGAATACTGGCTTTCAATGTGTTTATTGTCAACAGATTGAGATTTTGGAGAAAACCAAGATGGTGTATTGTATTTATTGATGTATTAGGAAGTTTTTCTGGGCTTGGACTTTTGATTGCAAAAGGACAAATGTGTGGTAGGCATTCATTTGAAGCCAAATGAAAAGTATTTTGATATGTTGTTAGCTGGAGTAAAGTAGGGCATTGTTGATAATCAAGAAGATGTAATTAGATACTTTTGGTAAAAGAGTCTAAGGAGGAAGTTTATGCGGATCAATGGCACAACCAAGTCCTTTGTACCAAATCATTTATCCGAGTCTCTAGAATGCTTTGTGCCATGACTATAAGAGCTTTTGAGGAAAACGGACCGATTCTTTGCAAAGAATCTTGAACTGATTGAGAGAAATGCTAGTCCTTTTCTCCATAGTTTTGCAGCAAATAAGTGGTTGACCCAAAGATTAGAAACACTTAGTGCAGTTGTTCTTGCCTCTTCAGCACTGTGCATGGTTTTGCTTCCTCCTGGAACTTGTAGCTGTGGTGAGTTTTACCTTGAAGAGTTATTTTTTCTATCTTTAACTCTGGTATTTCTCTGCTGCTCTAGTTCCATATTCACATGTGTCTTTCTGTGTGTGTCTACTCTTCACTCCAAAGTTCCAAATATTACTTGATAAAGTATCAAAGTTGTATTTTTTTTTTCTCTGTTCTTTGTCTTAGGTGTGATGTTGTTTACTTAACTCTAATTTTTCTGGCTTTTGTATGTCATTTTACAATCTGATACTATGCTATCTCAACCATGATTCCTTCCTGAGCAGTGTATAATCTATCACCAGGATATTACTTACTGTGTCACTTGCATAATCTTCCCCTTGTTGGACTTAAGCTATATAGTGCAAGTTGGATAAATGAGTTGTTGGGAACTAGTATATAGTGCTTCACTTCTTTTAACATATTAGAATTTCTGAGTTTTGATGGAGTTTATTGTTTTTGTTGTGAAATGGATAAATATGTGTAGAAATTGTGGATCAAGATGGGAAGTCATCTATGCTTTCACTTGTCAAAGCATTTGACTCTGTTTTTGACGTTTATGAAGGTTTCTGCAACCTCAAATAGGTTCGGTTTCCTGCAAAATTATTTTTGGGTTCTGTGCCATTTATTCATGGAATTTTGCTAGTATATAATTGCTTTGCTTTTGGTTGGTTAGAAAGAAGAAAATGAAAGAGCCATTGAAGCAGCTTGGACAACTACTAATGGATCACTTCAAGAATCAGTCTGGAATTATGTACTGCCTTTATTATTTGTTGATGAGATTATTTCATCTTGGCTATTTCTGTTCGTTAAATGCATTAATGAGAATTAAGTAGAAAATTAACTCAAAAATTTTATTCTCTCTTAAGTTCAAGAGATTGGTCTTCTTAAATTGACTAACTATCTATCATATTTAGTAAACTATCCCTATTCACAACAGAAAGACATTGTAGTCGAATCTTCCTGCAAAATGTTTGACTTTACAAATAGCCATGAAGGGTTCCTCTCCAACTAGAGGGGTGATGAGTAGCTATCTATATAAGAGGCTTTGAAAGCCTTATTCTGTTTTTATTTTTTGTTTATTTTTTACTTTGCTTTTCGAAAAACCATTTTAAGTAATGCTTATTTTTCATCATTCTCTGCTTTGAAAGATGGGAAAAAAAAACTCCCTGCTTCCCCCTTACTTCTAATGTTCTTCCCTTTTATTTTTGTCCATTTTTTAGCTTCACATATCAATAATAATTCAATTTTAAGGGTTTTGTGTGCGTGTGCGTGTGCGTGTTTGATTGAATCACTTTTTGATTGATATGATATGATGTGGATTAATGATCTCATGTTTGTTTTCTTAGGGAGCTTCTTATAACAAATATAATGTGGAGGAACTTACTCATACAGGTACCTGTCTGTGAAGTAGTTTTTGTTGGAATGTATAATTAAAGAATATGGGTATCTAGCTTTATAAATTATTGCCATATTATTCATAAACTTGTGTTTGCAAGTTGTTTATCAAGTAGCTATCCTCCTTGTCCTCAACTTCACGAGCTTGCGTATTCTTCGGTTGAATTCTCAAGAAAGGGAACATGTAGTTGATGTGAAGAATAGTTTGATATTCAATGCATTTTTCCTCTGCTAAGTAAGTAAGCAATTTAATGAAAATAGTATGTACCAACTTATGAGTCTGCTTTCAAGTAAAACCATCAGCTTCAATATTTATCATTTCAATTTCATAAGAGATTATACTTACCAAAAAAAAAAATATATATATATATATATATGTATTCATAAGAGATTATAGGATAAAATAGGATAAGCATAATATTGATTATGGTTTAGTGTGTGAGAAATGCCAGTTGAAACTTGAAATATCCATTACCATTGAATAGAAAATCCTCAAATAATTTTATTCTGATTTTTCAATGTCTCTATTTTTAGAAAAAGTTTTTAGGAGTTGATGTTTCATTTATTTCAATTGCTACAGAACATTAGATTTGTTTGAACATGGCCAGTGAACTTCAGCTAAAATGGTACATCCTCTTTCCATATTAATGGGATGGAGGGTGAGGTGGGTTCAAGATCCATGGTTGCATGTGTAGCTTACCAATTTATAGACCAAGAATTGAATTATGGAATCACATAGAATTCATACTACAATTGAATGGCAGATCTTTATACTTAGAATTTTTAAAGAAAATAATGTTGAACTTGAAAATTGACCCAAAAATTATGGCAGGAAAATAGAAAGTTGTCAGCCAGTCTAATGGTTAAGTAAACAAAGAAAAAAGTTCATCAAAAAATTACTGTCAAGTTCCATCTGAAATATTATAGTACTATTGATTGTTAAATATGGGGTTCAATGATGTGAAGAAAACTAAACTTTGCCTATGCCAAAGTGTGCAGTTTCAGTGAGATCTTATTAATATCTGTTCTAATTTTATCTTCAAGTCTATTTTTATGTTGCAAACCGCAATTTGCTAATTGTTCAAATTACAGATTTTCAATGAGTTCAATGCTCGTAAACCAGATGAAATAAATGTCTTCAGTGGAGTTACCAAAAACCGCCTTTTCATGTCAATAGTTGGAATTACTTTCGTACTTCAGGTGATTAGCCATTTTGATTGTTTAACATGCTTTTATTTTTTATACATGCATGTTTACTTGGTATTAATAATGCTAGTCCTTGATATTGTGTATCATTGAATTCCTTGGAAAATTTACATCTGCAGTGAAACTCAATTGGAAGCAATGGGTTATATCCGTTGTTATTGCTATAATCAGGTTAGTTCGGTCATTCAAAGTGGTCATTCATGATATCTTACAAGTTTCTTTTTAAAGCCTTGGGAGTAATCTTGTTTCAAGTATCTGATCTTGAATCTCTCCATGCATCCCATACTACATGTTTAGCAATAAAATCATTTGATAATGGTTCTAACTTCTAACCGTAGGAAATCTGTTTAAGGTGGAACAAAATAATTTTCAATGTCAACAAGATTTGTGATGTTTTCTAAAGATTTGCAAAACTGGGCTCTTTTATCCCTTTTTTTTTTTTTTTTTCCTTTTGACTAATTAGAGAATTCTGATTAATTGAAACCTGAAGTGAATACAAAGAATACACTAACTATACATCAAAAAGCATACAACAAAAGAAGTATATGCAGTTCTATCCCCAATGCACTAACCAAACCAGGTGATAAAAACACAAGGGAGCATAAAATGACTTTACGTTTGTTCAAACTAGGGAGCAATTTCTTTTTTTCTTGAGCAATTGTTCTTGTGGTTGGAAGTTTACATGCAAGGTACTAAATGATTATACTTTTATTCCTAAACTTTTGTCTTTTACTTCTAATAGCTGGCCTCTTGCTGTGCTCAAGAAGCTTATTCCAGTTCCCGCCACTCCAGTCTCCTACTACGTCACTCAGCCAATCCAACGATGTAGAGCAGCAATCCAACGATGAAGAGTAGCTCGTAATGCAATGTGAACAATTGCAAAAATCTAACTTGTAAACATCTAACATATGACTAATTATGCTGGTTTGGCACCTCGCCAGAGAGTTGCTATTCAAAAGAAGTGGCACATGGGAGAGGTCCATATTG
Source organism: Lithocarpus polystachyus (assembly GCA_033629205.1). Classification (NCBI taxonomy): domain Eukaryota; kingdom Viridiplantae; phylum Streptophyta; class Magnoliopsida; order Fagales; family Fagaceae; genus Lithocarpus; species Lithocarpus polystachyus. The sequence goes on along the minus strand of CM066171.1, from coordinate 37,166,163 downwards.
TATGTGCTACTATTGCTTTTGGAATGGGAATAGACAAACCAGATGTGGTAAGTCCAGATAAATTCTACACTTTCTCTATAATGCTTTTAAAGAATTTTTGAATAATGTTGTGGTCAAGCGCAATTGAACGATCAACTATGGTTAGGAATTCTCTATTGCATGAGGTAAATATTCTCTTTGGTGATTAGTTTATTAGCTGCAAATGACTGCACCTGTCAAATTGTTAAATTACATTATTTTTTGCCGAAATTATTAAATTACTTAAAGATTATGATATATGCCTGTTATACAATGGCCATTACAGTTTGTTGATGCATTCATTAATTGGTTATGGTTATGTTTTAATGATCAAGTTAACAACATCTTCAGGTGCAATAAAAGAGTATTATTAAATTGTTAAGAGGAGGGATCAACTTCCTTTGAGACACCACTCTCTCACTGTATGATTAGATTTAATCCTTTCTCAAACCAATTGTTGGATTTAATTGTGCATCACATGTACCAAGTTTTAAGTTGATTGTCTCTATCTATTATGGCCCAGGGACTTGCAGTTTAAGGCTGATTTCAAGAGCTGCAAAGATTGGGATAGCTATAGATGAGTAATTGACTTAAAAGTGGCATGCATGATTTATGTTAGTATAACATTAGATCCAAAAGTTGGGTTGGTCAATTATGGATCACACCAAAACTTTGGATTGCATAACAGTTGCTACTTGACTAGGTAAAATAATGTTACAATAATTTTTTTGTTAATATGGTCTGACTTGTATGATTATACTCTTATCCTTTTAACTCTGGTATTTCAGCATTTGATATCCAAAATATGCTTACAGCATAGTTACTTTTGGGTCTGGTTTATCTAAGATATGTAACCTAAACCTCTATCTTAAATGTTCAGCGATTTGTCATCCACAATACAATGTCCAAATCGATTGAACGCCATTATCAAGAATCAGGTAGGGCGGGAAGAGATGATCACCCTGCAGTATGTATTGCTCTATATCAGAAGAAAGATTTTAGTCGGGTTGTGTGTATGTTGCGGAATGGGCTTAAATACAAAAAAGAAAGCTTTAAGACAACAATGACTCAAGCTCAAAAAATGCAATAGTATTGTGAACTGAAGGTTAGCAACTGCACCATTGACTTCTCCATTCTCTCTCTCTCTTTTTTAAAAAAAGGTTCAACTCTTTTGGTTATAGACAGTCAAGTTTATTGGTACAACCTTATTTTATCCTTAAAATGCTTCTGAGTTTTGCAGGCTGACTGTCAGAAACAAAGTAAAACCTGAGTTGCATGTGTATTTCTTTTTGTTATTTGTATAAAGAATCAAAATTTGTACTTTCAGCATTTTTTTTTAGCTAACAAAATTTTGAAAAGTAGAGGATTTGGTTGAAATGCTGCAGGTGGATCTCAAGCTTAAGATTTGCAGAGGTACATCAATTAAGAAAATTTTAGTTCGGGAAGCACAATCATTTTCTACTGCTACTGTTATTGTCGGAACTGCTTGAAACCACATTAAATTGTGGTTATAGACCTCACTGGCCAAGTAAGTTACTGTGATAAAAAATTGTCCAAGGATTTTTGGGTTCTTGCTGTAAATAATGGGGAAGTTGTGCTTAAGAGAGAAGGGTCTCCAACAAGTGCAAGCTACTCCAAAGGTTTTGGATTTTTTTTATAATTGATTTGTTGTTTTCTGGATGAATTATAGTACAATTTTCTTATTTTATGTACTTAATACAGAAACTGAAGATCATCATTGAAATGGGTTGCTTAGAATGATTCAGGGGACACTGAAGAAGAACACGAAAGTACTGAACAAAGGCAATCCTAGTGTGAGTCTAAAGGAGAGATTTGAGAATGGTACTTACCAAGAATTTGAGGTGAATATGCATCTTGTGTACAACCTTTGGGTTATGTCATTTATGCAAATTGGAATGAACAATGTATTGAGCAGGGAGTGATGGAATGATGATCGATTGCGATTTCATGCTAATAAACCCTTTGTTTGTCTCATTACATGGCTTTGTAGATTATAGGTAGTTTTAAGAAAAGGCCAGTTAGGCCTGCACCATGAAATTTATTTGTGGAAATGCATTTTTACTTGTATCCATGTCCAATCTTTTTATTTTTCTTCTTAAAAGGAGCATTTCAAACTTGGAAGTAGAGAATGCTTGTTGTTCAATTTATTTATTTTTATGAGTTTGTTGTTTGATTATTTATTGAAACTAGTTAGACAATTAACTAAGAAGAAATTCATCAATCTTCTGGTTCATGGAATTGGTATAGAAGGATCATTTATCTACTACATGATATCCATATGGGTTTATGAGCAGACTACCACGGGATCATAAATTTTATCAACTGGCCAATCTGTTGAAGCAGTGTCTAGTTGATAAAAGAATTACCAGTTGGGATTCAAGAATCTTTATATGGTTGTTTTCTTTGTTTTATTAGTTGGTTGGTGTCAATTTTTAATCATGGTTATTTTGTTCTTGACTTTCTATATTCTAGGTATTAAATTGTTAAAATTGACTTTAAGAATTTCGACTCATTTTCTGATGTCGGACGATTTTTCATGTATGAAAAATTCCAATAGTGTGGCGTTTAAAGTTTGCGAGGGATATTTAATTGGTATGGATTGCAGTGGATCCTCTAGTGGATTTCCAAATCATCCGTCCAGAGGTTTTGCATTCATTGTTGTTTTTCATGTCATATACATTCGTTAATCGTGACTCATTGTGTATGGGCTGATCTTGTATTTTGTAACTACACAATAGTGGACTTAAGTGAACCAAATAGATCTCATACGACCAAAGCTGTCTGAATAGGATAAAATGTAGCTTATAGAATGTACTAGACCGAATAGGACTGAAGTGGACCGAATAAGACCAAAGTGGTGCACTTCAACAAATTATTTTTTATGGTTATTTCTCATATATACATATCTGCCAATCAAACAGTTGGAAAACGATGACACTTCTACTTAAACCACACACACTAAACTAGTTGCTTGGCATATATATCGTACTGAATACCATAACAAGAAGTCATACTTTTTCAATTATTTACCCGTATGTTGTCTCGTGGTGCATCAACTTTAACATCCGCCACAACATGGGCCACCACTTCATTCAACATGTTCGCACTCAATGTTGCAATCCTCCTTGCGTGGTCACGCTCCTCAATGGCAACTTCCAACTGATACCTTAAGGAGGTGTTCCTAATGTCTCCACTGCCGTAGTTGGTTCCTTTGCTTGGAGAAGTGCTCGGTGGAGTTGAGGTTGATATGTTCGGAGTTGCCCATGATGCGGACGCACCACCCTGCATGTCCATACCATTACAATGCAAATACTCCATGTATGAGGCTTCTATTTCCCTTCATTCTTTATATGATTTGTGATTGGCGTTTGGGAACTTATGAACTTGTCTGCTCACATCTAGCCAACTGTCATATATGCCTAGAACACGACTGTTAAACACAACATAAGTATGTCCCATCCTGCTCTACAAGCACGCAATAATGGGAAGTCCTCAAATATTAATGGTGGATGCACCTTCTTACTAGTGGAGTAGGTCTGGGTTTTTGTAGGAAAAATGGAAAAAAAAAAAAAAAAACTCAATTTCTAAGAAATCGAGTTATAGCAATAACTCCATTTAAATATAATTTAGTTACAAGTAACTCGATTTTATAAATACCAAGTTTCTGAATTGTCGTCACATCAAGATATTGCGTCAACAATAACTCGAGTACTCAATAGTTGATTTTTTTTATTAAACTCTATTTATTGTAGATCGAGTTATAATTTACCATCCCCGCCATAGTTCAGCACCCATGCACGTGTCTGGCTCTTGCTGTGTTGAAAACCTTCAGTGTGTGGGTTTCTGAAAAAGAAAGATTGCGAGGTGAACACCTTTTGTGTCCCTTTTAGCATTTTTCTAGTCACTATTGCATCCTCACCAAGCATGCTACAGCTGTGGTCCCTTTCTTCTTTGTTGTGGCACATCTCTCTTGACAAGTATATCTTGACTTCTAAAAAGCTGAGATTACACTTAGATTGGCACTTGAGTATAAATTCGATTACCTTCTTACCATGGTTCTGACTGTGTGCATATATATAAATCTATATATAGACAAACCGACCTACCCATATATGATCAAATGTATATCTGTGTATATATATATATATATATATATACACATACACATACACACACATACATATACATTATATGTGGATACACACACACACACACACACACACACACATATAAATATATGTATGTGTAAATATATGTATATACACACACATACATATATAAATATGTATATATATGTAGATATATGTATGTCTACATATATGTATATATATGTATATATATATATATATATATGTATGTGTAAATACACACACACACACACACACACACACACACACACACATATATATATATGTATGTCTTAACACTGCATATATAAACAAAGGTACCTACCCATATATGATCACACACATATATATAAACATATAGGTATGTTTATATATAATGTGTATCATTATGGCACACATTAAGACATCCATTTTTGGAAACATTTTGTTAGAAATTGCAAAAATTGTCAAGACTTTTTCAATTCCAGGTAAAAATTTTTCCCACAAAATGATTAATTTTTGTGTGCTCTTAGGACACCCATTAGCAAAGTCCTATAACACTGAAATGGTAGCAAGTGTGTGTGTGTGGAGGCCCGGTGATAGTGACACTGAATACATATTGTTGCTCTATATGTATATATATATATATATAGCAATGTATGTATAGATACATGGGAACATATATATAAAGAAACATTGTAGGGTGAATTCCTACGATGATATATGCATTCATCCATAGCTATCAACAACGATGTAACAAACAATCAGAGGTTTAAATTGTATAGCTGTTTCAGTTCTGAAAGGCTTCAGTGTGTGGGTTCTGCAAAAGAAAGCCTGCGAGGTGAACAAGTTTTGCTAACCATTTTAGCATTTTCCTCCTCACTATTGCATTCTCACCAAGCGTGCAATAGTTGTGGTCCCCTTCTTCTTTGTTGTGGCACATCTCCCTTCAAAGGCCAATGTTTGTGTACGGGGGAATCAAGTTTGTTAAGAATACTTAGGATATCATTATAGTGCGTCTGCAAAAGATTAATTACTATTGCATTAACATAACCTTCTATCTTCTGCATGATAACCACAATTAATTGTCCTTATCCAGGTTTGCCATGGGTCGTCATTATGTCTACATTTACTACGATGGGGAGCAGTATTTCCATGACTTGCATGGGCTTTCCTATAGAGGCGAGTCAGTGAAGTAGAAGTTCATTGAGTTGAAATGCGGAACACACTCGAGAAAAATGCACCAGAAGATAGAAAAAGCTCTAGGGTTGACAGGGAGTCACATAAGATATCCATTGTGTACCATGCCCCCTAGCTACTTGTGAATACTCAGGTTGTCTACAACTCAAATCCATTGGGTTACGATGTTGACGTGGACATGATGTGGACAGTGATTAAGCGGACCCCCCAATTCATAGTGTCCGACTTGTACGTAACTGTTGAGGCTATTAGGTTCCGTGCTGGTGCAAGTTCACAACATGGCAGTGGGGTGGAAGAGCCACACTCATCGCTGCTTGATGTGCATCCTTCCTTCGCCGATGCCAGGCCTTTGCCCTGCAATACTCAACCATGCAGTGCGGTTGCGTTCTTGGACAACACCAAAGTGTTGGGCGCCACCCATACAGATGACGTGGGAGGGTTTACTCACGCATATGAACATGTCCAAGCCTATGTGGACAGGGGAATTGATATTGATGCCAGTCGAGATGTGTACGAAGAGTTCATTGATACTGATGGACCGGTGGACAAAGCGGAGGTCTTAGATGCACCACAGATCAAAAACAACGAGCAGGATCGCCCTACTACAGTTCCTGTCCCAGAATGGTTCACATCAAACACATAGGACAATATGTTTGACCCATCACCTGCATTGGGTGCAGGACATCTTACAAGTTGGCATAAAGGTGACCAGCCAGCGAAGGGGATGCTATTCAATAATAAAGCCTCCGTTCAGTATGTGTTAACCCTCTACTCTGTGGAGCACAATAAGCAATACAAGGTCATTAAGTCTGACACTAGTAGGCTGGTAGTGCAGTGCATACATGAGGCATGTCCATGGTCAATTTAGGCCATTTATGGCAAGAAGCACGGGATGTGGCAGATCAGTAAATGTAAGGGTCCCCACAGCTGCACATCCCACCAGGTAGCGACCGATGGACGGATGATGGACTCAAAGTTCATCTCCATTGCACTTGAGAAGTATGTACGGGAGGACCTAACCCTAAAGGTAAAGGACCTGCGTAGTATGTTGCATGCAAAGCACGGGCATGATGTAACTATGTACAAGGTTTGGGAAGCTAAACAGAAGGCAGTTGCACGTATTTACGGGGATTTTGATGAGTCGTATGTGGAATTGCCACAGTTTCTAGCGGCATTGTCCGATGCAGATCTGGACACTGTAACCACGTTAAAGTGTGACCCCCCGTGTCCTGGGGACCTGTATATTCAACTCCGCGTTTTGCACTTTCGGTCCGTGTATTAGAGGGTTCAGGCATTGCAGGCCGATGATAAGCATAGATGCAACGCACCTCTATGGCAAGTACAAAGGAAAGCTGTTGACAGCAATGGCAATAGATGGTAACAACGAGGTTTATCCACTAGCGTTTGCCAATGTTGAAAGCGAGAGCACGGAGACATGGGGATGGTTCTTGGCATGCCTGCTGACCTATGTTACGGACCGGACCAATTTATGTATAATCTCCGACAGGCATTGTGGGATACAATCATGCTTTGATGACACTGTTAGGATATGTGCCCTTAAATCCTATTGTATGATGTTATGTATGATATTATGTATGACATTATGTGAGAAATGATGTATGACTTAATATTGTGTTTAATAAAGTTGTTTTATTCTTATCTAAAATAACGGTAACATGAATATTCAGACATTATCAAATAGTCCATGAGATGCATAGTATGTGATTTATGTGATTTAGTCACAAAAGATATAAATCACAAGTTCTTTGTAAACTCAGAATTTTGGTTCGTAGTCGGTGATGAAATTGGGCATTTCATCTGCAAAGACTATAACATATTAACTACGATGATTTGTCTTGATCATGGAAGTGGTGACTTCTAGTTAATATGTTGATATGTTTTAAGAGTTAAGACATATTGAACTGGACCGCTGTGAGATTTATTATTCTCCTAACAACTGTCAATTGAATAATAAATCTCACGACTTGTATTCACATAAACTCTTAATCCTAAGAGAATAATGGACCTGATCATGAAATGTAGGTTGCTTTGATATATCAGGAGTGAAATGTAGGTTATTCTCCTAACCTCAGTATGCTGGGCAGTCACATTTGGTGTTGATAGAACATATATTCTCAAGATGGAATTCATAGTCTCTTAACGGAGATATAAAATATTCCCTTGAGATAAGTTTAATGGGTTCAGTTATTCAGAGAGTTAGGCCTAACCACTTTAGTAAGACTAAAGTAGATATTTATGAAATTGGATTTTAAAAATATATGGTGAATAACTCAAAAGGATTAAACCGGGTACTCAAGGATTAAGATGTAGTAATTTACAAAGTAGCAGTCTATATTCATGACTTTGTATTACTATGAATATTTTATGAAGGGGTTGCATTTATAATAAAGTCTTGGGATATAATTTATTAATGAGGCCTAGAGTGCAATTATATTTATATAGTGGTATTAAATATAATTAATGGTAACTTTGGACTTGTCAAGAGTTGACAGAAAAGCCCAAGGCCCATTGGAGCTAGTGTCTTATTTGTTCCCTTTTTGGTCCCACTCCAAGCCACACACTAAAGCCCAATTGGGAAGGCCCAAAAGGCTAGCCCAATTAGATAATCAGTTATGTGGAGAGAAACATACAGAATTTTATATAGAATAAAATGGTTTGTATGTTTAAAAAAAATGACTAAGATAATATATAAGGAAGAGAGACACTCTTTCATATTCTCTTAAGAAAACATAGAACTGATTGAGAGACCACACATCTTGGGCATCAAGTGGAATTGGAGTGAAGATTGAAAGTCTTCCCGAGTACTTCTTCATTCGGTTTTGAATTTCACTGCATCAAGGTACACTCTCTTATTCTTATATTCTGAAACCTACATAGTGCATGTTATCAATTGCGAATGAAGTAGATCCGTTTATTTTCCGCTGCGTATGTTTTGTATGCGATACAAATATGTATATTTCCTAACATTGGTATCAGAGCGGTTTTCATTTCGAATCTATATAACATGTTTTGTGCGTTTTGGAATTAGAGATAATAGTTTCAAGTTGATAGAGGATTATACATTTTAATTTGCTGCAAGGTTGTTGAAACTATGATTTGATAAAAACTGATATTTATGTTATGATGTTGTTTAAATATGAATTTAAGAATGTTAAATTGATCTTTAAGGCTATAGCATCAATAGATTTCAGTTTTGATATCAATCTCTGTCTATCATTTTCGTATGATGGTTGTTTATGCATGCAAAACCGTTGAAAACTGCCTTAGAAGAATTTTTGGAAATTCGAGTTTTACGAGTTTCGATCGATCGAAATTTACTTTCGATCGATCGAGTAAAACAGAGACCAATCTTTTGAATCGATTAATATTCGATTGCTAGTCGATCGATCGAATTTTCTTTTCGACCGATCGAGAGGCGATCGAGCATCAATCGAACAAGTCAGAAGGTTAAGTTCGAATTGTTTAATCTTTTCGACCGATCGAGGGGCACATTCGATCGATCGAAAGAAGGAAAATCTGAATTTTTTTTTTCTAAGTGTTTTCAAACTTAAAAGTGTGTGATTAAATTTCGGGTTTTCACTATTTTTTCTTATGCCTTTTTCGTAAGAAAAAGTGCTTAGTATAAAGTACAAGGCTGTGTATAATTTGTTTATGCATGTTTAAAAGATGAAAACCTTTAATTTAAAACATCTAGTGGGAGAGAGATTCAAGGGTTGGATCTCACGGCCTCCATTGTCAGTGTATAGTAGTGTGATTAATCACCTCGCCTTGGCGTATATGCCTTGCTCCCTACGGAGGGTGTTTAATTTATGGTACTACAAGTTAAACTTTTTAATGATAGATGAAGTGTGTTTTTACATTAAGAGCGACCACGCTACCGTGGAGTTACTTGGTGACTCACATTGATTCTAGACAATGGTGTACACTAGACTAAGTATGATGTTAACCTCCCTACGGAGCTATGTCATTATCACTTAGAATCTAAAGGATAAGCGGCACATTATTTTTGTTTGGTAAGAGTTACCATGATAGCATTAATAATGAGGATAATCCTTGCTTAATCATAGTGATTTGTATGACCTCGCTACCGAGGAATATTAGTTGCGGGATTGGGTTGTTGTTGCATATATTATATTATGGTTTTATTAAGGTTCCATATTATATATTTATATGCTAAATTGATAATGTCCAGTTTACTTATTATATTCATGTTTATTATTTCAGATTTGAACATGGCATCATTTAGCCTACATGTTAGCATTCTTAATCAAAACAAACTGACTGGAACCAATTATGTTGACTGGAAAAGAAACTTGGACATAGTTCTCACAGCTGAAGAGCACAAATATGTGCTTACTCAACCATGTCCTAGCTTTCCTTCATTAGATGCTCCTCCTGAGGAAAAACAACGATATGATCGTTGGCAAAAATCTGATGAAATGGCCAAGTGCTACATCCTAGCGTCCATCTCAAATGTTCTACAGCATCAAATGCAGGATGTAGAACTTGCTTCGGACATTATGCTAAGTTTGAAGGAGATGTTTGGTGAGTAAGGCCGTTCTACAAGGCAAGACATCATGAGGCAAATTTATAATACCAAAATGGCTGAAGGTAGTTCAGTGAGAGAACATTGTCTTACAATGATCTCTAATCTGAATACATTGGAAGTTTTAGGTGCCGACGTTGATGGAAAATCTCAAGTGGATATGATACTCCAGTCACTACTGGCGGAAGGCATCCTTGGTACTTCTAATGTTGAAGCCAATGTGGGTGAAGCTTCTACTTCTCAACCTAAGTCGAAAGGCAAGGGTAAGAAGAAGAAGAAGAAGAAGGACTTCACTAAGCAGGAGGGTAAACAAATTGTCTTAGGGGTTGCCGACAAAGAAAAAAAACTGAAAGGAAAATGTTTCCATTGTGGTGAGAAAGGACATTGGAAGAGGAATTGTCTAAAGTTCAAGGCTGCCAATAAGGGTATGAAAATTTCATTCCTTCTTGAAATATGTTTGGTACAAAATCCCACGGATTCCTGGTGTGTGGATTCAGGTTGTACTAATCATATCTGCAATTCTTTGCAGGGGTTCCAGTAGACAAGAAGACTTAAAGAAGGAGAGTTGTTTCTGACCTTGGCTGATGGGAGTAGAATTCCAGTTGTAGCTATTGGAGTGTTTAATTTATGCTTTGAAACTAGGGTTTTAATATTGAAAGACTGTTTATTTGTACCTAATGTTCGTAGGAATTTAATTTCTGCAACTTATTTAGGTAAAAATGGATATTGTGTTATCCTTAAAGACAATGTTGTAATAAAGAAGGATAAAATGCTTATCTGTTCTGGCAATATTGTAGATGGTCTTTATATTTTAACTCCTGATAAGCATGAATTATATAATTCTGAATTAGATAATAACTCTCATGTAAAATCATTAAAGAGAAAGTTTCCTTCTACTAATGATGCATATCTTTGGCACTTGCGTTTAGGTCATATTAATCCAAACAGAATTCAAAGACTGATCAAAGATGGTCTCTTAAAGCAATTGGACTTTGATGAATTTCCAGTTTGTGAATCTTGTTTGAAAGGCAAAATGACCAAACGACCTTTTAATGCAAAAGGTAGAAGAGCCCAAGAGTTGCTAGAATTAGTTCATACGGATGTTTGTGGTCCTATGTCAACCCAAGCAAAAGGAGGTTATGAGTACTTCATCACTTTTACCGTTAATTACTCTAAATTTGGTTATGTGTACCTAATGAGACGGAAGTCCGAAGCCTTTGAAAAATTCAAAGAGTTTAGGGCTGAAGTTGAGAATCAATTGGGTAAACACATAAAGGCCATTCGATCTGATCGTAGTGGCGAATACCTTCTTCTTGGGGATTTCAAGGATTACTTAACTCAAAATGGGATTGTATCCCAATTGATTGCACCTGGAACTCCCCAACAAAATGGTGTAGCAGAAAGAAGGAATAGGACTCTTTTAGAAATGGTTAGGTCCGTGATGAGTTACTCAACTTTACCAATTTCTTTTTGGGGTTATGCCTTAGATACAGCAATACATCTTTTGAATTTAGTTCCATCAAAATCTGTTCCCAAAACACCCATGGAATTGTGGAGTGGGCGTAAGCCTAGTATGAAATATCTCCACATTTGGGGTTGTCCAGCACATGTGTTAAAAGGGAAGTCTGATAAGTTAGAACCAAAATCAAAAGTATGTTTGCTTGTGGGTTATCCAAAAGAAATTAGGGGTTATTTATTCTATAGTCATAAAGAAAACAAAGTTTTTGTTAGTACAAATGCTAAATTCTTGAAAAATGACTATATGAATAATTTTACTCCTAGAAGTAGAGTTGTCTTGGCTGAAATGAATGAACCTGTAATTGAACAACCAATGGTTGAAACTAGGGATGATGTGGCTGTATTGGATACACCACAAGATACTACTCATGAGATGTCTAGTACACAATTGCCTCGTCGTAGTGGGAGGAATGTTAGGCCACCTATAAGATTCATAGGTCTTGGAGAGACTTATGAGGCTATCTCAGAGGAGGCCAAAACTGATCCTTACACTTATGAAGAAGCAATGAATGATATAGATGCACATTATTGGGTCCAAGCTATGAAATCAGAATTAGATTCCATGTATTCCAATCAAGTTTAGGATCTTGTAAAGGCACCTAACGGCATTAAACCTGTTGGTTGCAAATGAGTTTACAGGAGAAAGAGAGGGATAAATGGAAAGGTTGAAACCTTTAAAGCAAGGCTAGTGGCAAAAGGGTATACTCAAAAAGAAGGTATTGATTATGAGGAAACCTTTTCACCAGTAGCAATGCTTAAATCTATCAAAATTCTTTTATCCATTGCTGCTCATTATGATTATGAGATTTGGCAAATGGATGTCAAGACTGCATTTCTCAATGGCAATCTTGAAGAAGAAATCTATATGATGCAACCAGAAGGTTTCATAGCAAAGAACCAAGAGCATATGGTTTGCAAGTTGAATAGGTCCATTTATGGACTTAAGCAAGCATCTAGGTCATGGAACATCAGATTTGATCAAGCAATCAAGTCATTTGGTTTTAATCAAAATCTTGATGAACCATTTGTATACAAAAGACATCAAGACAAAGTAGTAATGTTCCTAGTGCTTTATGTTGATGATATTCTACTCATTGGAAATGATGTAGGGGTCATGTCATCAGTAAAGATTTGGTTGTCAAGTCAATTTGATATGAAGGACTTGGGTGAGGCTAACTTTATTCTAGGGATCAAGCTTTGGCGAGATCGTAAGAATAAGATATTAGGCTTATCACAAGCTGGATATATAGATAAGGTTCTAGAACGGTTTAGCATGCAAAACTCCAAGAAAGGATTACTTCCTTTCAGACATGGAGTTCCTCTGTCTGGTGACCAAAGGCCTAAGACTCAAGAGGAAGTAGATATGATGAGACAAGTTCCTTATGCTTCTGCAGTAGGAAGTCTCATGTAGGCCATGCTTTGTACTAGACTGGATATCTGTTTTTCAGTTGGCATGGTCAGCCGTTATCAATCAAATCTAGGACCACAACATTGGCAAGTTGTAAAGCATATTCTCAAGTATTTACGGAGAACGAGAGATTAAATGCTTGTTTACCCTTGTGAGGTTTTGATTCCCGTTGGCTATACACATTCAGATTTTCAATCGGATCTAGATTTCAGAAAGTCCACGTTAGGATGTGTTTTCACCATGGGAGGTGGAGCAATAAGTTGGAGGAGTGTTGAGAAATCTTGTATTGCAGACTCCACCATGGAAGCTGAATATGTTGCTGCTTGTGAGGCGGCAAAGGAAGCTGTTTGGCTCAAGAAATTCCTTTATGATCTTGGTGTAGTGAGAATGGAGCAAGTTCCTATCACATTGTTTTGTGACAATAGTGGAGCGGTTGCACAATCCAAAGATCCAAGGAATCACAAGAAAGGAAAGCACATTGAGAGAAAGTACCACATCATTCGAGACATTGTTGCTCGTGGAGATGTGGTGGTAGTAAAGATTGAAAGTGCAAATAATCTAACAGATCCCTTTACCAAAGTCTTGCCTCAAAGGACCTTCGAGTCACATTTGGAGGGAATGGGAGTTAGATTAGTGTACAATAGTCTTTAGGGCAAGTGGGAGATTATTAGGATATGTGCCCTTAAATCCTATTGTATGATGCTATGTATGATATTATGTATGACATTATGTGAGAAATGATGTATGACTTAATATTGTGTTTAATAAAGCTGTTTTATTCTTATCTAAAATAATGGTAACATGAATATTTGGACATTATCAAATAGTCCATGAGATACATAGTATGTGATTTATGTGATTTAGTCACAGAAGATATAAATCACAAGTTCTTTGTAAACTCAGAATTTTGGTTCGTAGTCGGTGATGAAATTGGGCATTTCATCTACGAAGACTATAACATATTAACTACGATGATTTGTCTTGATCATGGAAGTGGTGACTTCTAGTTAATATGTTGATATGTTTTAAGAGTTAAGACATATTGAACTGGACTGCTGTGAGATTTATTATTCTCCTAACGACTGTCAATTGAATAATAAATCTCACGACTTGTATGTTAAGAAATCATCATGTTTGCATCGCATACAAAAGATACGCAGCGGAAAATAAACGGATCTACTTCATTCGCAATTGATAACATGCACTATGTAGGTTTCAGATTATAATAACAAGAGAGTGTACCTTGATGCGGTGAAATTCAAAACCGAATGAAGAAGTACTCGGGAACACTTTCAATCTTCACTCCAATTCCACTTGATGCCCAAGATGTGTGGTCTCTCAATCAATTCTATGTTTTCTAGAGAGAATATGAAAGAGTATCTCTCTCTCTTATGTCATCTCATTCATTAAACATACAAAACCATTTTATTCTTTATAAAATTCTGTATGTTTCTCTCCACATAACTGATTATCTAATTGGGCTAGCCTTTTAAGCCTTCCCAATTGGGCTTTAGTGTGTGGCTTGGAGTGGGACCAAAAGGGAACAAATAAGACACTAGCTCCAATGGGCCTTGGGCTTTTCTGTCAACTCTTGACAAGTCCAAAGTTACCATTAATTATATTTAATACCACTATATAAATATAATTGCACTCTAGGCCTCATTAATAAATTATATCCCAAGACTTTATTATACATGCAACCCCTTCATAAAATATTCGTAGTAATACAAAGTCATGAATATAGACTGCCACTTTGTAAATTTCTACATCTTAATCCTTGAGTACCCGGTTTAATCCTTTTGAGTTATTCATCATATATTTATGAAATTCAATTTCATAAATATATACTTTAGTCTTACTAAAGTGGTTAGGCCTAACTCTCTGAATAACTATACCCATTAAACTTATCTCAAGGGAATATTTTATATCTCCCTTAAGAGACTATGAATTCCATCTTGAGAATATATGTTCCATCAACACTAAATGTGGCTACCCAACATATTGAGGTTTTGACCGTTACTTTAGATCTCACTCTTGATATATCAAAGCAACCTACATTTCATGATCAGGTCCATTATTCTCTCAAGATTAAGAGTTCATGTGAATACAAGTCGTGAGATTTATTATTCAATTGACAGTCGTTAGGAGAATAATAAATCTCACAGCGGTCCAGTTCAATATGTCTTAACTCTTAAAACATATCAACATATTAACTAGAAGTCACCACTTCCATGATCAAGACAAATCATCGTAGTTAATATGTTATAGTCTTCGCAGATGAAATGCCCAATTTCATCACTGACTACGAACCAAAATTCTGAGTTTACAAAGAACTTGTGATCTATATCTTCTGTGACTAAATCACATAAATCACATACTATGCATCTCATGGACTATTTGATAATGTCCGAATATTCATGTTACCATTATTTTAGATAAGAATAAAACAACTTTATTAAACACAATATTAAGTCATACATCATTTCTCACATAATGTCATACATAACATCATACATAGCATCATACAATAGTATTTAAGGGCACATATCCTAACATTGTATTCACATGAACTCTTAATCCTGAGAGAATAATGGACCTGATCATGAAATGTAGGTGTAACACCCGTCTCACTTAAAATTTAATTTAATTGCTTCTAGAGAGTGGATTGATAAATTGCTTAATTTGTTTTGGAGGAGATATTATTTTATATTGTGATTTCTATAATGATAATAATAATAATAGTAATAATAATAAGGGGTAACGTGAATAATTATTTTGTGGTTATTCTAATTTAAAATTCCAGCCAATGTAGGGAACAATTTTAACGTGTAAAGCTGAAAGTTAGGGTTTCCTACGTGAAAGGCAAAGAGTGAAAAAAATAAAAATAAATAAATATATAGGTTGTGTTTCTATTTGACTTTCACATTCACGTTGTTTGGTCGAAAAGGAGAATTGTAATATATAGGTTCATATATAAGTATATAGATATATAGGTTTATAGGTACACCAGATGGTCAGGTGTTCTTATATATATACATTAGATGCCCTTGATCAGATGGTTACGTGTTCTCATATATATTAAATTTTAATCTGCCAAATCTTCTTAGTGGCTGAGGAATTTTTATCAAGAGGACGTTGTGGTTATTAAAAACCTGCCCTTATTGAGTTGTTTGATTATTATTTAGGTTCTACTTGACGTCGTTTCGAGCATTTGAAGTGAAGCTTGGTTTAGCCACTAGAGGTAAGTAGACTTCAGCACATGACGTCTCTCAAGACGTATATATATATATATGTTATAAATATATATATATATATAAATGTGTATATATATATGGTGGTAAAAATATATATATATATATAATTGCAATAGTGAAGTTTCAAAAACTTACACCAATGTTAATGCTTTATACATACTCGAATTTTATTATTTATTGTATATTATTATGAAAACTGTATATGTCATGAATGTTTTCAAACGGTCAACTAGGCAGTCTGCAACCTTTGCCAACACAGGGTTAAGTGTTGGTCTTCGGCCGAAGTAGTGTTAGTGTGGTGTGGTGCAATGTTACTGTTGCTCTTTGGAGCTAGTGTTGCCTCTTTGAGGTTAGTGTATTGTTTCCCATGGGAATCACCCACCGAGTGTTTAGCAGCTTTTGTCTGTGTTTGACTAATATTTTTCATATTGAACCACTGTTTTATTGCTACTAATCTGTGTAAGTGGAAAATTGTTTATTTTTCATAATAAATTGTTTCCACCTATTTGATGCATATTGGCATATTAACGTGGTTATTATTTTATTAATGATTACAGCGTTATAGTGAAATATTTTATTTTAATAGTTTTATAGAATATATTATATTACTATTTAAACTATTTGTAAATGTATCGTGAAGACTATATTTTGTCAATGATACTAATGTTTTGTTTTGGAAGACATCCTCATGTTATGTAGTCTCTTATTGAGCCTTTAGCTCACCCCCTTTTTCCACCCTTTCAGATTAGAGATATGGAGTGTCTTTTGGTGGTAGATCAGTGGAGCCTTAGATTGATGACTTCGTTTGGAGCTATGTTAGTTGGTGAATCGTTTTAGTACAATTTCTTCAGGATAATGAGTTTGACATTTGTGGAACTATTTGAGATTGTATTTGGAGATTTTATAATTGAAGGATTTTGTATTTTTTTTATGGATTTTATAGGAAACTTGATGTTGGATAAAAGTTTATTTGTGAAAAATTAATTACGCTCTGTTTCATTATATTATTGTTGATTATCTCTAAGACAGGTTATGCATCCAAATCCTTGGTACGGATTTGGGTTGTTACAGTAGGTTGCTTTGATATATCAGGAGTGAGATCTAAAGTAACGGTCAAAACTTCAGTATGTTGGGCAGTCACATTTAGTGTTGATGGAACATATATTCTCAAGATGGAATTCATAGTCTCTTAATGGAGATATAAAATATTCCTTTGAGATAAGTTTAATGAGTTCAGTTATTCAGAGAGTTAGGCCTAACCACTTTAGTAAGACTAAAATATATATTTATGAAATTGGATTTTAAAAATATATGGTGAATAACTCAAAAGGATTAAACCGGGTACTCAAGGATTAGGATGTAGTAATTTACAAAGTGGCAGTCTATATTCATGACTTTGTATTACTATGAATATTTTATGAAGGGGTTGCATGTATAATAAAGTCTTGGGATATAATTTATTAATGAGGCCTAGAGTGCAATTATATTTATATAGTGGTATTAAATATAATTAATGGTAACTTTGGACTTGTCAAGAGTTGACAGAAAAGCCCAAGGCCCATTGGAGCTAGTGTCTTATTTGTTCCCTTTTTGGTCCCACTCCAAGCCACACACTAAAGCCCAATTGGGAAGGCCCAAAAGGCTAGCCCAATTAGATAATCAGTTATGTGGAGAGAAACATACAGAATTTTATATAGAATAAAATGGTTTGTATATTTAAAAAAAATGACTAAGATAATATATAAGGAAGAGAGACACTTTTTCATATTCTCTTAAGAAAACATAGAACTGATTGAGAGACCACACATCTTGGGCATCAAGTGGAATTGGAGTAAAGATTGAAAGTCTTCCCGAGTACTTTGTCATTCGGTTTTGAATTTCACCGCATCAAGGTACACTCTCTTGTTCTTATATTCTGAAACCTACATAGTGTATGTTATCAATTGCGAATGAAGTAGATCCGTTTATTTTCTGCTGCGTATGTTTTGTATGCGATACAAACATGTATATTTCCTAACAGACACCACTAGGGGCTACTTGCAACCGCCCTTAACCCATCACCGGAATTGCCTCCGCCATTTAGTAAGCAATGTTAACACTAACTTCAATAGTGTGGCGTTGAAGAACTTGGTATGGAAGGCAGCAACTGCGAATTAAGTTAGGAAGTTTGAAAACACCATGGATTGTATCAAGAATGTCAACCGGGCTGCATACGACTTTCTTAAGGAGTTAGATCAAGAAAAGTGGACACTTGTACATGACCATGGGCACCGATATGGGGCAATGACAACCAACCTGTCAGAGTGCTTCAATGGGGTACTTAGAGGCGCACGTAACTTGCCCATAACTACAATGGTGAAGTTCACATTTTATACGGTGAACTCGTACTTTGACAATCGTCGAAACAAAACCCTAGAACAGTTGGAAGAGGGGCAAGTGTGGTGCAAATATGCCTATGACAAGTTTGAGGCAAATCAAGAGAAGACGAAGCTCCATATGGTTAGAAGGATGAGCACGTAACAGCACTTAGATATAGTAGAAAAATAGTCTTCACTGTTGAACACTAGCGGGGGAGCTCACACCCATAAGGTTTCCCTCATGGACATGACATGCACGTGCGGGAAGTGGGAAGCAAACAAGATCCCCTGTTCACACTTGATAGCAGTTTGTGCCAAGCACAACCATGATGCCACGGAGTATATGGATCGTTTCTACTATGTGGAAGAACGGTATCACAACTACGAGCTGATATTCCAACCACTGAAAGATAGGTTAGAATGGCCAGAGCCAGAAGAAAGGAGATATGTGATGCCAAACCCACGGTTGATCCGAGAGAAAGGTCGGCCAAAGTCCATGAGAATCCGTATAAGATGGATGACGATGATAGGGAGTTGCCAACCTCATTGTGGATTGAGAATGGACCAAAGTCGAAGTGTGGGCTGTGTCGCCAAAAGGGTCATAACCATCATAGATGTCCAACTCGAAATGTGGCATCAACAAGCCATGGGGCTACGTAGCAGGTAACAATTACAAGTCATAGTAACAAGGGGGTATCATAAGTTATTCTTCTTTAGTGTCAATTAGTCTTGTTAGAAGAGGCTAAACAGTTTGAATTGAAATAGGGTGGTATACATGATGTTAGATTGTTAATTGAAATAGGGTGGTATTCATGGGGTCTCTATTTCCCTAACTGTATATGTTTTGCTTTAGATTGCTAATTTTGGCCACTTGGATTCCTTTAGAAGCTCATCATTTAAGCAGGCAAGCTTCAAGGTTCTTCTATATTTATCAATTCAATTTATTAATTAATGTGGGTTGTATACTAATTTTTGTTCTGGTTACTGGTTAGAAGGAGGCAGGCTTGCGGCAAAGGGAGGTTTGTAGTTCCAATACTGTTGCCATGTCCTGTGTGGCAAAGGTGCCAGACTTGAGACGTACCATGGATGAAGTTGTCAGAATGATTGAAGAAATTCAGTAGTCATACTCAGAGAACCGGCAATCTTCTGAAGAGAACAAATCCAAGGACTCAAATGTGCAAACTCCATGATTGCCTAAAACCTGAGTTTGCGTATGCTTTCCAAGTTATTACTCAACAATTGTGAAGCATCAAATGCCTCATTGGACATTTTATTTTTGTACATCAACGGATTTAAATGTATACAGGCTCTTTACTTACATGATTGCTTGTATGGATGATTTTCTAAATCGCATATTGGAAATGAGGGAATGATTTGTTGATGGATGTCCAAAACTGTTGTATAGACGATTTGATTATGGAAGTGGTTGGAAGTAGATGGATGAGTTGTTGTTTATAGTATTGTTGTGAACAGGTCCACTTTTTTTATGAATAAACAAGCGAAACAACTATCATCTTAGGTGTGAACAGCACTGCATGAGTTCTTACTCCATGCAGGAAGTGTATTCAAAAATAACTCAACTCCCGTATAATTTACAAAGTTGAAACAAATTCAGTGCACATAACTCGCTTTTCGAGTAATCGAGTTATGCGGAAGACCCCTTTGGACAGTTCAATTCCTCTTGGACTGCAGATGGATCAGTCCAAATATCTGGGCTGGGTAAGCCCAGTGGAAATATTTTGACCCCTGTATTATCGAGTTAAGCGAAACATAACCCGCCTCTCTGAGTTATGTGCATTGGACTCGTCCCACTTACTTTGAACATAACTCAATTTTCTATTCCTCGAGTTATATGAATGGATCGGTCCAAATATCTGGGCTTGGCGAGGAAGCCCAGTGGGAAAAAACTCGACTCCTAGATAATCGAGTCAAGGTGAACATAACCCACTTCTATGTATATCGAGTTATATGCATTGGACTCATCTGAGTTACTCTGCACGTCACTCGATTTCATAGTCCTCGAGTTATACAAATGGATCGGTCCAAATGCCTGGGCTGCGCAAGGAAGCCTAGTGGAAATAACTCGAGGCCAATATAATCGAGTCATGGTGAACATAACCCGATTTTTGAAATAACGAGTTATGTGAATTGGGTGTAAATCAATTTTTCTAGAATCGGGTTATGTGGAAGACCCCTCTGGACGCCTGGATTCCTCTTGGACTGCATCTGGATCAGTACAACATATTTGGGTTGGTCTTGGAACAACAATACTGCACGTAACTCGATAGACTAAGAATCGATTAACTGTAACCCGATTTATGTAGTATCGAGTTACATGCAAGCCTAACAACCCGATTTTTGAAATAACGAGTTATATGAATTGGGCGTAAATCAATTTTTCTAGATCAGGTTATGTGGAAGACCCCTCTAGACACTTGGATTCCTCTTGGACTGCATCTAGATCAGTCCAACATATTTGGGCTGGTCTTGGAACAACAGCACTGCACGTAACTCAATAGATTAAGAATCGATTAACTGTAACCCGATTTATGTAGTATTGAGTTACGTGCAAGCCTAACATCGCAACATGGATTCCTTTGAGCTACTTTGCAGAAAACATGGATTCCTGTGAGTTAAACTGCACGTAACTCGAGTTTGAAAGAATCGGGTTACGTGGAAAACGGACTCTCCATTTATTACTCAACCTACAAAGCATCAACAGTTCAACAAATTTTCTCCAAAACATCACAAATTTGGAGAACGAGAACTATGACTTCTCAATGGCGGAGGGACAATGAGGATCCTGCTGATCTATCCACGAAGGCCCCCCCACTTTTTCAAGATTATTATGCCTCAAACTCTTCAAGAAGGAAAGCTTGTAAGTATGGTAGCAATTTCGGTATATCTTTCTCTCGGAAAATCATATGCTAATTAAAGTCGTCCAATTGATATTTTTTAGTTGTGATTCTTGAAAAAATTTACATTTGTTGATGACCAACTTCAAGAAAATCTGTGAACTTGGTTCCATGTTACATGTAGTATACAAACTTTCATTTTGTAATGCGTAGGTTACTGGTTTGACTTATTTTTTGTTCTTTTCTTTTTAGTCCAAGTCTCCCTCCTTCTTCTAAATATTAGAGTTTGCTATCACTCTAACAACAATCAGAGGTTTTATTGCAATTAGTGTAATGTGTATACACGAGGTAATCCAGATGGGTGTGGTTGTGTTTGATATTTGGAATTTATTATGTTTCTTCTTACTTTGTAATTTCAAAAGAAAGTATGAACACCAAAAGAGAGTAAGAATTTTTCGTATTTAACCTTAAAAGGAAAAAAGTATCTCTGTGTTGCTGACACCGTGATGTAGTATGTGTTCATTTGACTGTGTAAAATACTTATCTAGTGTTTGATTGGGATCTGTGACAAGCGTGGGTTATATTTTTCTTATAGATATTGGTAAATTGTATGGTGTATTTTGGAGTTTGTTACAAATGTATGCAATGTAAAGTTACTGAGTCAAATGATGTATGCATCAACATAGCAAGTGTGAATTGTGATGTATCAAATAGATAATTTGACCTCAACACTACAACAAACTCTCTCTATTAGTCTTAGTTGCTGCTCAATGCAGAAGCTGTGACCAATTAGGAAACAAGGTCCTAACCCACCAAATTTAGAAGCCACCATTTTAGGATAGAGAAAGAAAGAATAAAATCATTTAAATTCTTATGATTGAGATTAATTTTGCTCCACAAAATTCTAATACTACCTCATTGTTTGCTAATATAAGCAATGATATTTTCAATAATATTGTTGAGAGGGCAAAGTGCAAATTTATTGAAACAAATTGCTAAAACTAATACACACACACACACACACACACACACACACACACACACACACACACACACACACATATATATATATATATATATATGTACTCAAAAAGATTTTGAACAACTTTAGGGGGGGGGGCACTGCCCTCCCAAGTCCAACTATAGTTCCGTCACTGGTACTAAACTTTTATTTATTTGCATCTGAGCTCATCACTTACATCACATTTTAACTTACTAATAACCATTCATCACATTAACAAGGAGTTGTAAAAAAAAAAGTTTGTAATTCTTACATTTTCCTCCTACGATTTGGCCCCCACAAGATTAAAAGATTACCCCCCCCCCTCCAACACGTCACTCATAAAATTCTTCCCACCCCAAATCCCAACTGTGCAATCATAAAAATTAACTCCTTTTGTCTTTTCCATTCTTCTCTAAAGCATGATAGCCACATCCATAGATTTTTAGTTTTTAGTTATCCAAATTTCGTGTAGTACATCAGATTACCTAATTAAAATCAGGTAATCTGAATTTAATTGTCCTTAAAAATAATAACATTATTTGTATTTTATTGGTTATGTTAAACATGTGCTTCAATTAATGTTTGAACCTAATGTATTATACTTAGAATTGTACTTAAGTTTTGCACATTCTTAAAACTATTACAATTATTGAATTATTATTATTATAAAAGAAAGACTAAATCCATAATCTGTAATGGTACTGACTGCACAACGAGAATAGAGCTTGATTGATTGCTTGTGTTTATTTACAAAGCCTGCATTTATGTTTTGGAGATTTTTTTTACAGCGGATTCCAAAAAAGTTTATAAGCGAATATGGAGTTGATCTATCAGATATGGCCTTTCTTATGATCCCAAATGGTACAAAATGGAAACTCAAGTTGACAAAACGTGATGGGGAGGTTTGGTTTCAAAATGGTTAGTGCGAATTTGCAAGCTGTCATGCTCTAACCCTGGGCCACTTGCTAGTTTTCAGATATGAAGGAAATTCGCACTTTTATGTACTCATATTTGATGCCACTGCAACAGAAATAGGCTATCCTTTAGATGACCAACTCCAAGTTTGTAGGATGGAAGACAATGAGGGTGATGACAACTTTGTTGAAATCATGGATGGCTTTACTAGGGGAGAGGGTTCAGGTTTGAATCTTACACTTTTGTAAGGAACTGGTTGATTTTGTAAGCCTATTTACTATTAATTTCATGTGCATGACTTCATATTTTCATGTCATTTCAGGATCAGCTCATGGGGTTGGAGGAAATCAAGTATGATGCAAAAGTAGCCCGTTAGCTGAAAATCTTGTGAGAGCCAATGCTTTTAAATCGGAAAATCCCCTTTTCATGGTTATCATTCATCCATCATACATTAATGGCAAGGATCGTGCGGTACGCTTTCAGCTGAACGTATTGTTGGGTTTTAGAGATGCATTATAACTTTGATTTTTCATAGATTAATTAGAAAGCATGTAGCAGATAGTTTTTACCCATCCACATTTTGTTGGTAATGATTTGCTTCTTTGTGTTTTTAGGGGAATTGAAGTTTCATTTATATTTAATAGTATCTTCTGGATATCAAATAGTATCATCTTAAGTTGTAGAAGGAAATCACATGCTTCATGTAAAGTCATTATGAATAACATGATCAAATCACTGACATGCACATAACTGCCCTTCAACCATCAGCATAACAAGTAATAGTATTGCCTCAAAACTGCTTTTCATTCAAATGGGTAGATATTTTTTTGAAATATATCTTATTATTTATTGTACAGAGTTTACCCCATGGCATTATCAACCACTTACCAACAAAAGGTCTTACCAAGGACTACACCAAAGGAAGTATACTCATTGTGAAGCTCCAGGTTGTGGACCTATTATGGCCTGTGAAGTTATACGTTTGTGAACGAAGCATGGGTTCATCATGTGTCGTATCTGCTAGTTGGTCTGCATTTGCAAGGGAAAATAGTTTGCGAGTAGGAGATGTTTGCGTATTTGAGCTGATTACGAGGGACGATGTTGTGTTAAAAGTCCACATTTTCAGATGCCTCGATTAAGTAGTTACAAACTTTGCATTTCTAAATAATGTAATATGTAGATTGTATGGGAGCTTATTATTTTCCAAATACTCTGTTCAGACCTTTTTATCCCTTTTTGTTTTTGGATTGGATTGAATCAAGGTTGATGTTTTGTTATATCTACAACCCTAGCCTCATTACACTTATATTCCACAGACTTGCTGTGTAATTGGAGTTATGTAAATATACTAATCAAGATGAGAATTTTGTTGTCTTTTATATGCTGCAATGATGACGATGTAAAGTATTTCTTGCTATATGGTTATGTCTGTGTGATTTTCTCATCCGTGAGAATTTTGTTGTCTTTTTACATGCTACAATGATTATGGACAGTGCTTAATGAGTTTAAA
The DNA here is from genome assembly GCA_033629205.1 of Lithocarpus polystachyus. Taxonomy (NCBI): domain Eukaryota; kingdom Viridiplantae; phylum Streptophyta; class Magnoliopsida; order Fagales; family Fagaceae; genus Lithocarpus; species Lithocarpus polystachyus. The sequence goes on along the minus strand of CM066171.1, from coordinate 37,141,431 downwards.
TGTGCTTGGGGTTTTGACAGGGGATTTTGGCAAATCGAGTGGTGGTATTTCAGTGATGTCTCTGAGTTTCTGTAAAATGTGTCATATTCGATTGTAGGCATGATTTTGTTATAGTTGTTGTAAATGGTGTCGAACTAAGTTGGGTTGAATCCAAATAGTTGTTGTAAATGGTGTAAAATGTGGCTCGTGCCTCTAGCAGCAACTATTGGGTACACAGGTTAAGAAAAAAATGATGAAAACTTTGAGACTCTGGTTGTTTGAAGCAGTCTTCAGTAAATGTTGCATTGTTCTGCCCATAATGACATCCTATAAACATAAATATATAAAATATATACATTCATATGAAACAGAAAGTCAGTTACTGTAAGTCCAGTTAAAAACCAGTAAGAGTGATGAAATAGTAGCGTTTAGCACAGCAACAAACTGGACTATTAAGTTGAAATGTAGAGTACTTAGTATAGGTTACTCGATATTAAGTTCAGAACTCGAGACCAAATGAATTAGTGACCACTTGTGCAAGACAAGCTGGACCCTTCTTGGATTGCTTTGAGTGCACATTGCACATAAATCGATTCTAGGTTAATCGAGTTATGTAGCCATCCCCACTAGACACTTGATTCCTCTTGGGCTGGCTGTGGGAGCCCAGTGAAAATAACTCGATTTCTCTATCCTCAAGTTATGTGCAAGACACTCTCTGAGTTAACGCCGCACATAACTCAGGTTCTTAGTAATCAAGTTATGTCAAGGACCCCCTGGACACTTGGATTCCTCTTGGACTGCATGTGGATCAGTCCACATATCTGGGCTGGGTGTGGAGGCCCGGTGAAAATAACTCGAGTCATGTAACTCAACTTCTAGTTAGTCGAGTTATGCCAGGTAACTCGGGTATTAAATAATCGAGTTATGCGGAAGACCCCTCTGGACAATTTGATTCCTCTTGGACTGCAGATGGATCAGTCCAAATATCTGGGCTGGGAGGGGAAGCCCGGTGAACATAACTCAATTTCCTGAAAATCGAGTTATGTGCAAGTCATTGTCTGAGTTAACACTGCACATAACTCGAGTTTTTAGCAATCAAGTTATGTCAAGGACCCGTCTGGAAACTTGGATTCCTCTTAGACTGCATGGGGATCAGTCGAAATATGTGGGCTGGGTGTGGAAGCCCGGTGAACATAACTCGATTTCATTTAAATCGAGTTATGTGCAAGTCATTGTCTAAGTTAACACTGCATATAACTTGATTTTAGAGTAATCGAGTTATGTCAAGGACCCCTCTAGACACGTGGATTCCTCCTGGACTGCATGGGGATCAGTCCAAATATCTGGGCTGGGTCGGGGACCACACTGCACATAACTCGATTTCTGTAGCATCGAGTTTGATAATAACTCAATTACTTAGAAATCGAGATCTGTGAGTACCCACCATTATAAACTCTCCCCCAGTTCTGCAGAATTTGCAGCTGTCCAAAATTACAACTTCGATTGCTCTGGCTGCATCCAGCTAAAATCGACAAATTTTCACGCAAATTCTTCGAAGACTTAACATAGTAAGACTCTTTTAACCGTTATTGTCTTTAAAATTACACATTGGTGGTGTGTTATTCTCCAATTTTTGATTGATGCTTCAAACTTCATTGTCTATGAAGATTGTCATGAAATTGGGTGTTTGGCTAGTCAAATGCTTTGTTGTTAGTAAGGTTACTTGCTTATCTTATAGGTTGGCTTCAACTAGTCTCCTTCCACAAAATGAACTTGCCAGTGGCTCCATATGTGTGTGGAAGCCCTTATGCTGTTTGTATCACTGGCATCCACATTGTGCAATTTAATGTTTTTTGTACAAGTTGGTAAAACTTACTACATGTAGCTAGGAATTTCGAAGATGTGCCAGGTCCTACATCCACTTGTACGTTTCCTGTATAATATTAGTGCTGTTAGAATGCTTGCCATCAGTGGCTGTGCATTATTGATCATTTTGACAAAATTCAATATGTTAACAAATTGCATGTTGGCTCTTTAAGCTCAACAAAAGTTTATATACTCTACGTCTCTATCTTTAAATTATTGACTCGGACCAAAATGCATTACAATTATTTCACCAACTAAACAACTTGTGAATTTATGGTGTTGTTTTTTCATTGTGTTGTTGTAAACTGTATATCGAGTCTCTACAATGTATAGATGATTTTCTACACATGGTAGTGCGTTATATACCAAATTTTGTTCTCTGCTTCAAACTTCATTGTCTATGTAGATTGTGATGAAATGATCTATTCTGTTTATCTCTTCGTAATGCAGCATTTGGTTCTGTTTTTTTGTGAGCTGATCTTGTTTCCACTACTGACCATTAGTTAGTTATGGCTCCAAAGAGGGCTAAGAGGGGAAAATCCAAAGCTGCATCCGAACCTGAAGTGGTGTTTGATTAATTAAGGTTCCTCACGCCCAAAAATGAGCAAACCTTTGAAACCTTAATTAAGCGTAGGCGCATTTGGGGCGAAAGGAAAATCAATCTACATGAACTGCATCCTTCTGTCCGTGAGAATCTACAGTGTAGGCATTGGCTATCCCTGTGTTCAAACATACAACCCCCTCCAGCTGACTTGATTAGAGAGTTCTATTCGAATCTCTCAGTGCATGAGGATCTCGGTGGTCACAAAGTGGCAACGTCCATACGTGGCGTACCGTTTACAATAACTAGGGAACGTATCTAAAGCTCTTGATGTACCTATAATTGGTACACCTACTTATCCATACTCTAGGTCTCCTCGTATTGATGATGTTATGGATGTCCTTTGTGGATGGTCAGTCACTCAGGTTTTTGACCGAAGTATTAGCTCAAGTGAGTTGACTGAGCTTAATTATATCTTCTTTAAAATAGCTTGTCACAACATTTTCCCTATCTCTCATATCCATACAATCCCTGTAGACAGGTTTTTCTTTCTTTACGCCCTCAACACTAATAGTTCCATTTGTTTTCCTTCTCTTTTCATTGAAACCATTGTGGAGGTGCGTAGGAGCAAGTATAAGAGGCATGGTTTGTTTTTTCCGGTTCTCATCCATAGGGTCCTCAAATATTTAGAATTAAAGAACTTTCCTTCCCAAGAGTTGGTTCACATCCAAGCCCCTATAGGAGCCAAATTTCTGAAACAACGAAGTGCCCAAAAGAAGTTTGTCGAACCTAGTGTTGGTTCATCCAAAAGACCACGAGTACAGTCTATTACTAAAGATGTTCCAAATGAGGACATGCATGGGGATCCCACAGCTGCTGCTGCCGAGGATGGCGATCATGAGGTACATGTTGACACTGCTGCTGCAGCGCATACAGGCCCTCCTCCTTCCTCTCTTCGTGCTATGATGGAGACCATTATGATGACTCAGGAAGCCCATAGGCTGGTGCTAGATGGTCTTCTTGCCGAGGTTGCCGCTTTGCGAGCGGACTTAGCTGAATATAGACGTCCTATTCCACTTTCTCCACCATTTAACTCTTGATGATTGCCATTGGCCGTTGTACCCAAGGGGGGGACGAATTTTTTGTAGTTGCTATAGCATATTTTTTGGATTGTATGACATTACTATGAAGTGGCTTTCAGCCAGTTGTATATTTTGTTATCTTAGCGGCGGTTTGAAAAACATGGTATCTGTGAAAAGTAATTTGATATATTAATATGATGGTTAGTTTCATGCCCATCGTTACTATTATTAGTATTATCGAAATGGGTCTAACTGTAAGAACCACTATTTCAAACCCACACTCACATGAATACACAATTTAGAAATTGGATGCACAGATGTCCCATTTACATCTAATGTTGCAACTACTGCCCACCTTTGATGTGACATTGGGAACATTTAATATCCTGTTCATATAGTGTTTTTCCTGTCTGTATTGACATGACAAGCCCTAATAACTGAAATTGTAATGCTTGGACCATGAAATGAGGTTATAAATGCACCACAATAATGATCTTCTCTCTACCTCGCTAACTTCGTAGATTGATTAAGCTATAAGTTGCAATGCCTTAACATCAAATCGTACAATCCAAAACAAGTTTGGATCTACTTCAACAAATGAATCATCACAAGTTCCAACAGATCAACAACTACATACATACACAGACCACTATGGAAGGAAATAGGTTCGGAAGAAGAGAGATTTCGTTAATATGCCAATATACATGTACGACAGTCTTGGAAGCATCGGGCACATCATGGTCGACAAACCTACAAAACTAAGTACAGATACCACCGCAATAGAGTTCACCTTAGCAGAACCACCATGGTCAACCCTATACGAAAAGAGGTGTGAGTTAGAGGTGTATTGTCGATGGCACGGGTTATGAGTTCCAAAGGCACGCTCAGCCGAGTTGCCTAGAGATGAACCTGCCAACGTACTTGCTCGACTTGAACAAGAGAACAATCAAATGCAAAGGAGACTAGACCGTTTTCACGTAATCCCAAAAGCTAGGAAGCATCTAAAGGGGAAGGCGCAAGAGCGAGCCATCAAGTCTATTAATGAAATTACTGCGTTAAATGATGAAAGAGATATTTTAGACTTCTCAGATTCAAGCAATGATGATTTCCAAAAATTTCTACCTACGAACATTAGACATTGTTGTTAATGTCTACACAATCTGTGCAATACAGAATGCTGTTGTTAATGTCTGGCAAATGATGATTATGTACGTTCAACTTTTTCAACTCCAAAGATTAACTGCTCATTAGTTTTGGCTAAGTTTATATGAAATCAGTTTCTCATTTTTTTGTATGTTGTTCTTTGTTGCTACATATGATTCTTGTGCTTTGGTTGGACAATGTCCCTTGCTTTGTAACGTATGAAAAACCTTAGGAAGTGAAATGCTTCCAAGTTAGATTTATTGCACATTACTTGTAGGAAACTTTAATAGATTCAATACATACAGACTCATCCAAACCACACAGACCAACCACAGATATGATTCAATAATACGATTAATTCATTTATATGAGTTGTTTTAGTCGCAGTATCATATACACGTATCCGTGTATCTTAGTTCTGATACTGTGCTACTTTATATAGATACATTACATGAAGACTCATCCAAACTAGACTAACCACTCACTCACTTAGTAATCCATATGGTTCACACAACACACTGTCACAACAATATTTGGTTTGCTTAGAAATAAGGTAAATGCCTAAAAGCCTGATCAGCCTTTAAAATGTTTCATTCAAGTTATTGGTTTGTTGTAGCATTGATCCAAAGCTCCCTAATTCTTGTTTCTTCCTGTAATTTTACATTGATGTTGAGAAAATGTAACTACAGTGCATATCCACAAAGACTCCCTGAAAAGTTTGTAACGGAATATGGGGATAAAACTCTCTAGTGTTGCTACACTCACTACACTCCATAGTCGCATTTGGCAAGGGAGGTTGGAGAAGGCTAACACAGCTCGGCACTGTTCAGCCAAGTCATGTTCGCATTTTTGAATGTGCTACTCAACAGCTCGGCACTGTTGAATTTTGTTCAGTTTTATCATCCATGCTCAGGTGAATACACAGATATGAAAATTTTTGCAATGCACTATTTTCAAGGATGTAGAGGATCCCTCAAAAGTGTAAGCAAAATTTTAGGGGTGAGCTATCCACTATTGCTACACTGATGTTCGCAGTTTTATATGTGATGCTTAACAGCTCGGCACTGTTAAACCCTGAGCACAAGTACCCATCCCCACTCACGTGAATACACAGATGTGCCACCCTTTGCAATGCACCGTTTTTGAGGAGGCAGAGCATCCCTGAATTGGTTATGCATCAATTTTGGGGGTGAGCTGTCCACCGTTGCTACACTGATGTTTGCAATGCTGCATGTGCTGTTCAACAACTTCACACTGTTGAACCCTGTCCAGTCATATCACCTACACGCACGTCAATACACAGATATGCATCCTTTTGCAATGCAACGTTTTCAAGGATGTAGAGTATCCCTGAAAAGTTTATGATACATTTAACACAGCTCGGCACTATCTCGTCAAGTCATGTCAGATGAAGCACAATAATGCTGAATAGTCTTTAACAAGACATACCAAACTGGTCAGAGAAAAGTCTTAAAACCACATCCATCAGATATAAACCATACTAGTGATCAAAGTCTCTAATTAAATATAAGCATAAACATCACTAGTTTAAAATTTAAATAGGTTATCCTAGTCTGAACTCTGATGGTCAACCATGTAGAATATTGAGACACTATGCACAACAGGCTTCCTCTCGATCACCTCAAAGACACAGACATCTCCTTCTTCTAAATTATTATCTTTCAAAAATGCAACCCATCCCTTCCAGAATCTCATTGCAGAATATGTTTTGATGGGGGGTAATAGCACAAGACATTGAAGTGTGACAAATTGCTTCCCAATAATATACTTGGTAGAAAATTCAGCAGGTACATACTGCACAAGAAGGAGAAACAACTAAGCATTAAAGCATATATGTTTCAAGTGGATATTTAAGAGAACATCATCATCACATTATGTATGAAGGCTCACCATATAATGCGGCTGCAAGATACCCATAAAAGAAGGATTTTTAAGCTTGAACTTTTCGGCTACTTGGATTGCTCTCTCTCTTCCTCTGGACATGCTAGAAATTTTTTTCGTAACGACCTTTTCTCTGACTTCATGCTTTATGGGTCTGTACATTGAGGGAGATATGTTTGTACCATCTTCATCTAAGTCTATTATTCCTACCTGATGATCTTCCAATTTATAGTTCTTGCTGGGTGGATATTGAATCTCAGTGCTAGTCTTATCAAATATAAGAACATGGAAGATTGAATTTCCTTCATATCTGAAGACTACAAAATAACCATAACAGATACAATGGTATTCAACAAAATCCTGCCGGCCATTACAAAACCAAATGTTTTTATTAGTTTTCTTCAATCCCACTTGCCAAATACCACCATAGGGAGCAATGAGTGTAGCTACGGTGGATAGTTCAGCACTATTAAACCCTGACCACAAGTACCCATCCACACTCACGTGAATACACATAACATCCCTGAAAAATTTATGCATCAATTTTGCGGGTGAGTTGTCCACCATTGCTACACTGATGTTCGCAGTGCTGCATGTGCTGCTCAACAGCTTCGCACTGTTGAACCATGTCCAGTCATATCACTTACATGCACGTCAATACACAAATATGCATCCTTTTGCAATGCACCGTTTTCAAGGATGCAGAGCATCCCTGAAAAGTTTATGATACATTTAACATAGCTTGACATGTCTCGTCAAGTCATGTCAGATGAAGCACATGAATGCTAAATAGTCTTCACGTGAATAAATACACAACCTCTTTTGCAGTACACATCACCAACCCGGTACTATAGCACAAGCTATAGCCATATCAAACAGCTACCTTAGCGAACCACATGCACCAACGGACGCCACTGTACAACCAAGTCCCACTTACATCTAGCCGTGCAAAACATCTACACATACAGATTTGAAGTCACATTTCCCCATGTCAATGCACAATTGGATGCTACCTCATTTTCCAAATAACTATAGAAGGGAAAGAGATTCCAACAAGAAGGAATACTATGCCGGACTGCGGCGGGAGTAAGACTTTCGCGTGAACGAATCCAATGCTCTACACGATGATCTCGTGCGACTTGGAGTGCCTTTTGTTGACCGTAGCTCACTCACACTGCCACGGTGAAACATGCACCAATATGAGCGTGCAGTGACTAAAATAAAAAAAGAGAAAAACCTTATGATACTCCGTAGGTCCAGGTATCACATGTTACAACTGGCGGAGGAGCTGGCCTTCGTAACGAACAGGCAACTCACTCTAACGGAACGTAACAATGTTCTCAACTACGAGGACTACCTGTCGGAATGAATGCCTATGTGGTGTGTGTCTTCTGTCTATGAGTTAAGTTAATAATGTTAGTATCGTTAGTGTTCGATATGCAATGCATGCATATTGGTGGCATCGTGTCAGAATATTTAAGTTTTCTGTGTTATGTCGTAGGTGCAGCCGCTGCAGCCAACAGGCAACTCACTCCGGTGGAACATAACAATGTCCTCAACTACGAGGATTATCTGTCTGAGTGAATGCCTTTGTGGTGTGTGTGTTATGTCTAGGGTTAAGTTAATAATGTTAGTAGCGTTAGTGTTCAATATCCAATGCATGCATATTGGTGACATCGTGTAAGTTATCTTAAGTTTTCTGTGTTATGTCGTACGTGCTTATTGAAAAACAACATGTGTGAGAATATTTAACTTTTATGCGCTATATGAGAATAATCTAGATTACAAATAATGTGCATGCTCCTCACAATCAATAATAAGGTTTACATAGTACAAATGCCACAACAGTGACACACATACATATAAAACATAGTTAAGCAAAATAGTTCTCCAACAAAGTCTAATTACACCACGACACAATTACTCTTCATCTGACATTTCCACATTTGACTGATAAATGGGATTAGCAAGAAATGATTGCATGAACTGAGCATGCTCGTACCACCCTCCCTCCACTGACTCTCGAATCTCAACTTGGGTCCGATATCGATTAAGACATATCTTCATTTGATTATTTTCTTCCCTTATGCGGTTTAATGCTCTACGAAGTTCCTCGATCGTGTCTTTCGGCATCTGCGATGCAAGTTGCCGAGGCACTGGCAACTTAAAACCAACCAACTCATCATAAAACATTTGCTGTTCACAAAATAACCAAGCCCACTCTTGTATCATGGTATTGTGAACGTAAGCACTATTTCGCAGATTCGGATTGATTGGATAGCTGAACTCGTCTTCCAATACTCAACAACGACCCATAGTAGTGAACACATCATGAGGCCTAAAGAGTTGTGGGTTGCCAGAACCAAACATTGACGCTGAATACAATAACATCAAATGATCAAGTTAACAGTGTGCATCAACTGTTGGTAAATAATGTAATTCTACATAAGATGGTACACAACAAAGACATTCATAAATTTGTGTACTATTACATGCTAAAAATGAAATACTAACACTAACATTTGACCATCAACATTAGACACTGTTGTTAATGTCTACACATTGTGTGCAATATAAATTGTTATTGTTAATGTCTGACCAATGAATAATGATAATTATGTACACGCTCCTATATGATTATGACCAATGCTGATTATGTGCAATACAAAATGTTGCTATAGTAAAGACCCCTTTCTCTTCTGACCAACGTTTACTACAACAAACAACTAAAATCACACCAATGTACTTACTTCACACTCATTCAACCAAAAAAATAAAAATTCAGTACAATATCAAATGAACATACCATTGCACTAAAATTATGGTGTGAGTTTTTTTACCTGAGGTGATACAAATTTCAGTTGAGTCCGGAAGCAGTTGTGGATCTATGGAGCAGAGTGAAAATCAGTTCAGACAGAAAGTAAAACACTCTGAAAGGGAGGAGATGTTCAGTTGTTATACAAGAATAACTCGATTACTATAATATTGAGTTACATTAACATACAAGAACCCGTACGCCTGACACCAAGACAATCTGAAAACAGGTTTCACAAGAGCATAACTCGATAGGTTAATACTCGGTTACATAACTCGAATTACTAATAATCGAGTTATTTAGGTATTCAAAAAAGAAAATGCCCAGCGTGGCACAAAGCTAAAGCTAACTCGATCATACGAATATCGAGTTCTTCACAAAACTCGATTCTCACATTGTCGAGTTACAAAAGAGGGGCATTTCCCTAATTAGTTTGCGAAAGGGGGCAAATTGTTACTTAGTTTGCGCGAAAAGGGCATTTGCCCATTTTGCCCGGGTAATAATATCTATATATTTATATATATATATTTGGAATAAAAGCAGTGGGATAATTATTCAATGCTTAAAATTTACAAAGTGTCTAAAGATGTAGAGACTCGCTACTAGGTCTCAACAGCATAGGAATTACAAACATAATCTGCTAAGGCTAAATTATCCAAGTTACAACATTTGTCTACAAGGAAAAATTCACAGTTTCTAAGATTAGAAATAGCCATCTTCACATCCTGAAATAAAATATTGCAAGCTTCACGTTGGACAGAATTCGAATTAAGAGCTATAAATGCCACCTCCTATGGTTCTCAAGCTACACATCCAAAAGTCCTTGTTGTTGGCAAAAGTGTAGAGCTTTTAAGAAGCCATGAAAGTGGTCTTGCAAGTTGCAATCAACTTGGGTCCTTGAAAATATCCACTCTTGCTACTACGAAGATTCCTTTGAAAATCTCCTATGATAATACCAATGGCATTCCTCCATCTTTTTCACAGCAACATTTACCTTGAAAAATGGAAAGATAAAAGGGATTAGACATAGGTGATCATTTCTTTACTTAAATACATTTCATTCAGTTCCATTTATTTATGATCATTCATCTTTTTCATTTCTCCATATTTTTCATTTCTTTTCCATCTCTTTATTTACTTAAATAAATTTCATTCATTTCCATTTATTTATGATCATTATTTTCCATTCCATTCTATTATTTCATAAAGAACTACTAGAGATACAAATTCCTTTACAAAAATTTTTACAAACTACTGACGTGATGAGTGGTTATTGGTAAATGAAAAAATGATATTGATGGCGGACCTAGATAAAAACCAATAAGAAGCTGGTCACATCAATAGTTTGTAAAAATATTGTTGAAAGCTTGAAATTATTTGAAAATACAAGAGCTTGTTTAAATCCCCAATTAAAAATAACGGCTAAATTACTTTTACTCTAACTTATCTAAGTGCGGAACAAGAATAAATGAAGCGCAATAAACCGAAAAATACTCTAGTGCATAAACATGAACAACAAACAATAAAAGTAAAGCACAAGAGTAAGGGAAGAGAGATGCAACCACAAGATAACACCAAGACGTGTTATCGAAGAGAAAACCAAAGAACTAGGCAAAAAACCTCTCTGCGACCCTCCAAGTAGAAATTGATCCACTAGAGAATAAAATTGGAGTATACGAATAACAAAAGACCTTCCAAACCTAGTCTACTCAATGTACTTGAGCCCTCCAAGCTCCTGCTACCAATAGACTTCTCGGAGTCGTGTCTTCTCTAATTTTCTGGATCCCGCAATACGCTCGATTGCATCCGCCAAGCCTCACCAGCTTCTTTTAGCAAATCCCCAAACTTCCCAACTTCCAAAACACTCTCTACACTCTGAAAATGTGTGGGTTGTGTTTGGGTACAAATCTCCTCTCAAGGTATGACAATGGGAGAGGGAATGAAAATAGGCTAGAATGATTTCTCACTAAGGATAAGTAGTTCTCTTTCTAAAAGATTGGTGTGGGTGTGGGTGTGGGTGTGGGTGTGTATGTGTATGTGTGTTGTTAAAAACCTATCTAGGGTTTTTCTCTCTAAATGGCCTCACATACTTTTGTGAGTAATGAGGGTATATATAGAAAGGTAAGAAAGTCACACTTAAAAATCCTCCAGGCAGAACGTTTCGCTAGTATCTCGCAAGAATGCCTTACCCGAAAGACACTCGCGAAATCCTCTAGGCTAGCCTGACTCTTCAGCTTTCAGCATGTGCTTTTCTCGTGGCTCTTTCGTGGGTTAGCTTCTCGCAAGCTTCTCATGAAATTCACTTGTTCTTCAATTTATGCTCGATTCTTCACCAACTTAATACTAAACCCAATACAATAAAATCCTATAAAATACAAGGAACAAAATTAAAGCAATTACAACAGTTTTTGTCATGGAATAAAACCAACATAAAACATAGTTGTAAATTACAACTTTACAGTTGTAAAATAGTTTGTGGCTGTAACATTACTCTTTTGTAAACTCTCAAATGGAGCCTTAGGAAAATCCTTAGCTAATTAGTTAATAGAGAGATTAGACATAGGTGAATAATCACACCTTAGAAATAGAAAGATAAAAATGAACTCACTAACCTCACACATATGTACCCAAGTGTCCACTAATCACACACATTCACAACATGTTTCTCCAAGAAACCCCCAAACCTAAAATTTAGTGTTAATTGGAGGGGTTGATCGTTGAAATTTGGATTTAGTGTTAATTGGAGGGGTTGATCGTTGAAATTTGGTGACGACACTCATAATTTTTTTTTCACATAAGTTTTATAGGCCTCACAATATATTTTATTCAGCAATATTCTAATATATATTTCTTAATTGAGGTTAAATCTATAATCTATAAAAACCAAAGATATTTGAATTTTAGTTGACCTTGTATTTTTTACCATAGAAGCTTTTGAAGCCTCACATTTTTACACATCAATATTCTAATATATATATATATATATTTATTAATTTGTTAGGACATATGTGTTTCATTTGTTAAGAACATATATCATTCTTTTATGTAATTGGCTAATCCTTTGACAAAACGCACTTTACTTGTAATTGGGTAGATTTAAGGTGTGTTTGATACTTCAAGAAACTTGTTTCAAGATCAAGTGTTAAAGCTATTCAAGTCTGTCCAAGAAACAAGCTGAATAGTGCAGATTCATTAAAGCTCGACAACTATCTCAACAGCTGCATCTATCGAGCTTTAGTAAGTTGTTCTAGCCCGTGTTCTCGATAGCTGCTCGACAGCTCCTATCTGTCGAGGTTTAAGAAAATCAGATTTTCTGTTCTGTTTTCTTGGGATCCGTGAATATGTCATTGGGCCTTCCTCTCTTTTGACCTTAAACATATAACCGTCAATGTGTTCACAAGTTGCACAAGCATTGAGTAAATTCTGTTCAAGCAAATTGTGATCGGAGACAAAGTTTTGCCCTAGTTCATCTCTTGTGAAGAAGTTGCTGTGTATGTGCACCATAAGGTTTTGTGACCAAGCATCTTCTGGATCTTCATCGTGTGATGAATTGAAGAACTTTGCAGCCAACAAACTTCTCTAGTTGGTGATTGAAGTCGCGCACTAAGATCCGCGCATATGGTTAGTCATGTACTTGGGAGCCGTGCATCAAAAGAAGAAACTGTCACTACAGAACAAGTCCAATTGGGTATTGGGGTAAGGGTTCAACTGTAAGTTGGTATAAGGTACTGGGATTCCTTTACTTGTAACCGCTTGTTGTGATAATGGTGGAGTTTCAGGAGTGGTGACTTTAAAATCACACCGTGGGGTTTTTGCCGTGTAGATTTTCCCCATTCGTAAACAAATCACCGTGTCAATTTATTTTCCGCTGCATACTCTAGTTAATTGGTGATTTGTTTGTGCTACCACGCACTTTGCATGTTAATTAACTTAATTAATTCACTTGGATAAATTAGTTAGTTAATTCATCACAAGGGGTCAATTCGTGTTTTGGCCTATCATAATTAACTTTTATTTCAATTATGTATTTAAAACCTCTATTAGAATATTTCCGCATAATATTTTATTTAAATAATACAATAGATAGCCTTATATACAAACGCAATCAAAATAAATACTTATTAATAATTACCACAATTATATATTTAATACTTCCATATAAAAACAAAATTACAAGGAATACTTATTAACAACTACCACTATTATCTAATTTCATATTTAAGATTTCATATATAAACACAATCATAATAAATTTGAGTAAATAACTATCATAATGATCAAATTTCATGTTTATATAATAAAAAATAGAAAGAAAATAAATACTTTCAGATAAAATCATAATTTTTTATTATTAAACTTTCTTGTGCACTGCACAAGTTGCCGGCTATTTATAATAGAGAAATGTTATGTCCACAACATTTTCACAACAAATCTTAGGTGGAAAGTTTTTACTAGCAATTACTGATGAGCAAAAAATTAATTTCAATGATAGGTTCAAATAAAACCGATAACAACTTCCCATTAAAGATTTATTGTGAAAATATTATGAAAATGTTGTAGATATAACAATTATCTTTATAATAATATATATAAAGTCGAAGATGTTTGACTTTTGGTGGACCTCATGATATTTTGTCCCGTAAACTTTTAAGACCTCACATTTTAGACATTAATATTCTAATATTTATGTTTAAATTAAGTTCAAATTCTTTCATATATTTGAAAGCTCAATTGGAATCTTTCCATATTCTTCTCAAAAAAAGAATCTTTCCACATTATATTATTTAAATAATAGAATAGATAGTGCTATATACAAACACATACAAAATAAATACTTATTACTAATTAGCATAATTATATATTTAATACTTCCATATAAAAACAGAATTACAATGAATATCTATTAATAACTACTATAATTATCTTCCTATAAAAAAAACTACCATAATTATCTAATTTCATATTTAAGATTTCATATAGAAACACAATCTTAATAAATTTCAATAAATAACTATCATAACTATCAAATTTCATATTTATATACAAAACAAAGAGAAAAAAAAAATCAAATTTTCAAAGAAAATCAATTTATCAAGTAAAAACATATTTTATTAAATTTTCTTGTGCATTGCACAAGTTGCTGACTATTTTTAATAATAAATATAAAGCAAAAAATGCTTGACTTTTGGTGGAACTCTTGATATTTTGTAACATACACTTTCTAGGCCTCACATTTTACATATTAATATTCTAATATATTTTTTTAAATTAAGTTTAAATTCTTTTATATATTTGAGAGCTCAATTAGAATCTTTCCATGTCATATTTTATTTAAATAATAGAATAGATTGGTGCTAAATTATAGAATAGATAGTTCTATATACAAACACAATCAAAATAAATAATTACCATTAATCACCATAATTATATATTTAATAGTTCCTTATAAAAACAATTAATAACTATTAAGTATTAATAACTATCATAATTGTCCAATTTCATATTTAAGATTTCATATATAATCACAATCATAATAAATTTAAATAAATAACTATTATAATAATCAAATTTCATATTTATATACAAAACAAAAGAGAAAAAATTTATTTTTTTCAGATAAATTAAATTTTACTAAACATTCGTGTGCATTGCACAAGTTACTGATTATTTATAATAATATATATAAAATCGAAGATGTTACACTTTTTGTGGACCTCATGATATTTTGCCACATAAAATGTTAGGCCTCACATTTTACACATCAATATCCTAAACCTAATACACATTTTTAAACTGAGTTTTAATTCTTTAATATATTTGAAAGCTCAGTTAGAATCTTTACAAGTCATATTGTTTTTTAAATAGTAGAATAGATAGTTCTATTTCTATATACAAATACAATCAAAATAAGTACTTATTATTAATTACCATAATATTTAATAGTTCCATATAAAAACAAAATTACAATGAATACCTATTAAAATAAGTACCATAATTATCCAATTTCATATTTAATATTTCATATATAAACAAAATCATAATAAATGTCAATAAATAACTATCATAATTATTAAAATCATAATAAATGTCAATAAATAACTATCATAGATATTAAATTTCATATCTATTACAAAATTAAAAAATTAAAAAAAATTAGGGGGAATTACACTTTACCACCCTAAACTATATCTCATATTACATTTTGCACTCTAAACTTTTTGAAATTTTGCACACTAAACTATGAATTTTGTTACACTTTGTACCCCGACATTAAGCTTGCCATTAACTTAGATGGTAAAGTATGAAAGCAAATGAAAAGATTCAATTCCCTCTTCTTAATCCCTTAAAAACAAACAAGAAGTTATACTTTACCACCCTAAATTATATTATTGATTACACTCTGCATTTTAAACTTTAGAATTCAGTCCAAGTTAACAACAAACTTAATGTCAGGGGTGCAAAGTGTAACAAAAGTCGTAGTTTAAGGTGCAAAACATTTATTCGAAAAGTTTATGGTGAAAATTTTATGATATAATTTAGGGTGGTAAAGTGTAATTTTCCCTAAATTTTATTTTATTAAACTTTCTAGTGTATTGGGATTGTTCACTAGCTCAATTTTAAAATTAAAGCCTCTTTTTCATGTTTTACTTCATTAAATTTTTTCTTGGGACTTTTTCTGAGAAAATTTTTTTTCTAGGGATTTATTAGCAAGTTTATACCCTAGAAAGTTCATCATATGCAGTCTCAAGGTCATTATATTCATCATCAAAAGATTCATAATTCCCACTACAAACCGAAGCAATAAATGCCAAAAAAGTATCTAAAATAAACTACATAAAAAAACCAACAATTTATCTTTCTCATCAGTACAATTTTTAAATCTTTATTCAAGTTAAGCTTCTTAGTTTTGAATTACACTTGGGACTTTTTATAATTGGGACATTCAATTTGGACGTGTCCATAACCTGAGCACCTATAGCATTGAATAGGCAGGGTATTTTTGTTTGTATTTTTAGAGTATTTTCGAGATTTATACATATCCATGAAAATAAAGGTCAAGGATTACACACACAAAAGAAATTTATCCTTTACAAAGTATATCTACACTTTTTTTTTTTTTTATTATAGAGTTTCGAATTATGGCGTCTGCTTCTGATGATTGTGCTCTTCATGATTAGACCAAGACACCAATTGGTTTTTGGTGTTGTCAAGGATTGAACTCTAAATCTCTTATTTAACCATCAAAATTTTTACCAATTGAACTAATTAGAACCCACTATAAAAATTAAAAAGACTGGTTTTGACCCCAAAACAAAAAAGCAATGGATTAACTAATTATCATTTAATTCAAGGTGAAAATACATTTTTGGTCCCTACATTTTGGGACAGTTCCTAGTTTGATCCATACTTTTTAGAGCTCCTATTTTGGTCCCTACATTTTTCAACTCATTTTCAATGTAGTCCAGATTGTCATCTCACTAATGGAAAGAGCTTACATGGCACACAGAGTGCATCACTGGCACATTAAACATTGACGCGGCTAAAATAAAATACTTTAAACAAATATTTAAAAATAACACATAAGCATTTTAATTGAAAAAAAAAATTTTACTTTCTCAATTATAATTTAAATTAAAAAATAAAAATAAAAATAACAATAACAATATTTTCTTAGTTTTAAATATGGAAAGTGTCAATGCCTCACTACGGTCAACCATCCATCGCAGTGACACACGCGCGCTAAATGTGTGTATGTGTATACATAGACTCAGAGCTCAGGTGCTATGAAAAAGGATAAACCTTTGGTGTGTGACTTGAATTGAGTCAATTTTAACCTATTACTACTAAAGGTAGTGAAGTCGCCACCAATCATTGGGTTTTTTAAGGTGTGATTGGCCACCTAGCTCTAATTGATTTTATTACCAATCCTAGGCTAAGAAAAATGTTGTTTTTCCTAATCTAACACGGACAGGTAAAAAATCTTGATTCTTGAGTTCGAAAGTCTGGTTATGTGCGAGGAATGTATTAGGCACCCCATAATGCCTGTCCAAAGACAGTCCTTTGTTTGGTAAAACCTTAATTGTTGGCAATTGAAAAGAAGCTATTGGCGTTAGCTTTTAGGGCTTTGAAATAATTGGGCTACGAGGTTTGATTTTGGAAGGGGTATGCTCTTAATCAATGCTTTACTAGCATATTTTGGAATTGTTGCCAAATTTCCACGATGAAAATTTGGTAGCATTTCGCCTTATTTTTGTGGCGAAAATTCAGCAGCATTTTGCCTTAGGTGAGTCATAAAACACAAAACACTATTCTCACTAAGCTTTCGCTGTGAGAATACAGCAACAAAGGTGCCCCATTTTCACGGTGAAAATTCGGTAGAGTTTCGCGTTTGGTGTACTATGGCACATCGGCAGGGTTTCGTGCCTATTTATACGGTGCGTGTTTGCATGTTCGTACTAGGGCGAGCCAAAGCTCACCAAAGCATCAAGCATGTTGATGCGTGTCACATACACAAGGAAATCAATGTCACTAGCTGATATGGATTGAGACAAGCATACCGTGATGATCATGCACACAATATAACATGAATATACACCGACAGTAATCATCTTGAGTGCATACCCACACTACAAGGTCAGGAGCACCCATGATCACGAGAGGGTTACTCTCCTGACCATGAAAGTCCATCATACAAAGTGCACGATCATCTACAAGCAAGCATATATATATATATATATATATATATATATATACACACACACACACATCATGCACAATGCAAACATACAAAGCAGGAAAATAAACCAGATATTGTCAACGTTCTAAAGGTATGACCCAGTAAGGTATGGGAAATGTAAATCAAACATTGTCATACCTAAGGAACGCGGCCTAAGCAAGGTATAGGAAAGATAACCCTAATCTAGATACATGGTTCTAAAGAAAAAGGCTAAGAGAGAGAGAAAGAAACCCCTCAGGAAGGCTAAACCTCCTATCTACTAAACATTGCCCTCTTTGGGCTTGCGTCTTCTTGCTTGCATTCTTGCCATTTTTAGCTTGCATCTTGGAAGTTATGCCCTCACTCCAAGCGTGTACATGCAATGACAAAAAAAATAAAGCCAGCAAACAAGCAAAAGAGATAACAAAGACCAAAGGAAGCACACAAAATTACAAACAAGCAAAGGAAAGCACACAAAGAGGCAAACAAGCATGTTATCAAGCAAAAAAGGGTGTCCTAGAAGGACAAATGTAGGTTTGGATTTGGTGTCCTTAGTTCCATTATATTGGAGTGTGGATGACACATGTGCCATCAAGCAAAATTCCTAAAGGGACTCGGGATTTTGTGTACAAAGACGGGTGTGAACTTGCACGAAACCATAGGTAGGAACTAGGCTTGATGACACGAACAAGCATACAAAGATACATGCATGAACATATAAACAAACATACAAAGATGCAAACAAGCAAAGAAGGCCAAACAAGATGGCACAAAGCAAGCAAAGCGAGCATGTAATCACATAAAGGGGAAGGGTAAGCATGTTATAAGGCACACCAAAAGGCTAACAATAGAAACCCTAACATGCAAAGCTAAGCAAAAGAGGAAAAAGGCAAGCGGCAAACAAGCCCAAACATCATGAAGATGTGCTCCCAAACATAGTTGCATCCAAATAAGCCACCAAAGGGGCAGATGCAACCAAACAAGCAAGTGAACCCCAAAGACCAACAAACAACAAACCGACAAAGAGAAAACAAGCAAGAACATGGCAAAAAGCCTGGACCTAAGCAAACAAGCATGGATCTAAAGCAAAAAGCATGGAAAAGAGCAAACAAAGCACAAACATGAATAAAGGAACTAATCAAAACCCTTAATTTAAACATGGGTATATGGATGTAGGCCTAGACCACTGGATCTAGATCTACACCCCACCCAAAAGCCAAAAACAAGAAAGAGGCATAAACAAGAGATATAAAACTATAAAGCACCAAGCATAGCATCCAAACAAAGCTTTAAGAATATGAACATGTAGATCCAAACATATAAAGATAGCAAAAAACTCATAAACATGTAGATCTAAGCACAAGCACGACAAAAGCACATAAACATGTAGATGTAAGCACAAGCACGACAAAAAGCACATAAACATGTAGATCTAAGTACAAACAAGGTACTTAGTCATATCTTAGCCCAAGAAGACTAGGCCAGCATTATCAAAGCAATAAAACATGTTATAAAACAAGTAGACATGCTAGGAAAGCAATAAAACATGCTAGTAAGCATAAAACAAGAGATATACAAAGAAAAGCTATAAAACATGCTAGGACGCAAGATAAAGCAATAAAAAGCTATAAAATGACATGGGTGTAGATAGTAGCTAAAAAGCTACATCCACACCCCTAAACCTCAAATCCAAGGTACCAAGACTAAGGAGAGGAAGATAATAGCAAGAACATTACCTCTTGATTGTTGTAGAAAAGTAAGAAATCAAAGGTTTTTATGTGTGTGTTTGAAGAGAATTTAGAGAGAAAGAGAGGGAGAATCTACCTAGAAAATGCTCCAAAATGCCCAAAATTTTTTTTCCTAGTTATAGGGGGTCAGGGGGTATTTATGCTAAAAAAATGACCCTTCAACTACCGGTGCACCCTTAGGGGGTCACCGGAGATGGCCAGCAACCTTTTAGGGTGTGCTAGGTTGGTATGCTGACGTCAGTAATTTTATCTTTTCTAGTTCTGACTTCGAACTTGTATTTGAAGATCTTCCTAGACTTCAATTGAGCTGATCTTGGTGACCCTAGAAAGATATGGATGTCTGGTTTCTAGAGCATTAAAGACATTTAAATTCTGATGGCCGGATAAAAAGTTATGGCCTCGGGAAGTCAGCTGATGCGCCCAGCATGATTTTCAAGATATCTCAGCCGTTTGTAGACACTCGATTTTGCACCTATAATTTAGTCAAGGAAGATGACTGGAATGACCATCCATGTACCCCAAAAATCAGAATTGCATTACATGTATTAATTCATTCATTGCATATCATAAAAATGATCTTAAGATTCTAATGGTCACAACGGTGTGTTCGGTTTTCAAATTGGACCATTAGATCGAAAGATATTGCATGATCAAATTTGCACGGTCAACGTGCATTGTGTCTAGGTAGAGTCGACCACGCATGATTAGTTTAAATTAATTCTGATTAGTTAAACAATTAAAAATAATTAAATAATTTTGTGATTGGTTGATAATTAGTATCTAAAATAGGATTGCTTGTATAGAAATACAAGAGATAATTGGATAACAATAAAATTGTGGATAATTTGAAATTTATCAAAATTTATTTTAAGGTATTTATTTACAAGATAATTGCTCCTAAAAAGACCTGAATTATCCAAAAAAGAGATAAAAATCTTAGAATACGGATTGAAAGCACGTCTAAGTGCAAGGCTCGATTCAAGAAAACCTAAAAAAAGGAGTCCAAAATGCACCCGAACACGAAAGTGCAATCAACACCCAAGAGTACCATTCGGCACTTCTGGAGTGCTAATTGGCACTTTAAAAGTGCCGAATTACACTCTTTTGGACTTTGGCCCAACTCTTTTGGGGTGCCGATAAGGCACACCCTTTTCGACTTTTTTGCAGAAAGACGCATCTTGATTCGTATTCTATCCGTTGTTACTTATTTTTTAAGCATTCCAGTCTCAATAAATAGAGACCAAATCTCAAAAATTCAGCACATTCTTTTATGCTCAAGGAGAGACACCCTTCACACTCTCAAATTTCTCACTCCCCTTTTTTGTATTCTCTCTTAAACTAGGGTTTTTAGGTTTTAAAAATAATAGCATAAATTTCTTTGAACCCTAAAATATCATCTCAAGAAGAAGTGTGCTCCATGCAAAAGGTTGTTTCTTAACCCTTTTTCTTATGCTTCTCTTGTTGTGATGATGCATGTTTATTTTTTTTAGTTTAGTTATTTCAAATATTCATATCATGAATTATTATTTTTATTTAAAGCATGATCTTGAAACTTTTATAATTGTTATGATCTCTTTCTTAATTTCAAAGATATGCATGTAATCAACTCTTTTTCTTAAAACTAAAAAGCAGATTTGCAACTTCATTAGATGTAGATCTGAATTTTTCTCAAAATAAAAACAGATCTGCATCTTCCTTAGACGTAGATATGATTTTTTCTCAAAACAAAACGGTTCTGCATCTTCCTTAGATGTAGATCTGAATTTTTCTCAAAATAAAACGGATCTGCATCTTCATTAGATGCAAATCTGAATTTTTTTAAAATTAAAAACTGGTCTGCATCTTCATTAGATGTAGATCTAAATTTTTCTTAAATTTAAAACTAATTTGTATTTTCCTTAGATATAGATCTGATTTTTTTTTTTAACATAGCAGATTTTGAAGTAAAGAAAAAGATCATGAATGATTAGGTTTGTTGTGTTTGCTTCATCCATATAGCATAAATTTGTTTCTTGAATGAAATCCTCTTCATAAAAAAAATATTTTTCATATTTTCTTTACTCATATAAAAACAAATCAGATTTTTTTTAATCAAAAACCATTTTTCTTAAGTTCTTAAAAACAGATCTGATCTTTTATGAATCAAAACCATTTTTTTAGATCTAAAAAACAGATCTAATTTTTATAAACCAAATTCAATTGTTTTTATTCACAACAACATATCTGAATTTTTAACAAAGAAGAAGATACATTCATAAATAAATTTGTGTGATTTAGTTTAATTCACATGTGCAACATATCATTCATAACATGCATAAAGGGGTACATAGGTCATGAGAGTTTAGAAGACCAAAATTCGTCTAGGCAGAATGGGTGCCTAACACCTTCCCATTCCGTAACCTAGCCTCCAAATTTAGGTCTTTTGGATAGGTAGATCTAGCCTTATCTTTGTTTTATTTTGGGTAGAATGTAAGTAGGACAAAAAGCCATGTAATTATTTGGTAGTTTGTAACTAGGACCCAAAGCCTTGTAATTTTCAAACTTTTTTTCAAATATGTATTTTTTATTCAATCAATGAAAGGAAACTATTTAGTCATGTACTTTTATATTTAATTTTTTTATTTTTTTTTTGTACAAAAAATAAGTGACAACTCCACATCACTTACCCAAAAAGAGAGGTGCCATAAAAAGCACTACAAAAATCTCTCTTTTTTTAAAGGCATTTTTGTGGTCTCTCACACCGTTTTAATTATGATTTCGACCTATGAATAGTCATTGGAAAGAAACTTCAATAATCTTTGCAATAGCGTTGGTTTCAACCCATTTTGATGGAATGATCAAAATTAGGATTTCTAGTGCCTTCGGTAGTTAACTCTAGGTCAAACTTGGTCAAAGTTGACAAAAATTTCCGAATAGCTCGGGTTTGATATTAAAAAAAAAGTTTTGGAGTGATTTTGACCAACTTTGACCTTTGGTCAACCTAGAGTTGACCAGGGGCATTTTGGTCATTTTTACCTAAGAAGGGATTTTGAGTGCTTCAATGCCTGAATAGGTTGTATCACGTCAATCTATATGTTTCCACAATCCCATGATAAAAAATGAATACTTTTAGACTTTTAGGGGTCCAACACGCAAATTGAAGGTCGACAATATATGGTATCTATAGAGAGTAAAAAAAAATTTAGTAACTTTCCCAACTTCACTTAGGCTTTATTGACAACCAAACAAAACATCAAAAAAAAAAAAAACTAAATTTACCAATATTTAATTTCGATAGACACAAAAATCAACCCAATACTATACTTAATCAAAAACCCTTTGAAACCCCAAATCAAAATACCAACCCATTGGTGACCGGTTCAAACTCACACACACACACACACACACACACACACACACTCTCTCTCTCTCTCTCTCTCTCTCTCTCTCTCTCTCTCTCTCTCTCTCTCTCTCTAAGCATTGTGACTGAAAAAGTTAAGCTAGAGATCACACCACCTCTACCATTGACAGTAGCTCTACCAATCGATATCTTCTCTCCTTGATGTCTGACTTATCTCATCATCTTTATATCTTTCTCTCTCTTTCTCTCTCTCTACCCATGGCCAAAAACCTAGATCAATAGTGGTTGGGTGGTCTGATTAGTCCAAATCTAAAAGAGAGAGAGAAGCATTGAGGAGACCGGGTCAGAGGAAGGTCCATTTGATTTAGTTTTCTCTAGGGTTTGTGGCCACTAACTACACTCTATGGTGGATTTATGGTGCTGGACAGTTGGGTTGTATTGAGGCGCTGGTTTAGCAATTTTGGCTGCAATTTATGCAATTTGAGACTCAATCAAAACTACAAATTTCTCCTTCTTTTGAACTACTTATTGGACGCTTGATCTTCAACTATGGATGACTAAATACAAATTCAATCAAGATTACAATTCATGAAATTTGCCAACACTAAAAGTAATAGTATAATATTTTCCATAAGTTGCTTGGGTGAATCCTTAATAATTAATAGTATATTATTTTCCATAAGTTGCTTAGGTGACTCCTTAATAATTAATTTGATTCGAATATGTTCATAACAAAATCTATCCTTATCAATGCATGCTTATTTGATTGTCAGCTAGAATTGTCCAACTGTGACCAGAATCTAACTAAACCATCTAATTCGAAGGGATCCAAATTAAAGTTTAACTAATCTAACCAAGGTGGTAATCAGCGACAAGTCTTTGCTAACAAAATATGACAATCGTGGGTCGAGTGCTAGGCCTCCTTACCTGAAACCATCTCCAATTGATCTAACCAAAAACCACTGTTAGACTTTGCCATTCTCTGTTATAATTCATCGTGTTCCACCAATATGTTGATTTCTCCACCAAATTTGGTGAGATTCTAACCGGATTCTACGAAATCTCATCCAAATAAAATCAAAATCCATCAAATCTCCATTGGAAGTATTAACTCTGCCATAATTGTTGATATCTTGACCAAAATTGATGGTTTTAACTGATTTGCCTACAAAAATAGGGAAGTTGTGGGGGTCTAAGGCTTGTATACCTTGTGGGCGCAAGCACTCGCGGTGAGCCTTTTTGGCTCTTACTTGTGGGAAGTACACCTTAGCTTAGGGTGAACCATGGCGGAGAGTGTAAATGGAGTAGCCACCTAGATTAGGTCTAAGAACCATGAATATAGCGCCCTTGTGGAAGGACTAATTTTTACCAGAGCACATGTCCGAAGTTTAGGTATGGGGATGGGAAGGTGTTAGACACTCGACCCTACCCGACCCATGGGTTGGCTTCCACTCATTATGTTCCAAATTTTAATCTCATCAAAGGGTCTTTTAACATATTATTCTAACTCTCACACACTCTATCATGCATCTAAAGCAATCAACGTGGCTGTATCATCCTCAAGCCTAGCATTCATCTATCATGGCATTTAATCAACAAAGCAAAATGGTAGCAACATCACAAGGCATATGAAACAAACTACACATTTAAGCATTAAACCAAAAACTCATGGTATTCAACCAAGCATATCAAGCAACTTAAAGCTCAAATGTTCAAATGTATGTTCATGTGATTTATGCATGACTTATACCTCATTGCATCACAACACCTATGCATCGATGCGTGTTCATATTCAAATATATGTTCATGGCATTCAACTAACAAAAACCCTAATCAAACATCTAAGCAAGAGAACAAAATAGAATATGATAAAACCCTAAACCAGAACTCAAAAACATGAAAAACAAAGCTAAACAGAGACTAAACATGTGAAGGAAAACAAGAAAAAATAGAGAAAAGTGGATCTGGGTTTCTAGACATGAGTGTGCGTGCACACTACAAGTATGCATATGCATGCATAAAGCATGCACACGCATACATGCCCAGAACCCTAAACCCAACAACGCGAAACAAAAATCAAAAGAAAACAAGAAACTAACAACCTATCATGCTTCTAGTACGAACACAAAGCAAATCTAAACTAGCATAAACATTTTAAAGCAATAAAAACATGCTAACAAACAACAAAACAAAAAAAAGGGAAGAGCCAAAGTTAGAACCTTTACCTTAACATAAGAACTCTCTAGAGCTTGATTTGACTATTCCCGTTAGTCAATCTAATCAACAACAAAACTAGCAGGTCAGTAAGCTTTAGAACTCAAAGGCCAAGACCAAAATAAGCCCCAACCAAGTAAAACTTGACTTAAGAATGTTTTGTGAAAAAATCCCTCTTTGATTCACTATTTATTAGTGAATCTTCTGTATTTTCCCTTCCTCTTTAAAAAGTGCATTTTTTTGGCTTTTTATAGTGGTAAAATAGGGCTGCGGGGCGGCTCCCAAACAATGTGGGATTCATTCCACACAAATTTATGTGCAAAAACTCTTTTATTTCATAGTTTTTAGAACCTTAGATGCGTGAGCATACTTGGGATATGCGTACGCATGGTTTGAGTGTGCGTGTGCATACACGTGTATGTGTACACACACTTAGGGTTTCTTGTGCCTTTTTTTTTCAAAAATAAGTTTATATTTTCCATAAATAATTCCTCAAGTCAAGATTTTACGAGATGGGGCCCTAAATCAACCTTGGGCTTGTGAGTAATGTCATCATTGGGGAATGGGGGTCCAAGTCATAAGGGGTACAAAATGAGGTGTCTACATACCCACGGTCAGTGATGGGTGGCACAATTCCAAATCCGATATGATTGAGTTAAGTGACAGTTTCACCTTAAAACCAACCTAAGCCAACCCATGGACACCCTTATTGCCAGCCTTCTTTTTTAATAAAATATGATTCAATTTGAACTTCAAATATATTTTCTTTTGTGATATGATGTGATTTATATAAATATTTTATTGTATGTATTCCACTTTATGTAATAAATGCATGATTATGATAAAGATCCCTATAATATATTCCTTATCCAAAAATAATCTAATAACACACTAGTGAAGGCTAGCTTACTCAGTGAGGTGAGCTTGGGTGTTTAACACATTCCTAAGCCCATACCTGAACTCCAAACTTATAAACTGTTTCATTAGAAATTTGCTTAAGGGCCCAAAGTAATTGCTTGGCCTAACTAGGTGGCCAATCCCACTCTTTACCCTAAACTTGAGTTAGTGGCATACTTCCAGGCCTATGTCTAGGATGGGCCAATACAAGCTTGCACTGTTTAACTTAAGGCTCTCACATC
Source organism: Lithocarpus polystachyus (assembly GCA_033629205.1). Classification (NCBI taxonomy): domain Eukaryota; kingdom Viridiplantae; phylum Streptophyta; class Magnoliopsida; order Fagales; family Fagaceae; genus Lithocarpus; species Lithocarpus polystachyus. Next base: position 37,114,946 of record CM066171.1, on the reverse strand, counting down.
TGTACTATAGCATTCCACACACATGTGAACGCCAACACACATACATATAGTCAAAATTGCATTGACCTCTCCTAAGGTTTGCTATAGTTACACTTGCTACCTTTCTAGTTTGAAATCAAACACTTTCCTCCCCTAAAATGTAAACTATTTACAATGGCTCCCTTGGATGTGTAATGTCGTTAGTTAACTTTAAAATAGTTAGAAAGGAACCAAAGCTTTGTGAAATTCATAATTTATCCTCCCACTTGACAACTAGCTATCAGCCTTGTACGTTAAATTGGATGTTGTTTGATTGGATTTTTAAATGGCTCTTGTAATCAAATGGTTTTTGTACTATTGGACGTCCATCCCCAAACTCTTCACACTTGATCTCTAATACCTGACATGTAAAAGAAAAACAATGTGAACAATGAATCATTTTTGCCATCATTAACCATTTCCTTCCTTAACTATTAATAATCAACATTTGAAACCATCAAGCTACAATCTTCCATTGATAATATTTTGGAAGCACCCCGACCTAACTCAACCATCCCATACCAACCACCTAAGAGGAATTGACTCATGTTAACCCTAAACTCGTATTCATACTTATTAACTACATTGCACATTGACTGAAATCAACAATCCACCAAAGCACCTCACCCAAAAATCTAGCTTACCTAATTCTTTTATAATTGTTATGCATAGCTCCTTGAGTAACAGCAATGCCACACAACCCCTTTAACAAATGCAAAATATTTAACCAGCCCAAGTCCCACAGCACACTACCATTTGCAGTGAACCTTGATCATTCACGCTTTGTGGTCAAAGCATGAACCACTGTAGAGCATTGCCCTTTGAGACCAACCCAAGCTTAATACAAGTTACCCAGTCACATCGAAGAAGAGGGGAGAAGCCTGATATGAGAGCGTTATAAAGCAAGAGAGGCAGAGAAGGAAGCCAAAATAGAAATTTGTGAATTAGAAGCTCAAGCGTTGTTTGTTTCCTCAAAATTTTGTTTTTAGTTTCGTTTTCAAAACTTTGTTCTTATAATCCATTTTCGTAACTCAAAAAACCACTTGCATTTGTTTGACATAAATTTCCTAGACTAGTGTGTTTCCCCCTTCCCCCTTTTGTCTTCCAATTAAAATTCATCACCACACCAACATCATCAACCACAACAATAGCACTACCTAGGGTCGGATTTTCTCTCCAAATATATTAAACTCCATAGCCACAACCACACCATAAAACATCAAACACCACCAAACCTCATAAGGCCCTACAAAACCCACCACCATGAAAACACAACCACACCCTGAACCCCAACCCAATGGATCCAAACACCATGAAAACATAACTAAACAAAAACCCACAAAGCTCCACCACCAAAATACCATAAACCCACAACCAAGCAAAAACGTACCACCATGGATCCAAACACCATGAAACACATAGACAAGCAAAAGCCCACAAAACCTTATCATTGAAATACCACAAACCCATAGCCAAGCAAAAACCCACAAAAGAAAATCCCATTAAACTCACATCCAAGCTCCATTCCAAGTTGTTGTTGATATATAGGAGTCACCACTTGCGAAATAAAGAGAAAGATATTAGAGTCACACACAAATAGAAAAAGGAAATTAGGGAAGGGGAGAAATAAATTTGTGTGTGTGTGTGTGTATCTTAGAGAGAGAGAGAGAGAGAGAGAGAGAGAGGGGGGGGGGGGGGGAAGAGAACCTAAGTTGAGATGATCTGGGTAGAACAATTTGTCTAAGAAAAATGACAGACCGATAGATGAGAGACTTCCTTTAATTCGTTTATGAGAATTGAAATAGTAGCTGGGGCTTTAAGTGCAAAGTCTATCTCGATTGAAACAAGACATGTGTGTGGGTCCCAATGATTTCATTTTTATTGCGAGAATATCACCGTAACTCAATTCTCATAAGTCATAATTCAAAAACTCCAAATTTTTGTTCTTAGCTTTTGTTCTCTTTCTTACATTTTTGGATACTGAATACGAATAATTGAGAACAAAAAATGGAACCAAATAGATTTTCAAGTGGTGGTGCCCAATAGAAAACAAGAAATGAAAATTGAAAACAATGTGTTTTCAATGAAAGCAAATAGGTTCTTACCCTTTTGAAATCAAAGCTTCAAAATGCTTGAGAAATTTAGAAAAATTAATAAGCTTTAATTGATTGTGAGAGGTTCTTTAAGAGTATTTGGTAGATTAGTGAGTTGGGGATAAATGGTTTGAAAATTTTGTTATTTTGTTTTGTCTGACTAGTGCGTCACATAGAATCCTATAGCTATTTTTTTTTTTTCCCTTCATTATTCTTAATTATTTAATGATTGCACAATTTTTTGTTTTCCTCTTTAGCACCTTTAATTTCTTTTCCTCCATTTGATTATTCTTCTCTCCTCTAAGCTGGTTCAATTTCCTTTCTTCCTCAATTTGATTATTCCTCTCTCTATTAAGCCAGTTCAATTGCCTCATGACATTTTTTTTCTTTATATTTATTCTCCTCCATTATTGACATTTAACATTTAATTTTTTTCCTTCATTGTGCTTTTTTATTGTTCATATTTTTCCTTCACAAATCTCTCAATTCTCTTTTATGTTATCAAATAGTAGTGATCAATTTTTACTTAAGTCTTTGGCTTCCTTCTAATGCCTTCAACTTTCCTACCCTCCCCATGCCCCCCTCCCCCCCCCCCCCCCCCCCCCCAAAAAAATAAAATCAGCTCCTCGTCCCTCCATAAAAAAAACAATCAATTTTTACATTCCAAGACATTAAATTATTTTTCCTTATTTTCATTTACTTCTCTATTCAAATAGCTTCTTGTGTTCCTTGCCTCTTTATTTCCACTTTTTCTCCTTACTTACCCCATAAACACAAATGGTATAAATATAATAGTGGTCGCCCCATAATTACAAATGATATAAATGTAATAGTGCTCGCCCCCGAAGCAAAAATATATCAATATAATAGAATAATGGGTTCCAAAACATTTTTGATGAGTATATATTTTGATTTTATGTACCTTATTTTTAGATTTTTGTAAGTTCTCTCTTTATTTATTTTTTTTTTTGTAAGTTGTTTTCATGCTTATCAGTTTATAGATTTTTTCTTCTTTTTGATTGATTAGGGGTATAGTTTCATAGCAAGAGATATGGGTCTTGCCTCGATCGTTTTCACTACCCTCGACTACTTTCACTACAAGAGCAAGGAGGCATGTGACATCCACTAGAGTTTTCATATTGGCTGAAAGGTCTTCTCTCTCTCTCTCTCTCTCTCTCTCTCTCTCTCTCTCTCTCTCTCTCTCTCTCTCTCCATTTTTTCAATATAAATTTGATTGTTACTGTTTAGTAAAATTAAGATCTAAACTCTCTTTTTAGGGCTTGGGGTTGAATTGTGAATGGAATCGAATTTGGGTATAAAGGGTAAAGATTTTGCGAGGAATTATTATGCCAAAAAGGCTTGGATGAAGAAAGTGTGAGTCTTACTTAGTCTTTTTTTCCTCAATTTTCCTATTTCATTGTTTGTGATTATGGTTATTTAAGTGCATTTTTATTTTAATTTTCATGCTCATCATGAATTTGTGACTTATTACAAAAAGGGTAAATTGCAATTACCTACAAATCCTAAATAAAATTGGATAATAATTTGTAGTCATATTTACTTTTATTTAGCTGTCAAATTTTGCCAAATTATAAACTCTTAGCACATGTTTGATGGAATTCCTGATAAATGTAATGTTTATAGAACATGTATGTAATTCTATACTTTGTGATTAAAAAAAAAGTTTCTTATAATAGAAGTTTAATTAGATGGTGTGTAGGTGAGTTCCAATTAGCTCAACTGGTAAAGTCTCTCATGGTTGAATAAGAAATTTGGGGTTCAATCCTCGCCTACACCAAAAATTGATTAGTGTTTTGGTTTAATGATAAAGAGCTATCATCAAGAGCGAACGCCATAGATTGAAACTTTCTTAAAAAAAAAAAAGATGGTTTGCGTAAATTTGATGAATGAGAAGTTTCCACCACAAACAAATTACTTAGTTTTCGTGCTTGACTCACTCCTTTAATACCTTTATCTTTGGGGTAGGGCGAAATCCATATTATCTCTCTTATTTTGATTTTTGACCCCTTAATTTTCTTTCAATTTGCATGGCTTTCAATTGACTCAGGTATTAGGTAAAATGTCAATGTCAGCAATACTTAGATGAAAAGGTGTGGAATTTATTTATGTTTTCTTCGGAGGTGCAATTGCTAAGTGCAATTGCATTGTGCAATTCACCTAATCCTTCACAAATTTTTTTTTACTTTTACTTTTATTTATTTTTTATATTGAATGGCTGAGATGTAAAGTTGCTTTTTACAACTTTAAATTTCAACCATTCATACCAATTGCATCAGGTGCAATATCCTAGATATTGCACCTGATCTCAATCCGTTTTCTTCGATGGAAAGAATCCAAGCAGTTGGCCAAATCCTGAAATCATGTAACTTATGGCTATGCTTTTGGTTAATAGCTTTTGACATAACTACTTTGCATAGATTGTGAAATTGAGGTGGATGTGTGGATTTAGATGGATCAGTCTACCAATTTAATTTGTCTCTTAAAATTATAATTTATAAGAATTCTTGATACGCATTATTCTTCAATTTTATGTAAGCATTGAGTTTGAAAAAAAAAATGTAGTGGAAAATTAGGTGTGAAGTTCACGAGAAAAATGCATAGACATTAGTGGCCATTTGTCAATTATTTTACAGTCGGGAAAGTTTGATCACTTGAAAGAGGAATGCAATTAATAAAGTTGTTTAAGACACTTCTCAGGAGGTTACGTCTTTAATTGTTTTGAATTCTGTTATTGCACGTATATTAGCTGGCATTTATGTGGTGATGGAGTTCATGGTTGTGTTTTCAATTTATTTAACAGGAGTTTTGAAATATGGGTTCTTAAGAATGATATTTTATTACAGTGATCTTTGTTTTATGTTGAATAAATATATGGTATAGTGTATACTTTTATTTACAATGCAAATGTGTTGTGTTATTTACTTTATTTATAGTGCATATATGTTGTATTATGTTATCTACTCTTTTAAGTATTTAATTTTATGTTAAATAAATATATTGTGTACCATTATTTAGAGGAGTCCAAATCTTCTGTCCCACTTTTCCTGCTTCACTCTATACTACATCAATAAAAACATGCCACGTATTCACCTAATTAATTAAATACTATTATTATTGACTTATTAATACTACTGTTATTATAAAAATATTGTGTTTATAACATTTCTCATATTAATATATCTACGAGTATGTTGAATTAAAAAGAAGAAGAAGAAGGTAACGATATATAAATTAGGAGTCATGAGTCCTGAGGCCCATTATATGAGTGGCTAATGTTTCATTGATGTTGGGCTGGACTCATAAGAAGGAAGTCTAGTACTAGTAGTATACTAAACAAAGTACAAAACTGTAAAAATGTTCGGTAGTCTGAAAGTGAAAAAAAGAAAATGGAAGAGGGAAAAAACAAACATGTTGAAGTAGTGGGCGAGGGTGAAAACTCAAAAAAATGAAAATGAAAATGAAGGAGCGAATTTGCATTTAGGATTTTGGTAATTGGCGCCCAAACCAAATTGCATGTTCCCGCCAGTGTCACTGCTACTCTTCTTCTCTCTCTTTAAATTCGATTCATACGATGTTTTTTTATTATCAACAACAGCCAAACAAAGTCCAAAAACTCCCAAACACCCATCAGATTCCTCTCTCTCTCTCCCTCTTTTATTTTATATATATTATAGAAATATAGAATTAGAGGGTTTCATTTCATTTTTTATAAAAATTATTATCAAAAGGAAAAAAAAAAAAAAAAAAATGGGATCCGCAGCTCTCTTGGATCATGAGTCCACCGTTCCCAATGGTGAAGCAGCCCCAGCTGCAGCTAGTGTCCCCTCTGATTCTTCAATTTCTTCAGGTACCCAATTTGTTCTTTTCTCCTCAAATTTTCCAATATTTTGATTGTTGATTGCATACTGGTTGTGTTTACTGTTTTTTTTTGATAAATCGACAATTGGGGTTGGGGAATTTGAGTCCTAAACTGACTCAAAGTGTCAGTTGAGTTAAAAGACTTTTTTTGTGACACGATTTTCTATTAGAATCAAGAGAGACTTTCCCAAACCCCAACACCATTGCCAGCGGTTCTGCCTTGTTACAAAGCTGATTACCCAAATTTCTTTCCGCATGTTGTGCCCCCTTGTCCTAAAATTTCGAAACCCAGCCCCAATATGTTTCTTGTACCAGTAGTAGTATTAGAGAACTTATAGTGTAATTAATTACTAAAAAGCTAATGAAAGAATCTCTTGGACTAAGAAAATAAAGCACAAGTTATGTAGGATCTCTTGCTCTTGTGCATGAGCATAAATTCCTTAGTTTATTAGGGGTGAATGCCCTTGGATTACCAGGAAATTGATTGTAGTGGATGGGGTCAATTGTTCAGAGGTTTATTGGTTAGATATATGTCCAAAAGGGCTCTTCTTTAGAAAAAGTTCACTGTGTTATTCAAAAAAAGTATCCTAAAATCTCCTAGAAAATTCTAATGTCAATTAAACCATCAAAATATTTTTATGGTGTGTTTGAATAGTAAGTGTTGGGTATACACGTATGAGTGAAGGTAGACCCACGTTGAATAATAATGAGAATGAGTTATTAATATAACATAATTGAGAACATACCCATTGGGTTTAGGCCTTTTGAGTTAAAATATATTTTTATATGTTATATTAATTACTCAAGGAAGCTCTCCAACTTTTTTATCTCTTCAACAAGTGGTATTAGAGCTCATAAAACCCACACACATGATCTTGGAAAGACCCAACAAAGGAGTATGCCAATGGTGCTAAACAATGTTAAAGGATTTGTATTTGGCCATACCCACCTTGGATTTGAAATAACATCTAACCTGATGGAGTTTTAGAAATCCTTAGCCATACTTCAATAGATTTTAAGTTCTATGTAAAATTTATAATCAAAATAAAAAATTCAAGTATCCAAACACAACCTTAACTTGTAGAAATTAGAAATTTGCCCTTGAATTCAGAATTTACTATTAGTTGTAAGAACCCAAATTAAAACTGTTACCTTAAAGCACATATAATTAGACCCTTACAATCACATGAATTTTAGGTTTTGTTTGGGAGTTCATAAGGGAATGAAATGAAATGATCATAAAGAAATGGAAAGGAATAGAATAGAATTAAGTATATTTAAGTAAGAGAAATGAATAGAAAAGAAAAAAATAAAATGGAATTAAGTAACTTTATTTAGATGTTTTAAAATAAGAAGAAATTACACTTTATCATTCTAAAATACACCTAATGTTACACTTTAAATTTTAAACTTTTTAAATGCACTTTTTGTACGCTAAACTATGACTTTTGTTACACTTTGTATTTGGATGTTAAGTTTGTTGTTAATTTAGATGAAAAAATATGACACTACTTGAAAAGACTTAATTGCTCATCTTCTCAATGCTTTAAAAACAAAAGATAAATTTTACTTTAGTATTCTAAACTATATTTCTTGTTATATTTTATATTTTAGACTTTGAATTTTCATTTAAGTTAACAACAAAATTAATGGTAGGGTAATAGGAGTCATAATTTAGGGTGTAAAATGTGCATTCGAAAAGTTTAGAATGCAAAGTGTAACATGAGGATGGTAAAGTGTATTTTTTTTAAAAAAAATAAAGTAATTGAAATGAATAGAAGGTAAGTAATCTTATTTGGGAGTAATTAAAAAAAAAAAGTAATTATTTTATGCTAATATTACCAGTAGATTTCTATTTTAAAATAAAGGACTAAACATATAAAGGTATTTTGGGAGTTAGTAAAATATTCATTAAATCTAATTTTATTTTCTCAAATTTCGGGAGAATAAAAATTTGAGGTTTTGAGGGAATAGAGAAGAATGAGTATTTCTCCCAACTCATTCCATCCTTATTTACTTAAACTTCTAAACAAGGGAAGTGAATACTATTCTAAATTATTCTTTTCATTTTTTTCTATTTTATTTTTTTCCCTCCTCCCAAACAAGAGCTTAGTTAAATTAAACTTTGCAAGTTGACTCTAAAATAAGTAGGGAATAGGAGATTTTGCATGGTATTAATAAATCAATCTTTCCATGGCTCCATGAGGGTGTGTGCCCACACGTACACTCAAGTTTCAACCATTGGAGGCTTGAGAGAGAGTGAGAGAGAGAGAGAGAGTTTCTAGCTCTCTCAAGTTTTCAAATTGGGGGGATTTTGACTGCCCAAAGGTTGGTCTTATTTGATTGGGGTGAATTGAATGTTATTTTAGAAACCATACCTGCTTGTGCGTGGAAAAAGTGTGAAGTTTTCCCATAATTACAGCAAGTCCTGCATTTGGCCATTTATGTATGTTGTCATGTGTCCTGTATCTTTTAAACGTGATTGAACTGATTTTGTTGTAGGAACGAAGAAAAAGAAAAGCAAGAAAAATTGTCCACAAACTAAAAAGGTATCAACAACTAGCAAAGCAGGAAAGAAGCGAAATGTGTCTGAGTGTAGTGAAGAGCCAGCTGGTTCACGGAAAATGCCTAAGCGAGCTGCTGCATGTAGAGATTTCAAGCAGCAATCTGTTCGAATATCTGAGAAGTCTTGTCTTGTTGAAACAAAGAAGGATCAGTTGGTTGATGAAGAGTTTCTAGCCGTACGCATGACTTCTGGAAAAGATGATGGTCGCCCAAATAGGAGACTAACTGACTTTGTCTTGCATGATGAAAATGGTGTCCCACAGCCTCTTGAGATGTTGGAAGTTGATGACATGTTTATCTCTGGTCTTATATTGCCTCTTGAAGAAGAAAGTCCAGACAAAGAAAAGGAAAAGGTAATCAGATGTGAGGGCTTTGGACGGTTAGAATCATGGGACATCTCTGGCTATGAAGATGGTTCTCCAGTGATATGGCTTTCTACTGATATTGCTGATTATCATTGCCTTAGACCTGCCAGTAGCTACAAGAAGTTTTACGATCACTTCTTTGAAAAGGCCCATGCTTGTGTAGAAGTCTATAAAAGGCTGTCAAGATCTTCTGGAGGTAACCCTGACTCCACTTTGGATGAATTGCTTGCTGGAGTTGTTCGTTCAATGAGTGGAAACAAGCACTTTTTTGGTGGGGCATCTATCAAGGACTTTGTTACCTCTCAAGGAGAGTTTATTTATAATCAATTGATAGGTTTGGATGAGACATCCAAGAATGATCAGATGTTTGCACAGATGCCTGCTCTTGCTGCCCTAAGAGATGAGAGTAGAAAGCATGGAAGCTTTATGCAAGCGAAAGCATCATCTATGGGTGGGAGTTTAACAATTGGTGCAAAATTAGGAGATGGAGAGAATAAAAAGAACCATACTGGTTCATCCATAACTGCAGTGGAAGAAAATGAGGATGTGAAGTTAGCAAGACTCTTGCAAGAAGAAGAGTATTGGAAATCAATGAAACAGAAAAAAAGTCAGGGTTCAGCCTCCATGTCCAGCAAATTCTACATTAAAATTAATGAAGATGAAATTGCTAATGATTATCCTCTACCTGCTTATTACAAGAACTCCATAGAAGAAACTGATGAATTAATAGTTTTTGAAAGTGATACTATATGTGACACCGATGAACTCCCTCGAAGTATGCTTCATAATTGGTCACTCTACAACTCGGACTCAAGGTTAATTTCTTTGGAACTTCTTCCAATGAAACCATGTTCAGATATTGATGTCACCATTTTTGGGTCGGGAGTTATGACTGCTGATGATGGAAGTGGATTCTGTCTTGAAACCGATCCTAATCAGTCTTCTACGTGTGGCTCAGTAACACAAGATGCTGATGGCATTCCAATTTATTTAAGTTCCATAAAGGAATGGATGATTGAATTTGGGTCATCAATGGTTTTCATTTCAATCCGTACTGACATGGCCTGGTATGAGCATTTTTCTCACATTAAATTGTGGCATACTATCTTGTATATTTCTTTCTCAATAGAAGCTACTGAAGATTAACTCTCTTTTGTGTGTGTGTGTGTGTGCGCGCATGCGAATCTGGGATTTTTATGAATAAGTGGGAATCACACTCATGGATTAATATGGAAGTGGGGAATAAATTTCATGTTAAAGGTGTATGTTGGTATTGTGAATTATTTGTGATTGTGACTTATTACCTACAATTTAAGATATTCATAACTATCATCTATGCATCCAAAAAATAAAAAATAAAAAAAAGGAATAGTATTTTACTTTGTACCAGAAAGGGAGAGAGAGAGGGGGGGGGGGGGTGGGTGGGTTTGACGGGAAAGGAATCTATATATGAAATATGTGTCAATAATGTGTCTGATTTCTCTCATTCTCTTTAGGTATAGGCTTGGCAAGCCATCAAAGCAGTATGCTTCATGGTATGAACCGGTTTTGAAGACAGCCAGGCTTGCAATAAGTATCATCACATTGTTGAAGGAGCAGAGCCGAGTTGCACGGCTTTCTTTTGCAGATGTTGTCAAAAGGGTTTCAGAGTTCAAGAAGGATCATTGTGCATACATTTCTTCTGATCCAGCAGTTGTAGAGAGATATGTAGTTGTACATGGTCAGATAGTGCTGCAACTGTTTGCAGAGTTTCCAGATGATAAGATCAAGAGGTGTGCATTTGTGATTGGTCTTACAAGTAAAATGGAGGAGAGACATCACACAAAATGGTTAGTGAAGAAGAAAAAGGTTGTGCCAAAGGGTGAACCAAATTTGAATCCAAGAGCAGCAATGGCACCTGTTGCATCCAAGAGGAAGGTTATGCAGGCTACAACAACAAGGTTAATCAACCGAATTTGGGGGGAGTACTATTCACATTACTCTCCAGAAGATTCAAAAGAAGGAACCACTTGTGATTTGAAAGAGGAGAAAGAGGACGATGAAGTTGAGGAGCAAGAGGAAAATGAAGAAGATGATGCTGAAGAGGATAATTTATTAGATTCAAAGGCAACTCAAAAACCTCGTACAATCTCAAAAAGAACTAATTTGTACTCTATGAACAAGGACATTATATGGGATGGGGAGTCTGCTGGAAAAACATCCTCTGGTGAAGTGCTTTATAAAAAAGCCATTGTTCGTGGAGATGTGATTGTTGTAGGAGGTGCTGTTTTGGTGGAAGATGATGAATCAGATGAATTTCCTGTGATCTATTTAGTGGAGTACATGTTTGAAACATTGAATGGAAGCAAAATGTTCCATGGAAGAATTATGCAGCGAGGTTCTCAGACTGTTCTGGGAAATGCTGCTAATGACAGGGAGATATTTTTGACAAATGAGTGCATAACCTTGGGATTGGTGGATGTCAAACAGACAATTGTTTTGGATATTCGCATAAAGCTGTGGGGACATCAGCATAGGAAGGATAATGCTAATGCTGATAAAATTGATAGAGCAAGAGCAGAAGAGAAAAAGAGGAAGGGTTTGCCAATTGAATATTACTGCAAAAGCTTGTACTGGCCTGAGAGGGGTGCTTTCTTTAGTCTTCCATTAGAAACTATGGGTCAGGGTTCAGGCTTCTGCGACTCTTGCAAAATAAAAGAAGCACAGATGGACAAGGAAATTTTTAAAGTAAATTCATCGAAAACCTGTTTCGTAAACAGGGGAACTGAATACACTGTTCATGATTATGTCTATGTCAGCCCCCATCACTTTGCAGTGGAAAGTATGGAGCATTCAACTTTCAAGGGTGGAAGAAACGTAGGGCTGAGACCTTATGTTGTGTGCCAAGTGTTGGAGATCATCACAAAGGAATCCAAACAAACTGACATAAAATCTACCAAGGTTAAAGTCAGAAGATTTTTCAGACCAGAGGACATTTCAGTTGAGAAGGCATACTCCTCTGACATTCGGGAGGTAAGAGCTTGTGTAAAAGATCATTTGTCTTAAGTATATGTGCCTTTAATTTTTCTTTTTATCATGTCTTGATTATCTTTTGTTTGTGTTCTATGAACTCATTTATGATTTTACCATGGATTTCTTATAATCTTTGTTTCTAAGATTTTCTTTATATTTCAAATTTACAGGTATATTACAGCGAAGAAACAGATGTTATTCCTGTGGAAGATATAGAAGGAAAATGTGAAGTAAGAAAAAAGAATGATGTCCCAGCATGCAATGCTCCTGCCATCTTCCAACATATTTTCTTTTGTGAACGCCTGTATGATCCTTCTAAGGGGTCTCTCAAGCAGGTATTCTGTCTTCTGCTCCCTCATATAGTGTCACAAACTTATAAATTTGATCAAACCATAGAAAATGAGTAGACCATATTTAACTTGCAAATTATATTATTGTATCATATACTGGATTTACGGAAAAACTGTGCTCTATTGGAGTGTAAAATTTTCTTCCGTCTCTTTTGTGGACAGTTGCCTGTCCATATCAAACTAAGATACTCAACTGGAGAAGGGACTGGTGATGCTGCATCTCGAAGAAAAAAGGGAAAGTGTAAAGAGGGAGAAGATGATTTAGAACATGACAATCAAAGAGAAGTTTCCAAGGCGAATTGTTTGGCAACATTAGATATTTTTGCTGGTTGTGGTGGTTTGTCAGAGGGATTGCATCAGTCTGGTAAATTCAACTCTCTTTTTCTTTTTTTCTTTTGTTTCTTTTAATTGCTACAGTGATAAATTTGGTCTTATATACTATTAAGGCACTTGATGATTGGCTATTTGCTGCACCCAAAAAATGCAGGTGTCTCATCAACCAAGTGGGCAATTGAGTATGAAGAACCTGCTGGAGATGCTTTTAAACTCAATCATCCAGAGTCACTGGTGTTTATTAAGAACTGCAATGTTATTCTTAGGTAAATAATTGCTTTGAGATGAAAACCTTCTGTAATTCTTGAGTGGCCTGCTAATCTTTTGTAATACAGGGCTGTGATGGAGAAGTGTGGGGATACAGATGACTGCATATCAACTACTGAAGCTGCAGAGTTAGCTTCAGCTCTTCATGAGAAGGAGATTAATGATTTGCCATTGCCAGGACAAGTAGATTTCATCAATGGAGGGCCTCCATGTCAGGTTTGAGCAGATTTGGCCTCTTTCCCACTTACTGTTCATGACTAATTTGCCTTGGGAATTTGTTGACAATAGCACTTAAATGAAAGCTACATTTTTCTGTAGGGTTTCTCTGGGATGAATAGGTTCAGTGACAGTAGTTGGAGTAAAGTTCAGTGTGAAATGATCTTAGCATTCTTATCCTTTGTTGATTACTTCCGGCCAAAGTATTTCCTCCTAGAGAATGTGAGGAACTTTGTGTCCTTCAATAAAGGGCAGACATTCCGTTTAACTCTTGCTTCGCTTCTTGAGATGGGTTATCAGGTAGATGTTGCATCACTGGTGATGTATATCTTTAGAAGTATATATACAGATAGTTTGATACTTGTGCATGTCTTTGAGTGGTAGATGTTTAGTGTCCATTTGCATTTATGTATATGAGTGGAGATTGTGCAGCTTATGGGCATTGGTTTTTGATCCTAGGTGAGGTTTGGTATACTGGAAGCTGGCGCTTATGGTGTTTCTCAGTCAAGAAAACGTGCATTTATATGGGCAGCCTCCCCTGAAGAGATACTCCCTGAGTGGCCGGAGCCAATGCATGTCTTTGCTGCCCCAGAGTTGAAAATAACATTATCGGAAAATTTGCAGTATGCTGCTGCCCGGAGTACTGCCAGTGGAGCCCCTTTCCGTGCAATAACTGTAAGAGATACAATTGGTGATCTCCCAGCTGTTGGGAATGGTGCCTCTAAGGCAAATTTGGAGGTATGCCTAGTAGTTTCATACATGTTTTTGGTAATTGTTCACACTAACTGAAATTTAACTGGCCTTTAGTACAACTCTGACCTTCTGTTTTACAGTATCAAAATGACCCGGTTTCATGGTTCCAAAAGAAAATTCGAGGCAATATGGTTGTCTTGACTGATCATATATCAAAAGAAATGAATGAGCTCAATCTCATTCGATGTCAGAGAATTCCAAAGCGGCCAGGTGCTGATTGGCATGACCTTCCAGATGAAAAGGTATAAAGTTTAATAAGTTAGTTCTGAGCTTATTAACCTATTGCTTGTGATTGTCAAGCTCATTTTTTTTTTCCTTGTATATGCAATTTATGATTTCAATAAAATGCAGGTAAAATTGTCTACCGGACAAGTTGTTGATTTGATACCATGGTGCCTGCCAAACACAGCCAAGCGACACAATCAGTGGAAGGGGTTGTTTGGCCGGTTGGATTGGGAAGGGAACTTCCCAACTTCCATCACAGATCCTCAACCAATGGGGAAGGTGGGAATGTGCTTTCACCCTGAACAGGACAGGATCCTTACAGTTCGTGAATGTGCTCGTTCTCAAGTAAGCACTCGATGTCGTTTGATCATTACATTGATTGCCATCAGTATATGAGAATCGGAAATCATTTAGATGGAGTATTGAATTAATTAGAAGATGTGATGAAGTCAAAGGGCCATCCTCAAAGCTAAGGATTAAAGAAAATATGAGAAGCGAAGCATTTTACTATTTTAAACTAAGTGGACTAATTCTAAATTTTGAGAATTATTTGGAACATGATCTGATGGACATATAAGTAGTAGAAATAACAAGTTATATTAAAATGAATTCACAATCTAATCAAGATACCTATATTGCAGGGTTTCCCAGATAGCTACCAATTTGCTGGCAATATCATCCACAAGCACAGGCAGATAGGTAATGCTGTTCCTCCAACGTTGGCATATGCACTAGGGAGAAAACTCAAGGAGGCGGTTGACAGTAAGAGGTGTAAATAGTGGGTCGGCTATCTTTTTTCATCCTTCTGATTGATTGTTGCATTGAAGCAAATCTTCCCTTTTAACAGGGATCAATGTAAACATTTTTGGATAATTCTCCATTTGATTGTTTATAGAAAGTGAAAGCTCACAAAAGTTGTAGTACTTTTTTATTTTTTATTTTTAACATAATAAAAAATCAACAATAACAATGCTACTTATTTTGAACTTGGTAACGGTACTACTACGACAATACAGTGAATAAATTGCATTTCAACATATCAAACCAAACACCACATTCATGTACACTTTATGGAAGGTTGGGGGGATCCAATTTCACTGCGAGTATGTCATTTGGAAAATTAAATATGGTCAATTTTGTTAATTCATCATTTCTAGTAATTGTTAGAACGATGTTCAAATTAATTATAATTGATGTTTTCTTTGTTTAAGGTTGCTTTTTTAGCTTTAGGAGAGAGGGGGAGGGGGGACTCTAGTAAAATTATTAGTGATGGGCAAAAATTTGTCTCGCTTGACTTGCAAGAGTTTTTCTTGCCTCGAAAAGGTGATGGGAAGGAAATGAGTTTTGCTTGTCGTGTCCCAATTATGTGGGCATGTATGTATGTATATGTGTGTTTTTATTACATATATATTTAAATTATGTGTATATATAATAAGATTTTTTTGTAATTTTTTATACATAATATATTTATAATTTATTTTTTGATACACATTCTATAAACAAACTAATAAAACATTCTCTCTCTCTCTCTCTGACTATCCCTCTTTATCTTTTATCATTGCCTCATGTTGAAGCCATCTTATTAGGGATGGCAAAATGATTTCAACATTAACTTCCCTTGACTTGCCTTGCTCATAACCTTGTGTAGGTTTTCCATGCCTTGAACAGGGGATAGGGTCAAGATAAGGCACCCTTGCTCAAAACTCACCTTGTTTTGATGCCATCCTTAAAAATGATCAAGTGGTAGTACATTTTGTTAAAGTTTTTACGACTCGTGATGCTCTTTAGGGCTTGTCTAATGCAATGTCAGGCATGCCTTAAAGGCTTTTAGGTAAGGTTGTTCCACAATCTCATTAAGATAAAGTTTTCTTTAGACAAAATTATCCCAAGCAAATCCATTTCTCATTAATCTTATCAGTTTAGTCATAGAGCTTTGCAATAGAGCTTTTGTATTTTTTTTTTTTAATTTTATAATTCAATAGTTATGTGTGGAGAGATTTGAATCTTGAACATCTTCATTAGAAATACCAAAAATATTTATTGAGCTAAGAAGGTTCTTGGTTTGCAATAGAACTTTCAAATTGTGAACTTCTTTGACATTTGGAACCATTGGTAAATTATGGTAATATAACATTTTGAAATTATTACATTCGTTTGGTAGTTAAATTTAAAAAGAAAGTTTTTAGATGTGAAAAATGATAAGAGAATATAATAATTTTTGTAAATATTTCCATATTTGAATTTAATTAACGATGAACATTTTTTTTCCTTATTATATCATATATTAGGCTAAAATTAATTTTACACATTTTAAAGTTTGATTTAATTGTTATTTTAGTACTTGAAATTTTAACATTATCAAATTTATACTTCAAGTTTGTATTTATTATAAATGTGGCTTTATCATCCATTATTGTTAAAATGTTGTTAACTATATATATATATATATATATATAATTTTGGTGTTTTAGAAATATTCAATTATTAAAAAATGGTTTCCAATATTTCTAATAATTAAAAAAGGTAATATAGTAATATTTCTTTTGAAAATCAGTACATACCCAAAGTAATACCGTCTTATTTCCCCCTATCTACGTGGGGACTGTCATCATTGCCCTTTCTTCTCTTCCCTATTGCCGTTTCACTCATTCAAGCCCAAGCATACATATGATAGCAAAACCACTGATAGATCCATGGGTTGAGCAACCATAGTCAGTGTTTGTTTGGCATTAACTTATTTGTTTTTTGCTAATTGTTTTTTGGTTAAAATGTGGATAAAAGTATACTTATATTTTGAAAATGTAGAGTTTTAAAAAGTTACACAAGCAAAATAAACTAAAAGTTAAAAGAAAAAAAATACTTGTGACAACTAGACTTTCAAATCTATGAGCTGAACAACCATAGTTAGTGTTTGTTTGGCATTAACTTATTTATTTTTTTGCTAATTGTTTTTGGTTAAAAAGTGGATTAAAGTATACTTATATTTTGAAAATTTAAAGTTTTAAAAACTTCTACATAAGCAAAATAACTAAAAGTTAAATGAAAAAAATACTTGTGACAAATAGACCTTCAAATCTATGGGTTGAGCAACCATAGTCAGTGTTTGTTTGGCATCAATTTATTTGTTTTTTTGCTAAATTTTTTTGATTAAAAAGTGGATTAAAATATACTTATATTTTGAAAATTTGGAGTTTTAAAATGTTGTACATAAACAAAATAAACTAAAAGTTAATGAAAAAAAATACTTGTGACAAATAAACCTTCAAATGACCACCCAAAACTAGTCACACCCATGACCCACCCAAAATCGAAAACCCAAGTCTTGTGCTAGGGATTTTAATAGATCAAACAGCCCATTTGATTGGTTGCCCAAATAATTTTTCTTCTTTCTTTTTGAATATAATATCTCTCCAACTTTGATTGTTTTCTTATTATGACATTATTTTTTTTTTTTAAAATACATGTAGTTTTCAATTGTTTGGATCATGTGTCTATGGTTTATAATTTAATTATAATTCAATTCAATGTACTTTGGGTAAATTGTTAAAGAAAGTGTTTCATATAAGCTCGTGTGGCTTATAAATCATTTGCATATTACATGTAGTTTGAGAATATATATATAATGTTCATTTACAGCTAAAATTTAAAAAAAAAACAACAAAGAATCCTTCAAATTATTATATGTATAAGTTTGACCTATAAGAGCAATTCCATCTAGTTTTGCTAAAAGTCTCTGTGAAACTAATAAAAAGTTATTTTATCTATTTTACATAACTATTTTAATAATATCCTACGTCTCATTCTTCATTTTACATTACATCATATTAAAATAATCTAAATAATTCTTTTTATATTTTTTTAACA
The DNA here is from genome assembly GCA_033629205.1 of Lithocarpus polystachyus. Classification (NCBI taxonomy): domain Eukaryota; kingdom Viridiplantae; phylum Streptophyta; class Magnoliopsida; order Fagales; family Fagaceae; genus Lithocarpus; species Lithocarpus polystachyus. The sequence continues at coordinate 37,097,006 of CM066171.1, read as the reverse complement.
TAAAGTAAATCCACCGAACCATAATGTTGGAAATGCAATTTGGTGACCACCCATAATGTTGCTATGAGAGAGAGAGAGAGAGAGAGAGTGTGTGTGTGTGTGTGTGTGTGTGTGTGTGTGTGTGTGTGTGTGGCATATTTTAATATAAGGAATGAGAGTTGTTGGGGGCCAAAAATGACGGAAACCTCAAAAGGAGGTTTTAGGGATCTAATTGTCACAACTAATTTGTTGATGGAAGGGGTAATCCACCAAAATATTTTCCACTCTTCTTGGTTCCTCAACTGTATTCTTGGCAATCCCTCCCTTGGTGGTTTTTTGGGTCAAGAATAACCAAGTGGGACCTTAATTTGGCTTAGTAGGTTTTTGCCGTCTTTATTCGGGTGTAATGGATCTAGACTTACTGGGCCTTTCCTTTATCCTAGTCACGAGAACCTTCCGCGGGCCTAGAACCTTGGGTCATGACCCCAGCCCAACAATTCAAGCATCACTTGGGTTGTTATATGGGCCCAACACCTCATGGCTACCTTGGGCTTCACAGGCGCAGCATCTCCGACTAACTTAACTCGTTGGTGGATAGGATCATCCTCCAACAAAAGTGATTGAATTTAAAAAAAAAAGAAAAAAAAGTAAAGTGATTTACAAAAGCTACAATGGTTTAGAAGATCACGGTAGCTTTAAAAAAAAAATGCATAACGGGATGAGGGGGGTTTTTCATCTTCTCTTTTTATTTACACTACACTCTATAATTATAATAAATCTAATTTAGATTACTGGTTGAGACTTAAGAGTGCTATCAATAGGTAATGGTACATAAATTAACAATATATGCATAAAAAAAAAGAAGACGAAATGGTAAACTAACATATGAAATAAGATGAGGGGAAACTATTAAGTATAGTTAAAAGGTGGACTAATTAATTTCAGCAAAATAAAAATAAAAAAGGACTCATTAAAATCCTGTTACGGGGTTGGGAGGCAATTGGTTATCATATGATCAGACCTACCATCGGGAAATTGGCATGTCTTCAGATAGGGTGAACCAACTTAGGTGGGTTGGTTTTTTATTTTTATTTTTTATTTTATTTAAGTTAATAGAGTAGATTTGTAAATGAACCTAACTTTGTATGAACAGTTCAAATCCCACAAAGAAATAGACTATTTTTTTGTTTATTTATTTACAGCAAATTAATAACTCAACTCTACTACTCTAGATGTGATTATTTATTAAATAAGCAAAGCTCAACGTATTACATATTCTTAAATCAGCTGGTAATTATATATAGACTAGAGATTTAATTGTGTAAATTTGTTAATAAGTTTATAAGATATTAAATTATTATTTATAATTTATTGATTACTTAAGTATTTTGTAATAAAAATATAATTTTGTATGATTTAAGATTGTAAATCTAGTTTTTATAGGTTTATAAAAAGGAAAATTAATGGATAAATTATACCTTGCATCCCTGTGATTTGTTGTAAGTTGCTTTGCCTCAAATTTTAGGCCCTTTCTCTTTCTTAATTTGAACTGAAGTGACCACATCAAACCAACCATATATATATATATTTAAGGGACCAAAATCAAAACAAATTAAGCCCATAAAACGGAGGGTTCCATTCCACTGGGAATATCTTTCCATCTTGGCTAGAATAAAATATATATTCGTCACTTCAGAACTGCCAACCCAATTTTAAATCATGGGGGTTCTAAAACAGCTAGCAATCGTATTATTATTTTTAATAAAGTAAACAGACTTTATAATAATGTAACTATTCCATAGCAGTAATATAGATGATCTCAATTAATCATACAAAACTAGATTCCTATTGCTAACACATTCATTGGTGCATTCCTAACAGGACGGAGTTAATATTACACCTGAGCTTTGTTCATAAATGAAAATCCTTCATAGAATGAATTGCTGTGCAACTTGGGATGCCAGGGTTGAAGGACATAATCCTCAATGGGCAGAGATAGGTTATTTTATCAATCACTGGTGACACAACTTGGGTCGAACTGTGATCACCCCTGGCCTCAACTCGTCAAAACAATATCTGAAAAATAACATTAGTGTGGTCATTTACTTAACAAAACTCAACAACAACATCACCAACTCATTGAATCATTCGAGGGAGTGAAGAAAGCAAGAGTAAAATATTCATTTAGCTAGGAAGCAGACATATTTAACCTGTGTTCGTTAAGGTAACTTCTCACAGCTGTTGGAATGGCCGCATGTCCTCGACTATGATTACCTATACCTGAAGGTGCAAAGTAGTATCAGTGTCCTGCTACCATAACACATATTGGAATGCACACCTCAAACTTCCCCAACAAATCTACACGAAGGATTTCATTCAGTTGGGGTAAACAGTAATGTTACAGACCTCATGAACCACATGGTATTCAAATTCAATGTAGGCGCTTTAAATATCTTGTTGGGCCACTAGCATTAAAATGAACTTGAAAAGATATTTGGAACTAAAGCTAGTGAGACAAAGACAACCCTTCCTAACAATAGCGGACTTGTGTAGTTAATGGCACATTTCCATGAAGATATACATGCATTTATACACGAGCTAAATAGCAAAAAGAAACTTCAAATGAAGCATAGGTATCCAAAAATGTCTATATGTCATAATGCTCAACCTAGTAAGGTTTATGGGCCCACCAACCTGCTATGACTTCTAATGGTGTGGACTTATAAACTTAATAGCATACACATGCATGCACAAGCAAAACAGCAAAACACAACTTAAGATGCAGCATAGAGAATATATGATTATGTTTATGTGCTATATAGTTCATCCTAGTGAATTTTATAAGTCCATTTACCTGTTATGACTTCCAATGATGTAGGCCTCTGCCTTGATGATGCTTGTTGCATATCTAACTTTTTTGAATCCATCTTACTAAAAAACTCAAGTGACGGAGAAGGTATAATCCCATTTTCTTTCATACCCCTATTTGTTGAAGCTGCATGATTTGTACGTGCTTGGGTTTCAATTTGCTGCAGACGGTCTTTCAAGGCTTGAATAGCTTCTGCTGCATGAAGACCATGTAAATCCAATTTCCACATATCGTTTTTGCTATTCCGGATGCTCAATAGTTCCTTGGCTGCCTTAGCATTGAGTCTTTCAGCAGCCAACCATTCTTCTCGAGCCTTCATTGAGTGCTGTTGGGCAGAAATGTGATCTCCTCTTTGAAAGGCATTAGTTGCTGCTCTTGAGTGCTGTGATGCTGATCTGTTCATTGAAAGAATGGGAAATCTCATTGACTGTTAAATGGTGATCATAATTCCATAAAATCCTCCATTATCAATCCCATTTTCCTTCTCCCTTTTTAAGTAATCTATCATTTAGGAGTTATTTGGACCAAAGGGGCACTATTAGTAGTACAACAATTTAGATTCATTTGAGGCCGAGCAAAATTTCCTTTAATCTTGGAAAAGATTTATCATTTGGTCTGGCTCAACGTGCTAAAAAATTTGCTCATGTACATCAATGACATCTAAGTTACTTTCTTGATTTATAACTACATATACTGTATTCTATTGACAAGAGGAGTAATTCATAGCTCTAATCATACTCTTTAGAGCTCTAGCTTGCCACTATTTGGAATCACACTTGAACTTAATTGCAGAATTTTAATTAATTATAGCTTGACATGCTTAATGCATTCATATTGAGATAAAACACACAGTTATCATCAACAAAAGTTAAATATTTAATACAGTATGTCAAAGACTCAAAGCTTCAATCCCAAGCAAAAGCAAATGACAATATAATAGGAGGGTTTTTTTATGGTATGTAACAACACAAAACTTAATGGGAAAAATGATCAATCATGCAAATATATGTTTCCATACACACCTCATCATTTTTAGCGCATCTTTTCTATGGATCAAGTAAACATCATCTTCTTCCCACTCAGGTTCAACAGGTACAGACTTCAATTGCTCTATAATTAGTTTTTCATCAAGAGTCTCATCAGGAAACTTCCTCCCAAAAGAATCATTTTTATCCACCAATTCCTTGCTATTGTATTTGAGGCAGTCGTCTAGAGTAGAGCTTACATCAGTGAGGTTCATCGTCTTTCCCAGAATAAAACTTTTGTCCGTAGAATTTAATTCAACATTGGGTTTTTGCTTATTCTCTTCAATGCTATCATTGGCAACCAGCGCTTCCAATAAATTTGAGGCCCTATCCATATTATTGTCTGCGGCTTCCAAGATGTCCACAATCAAGCTCTTGTCAGCCCAATGGTGGAGCTCTTTGAGCTTATTCACGACCAAAACATGACTGTTTTTTTCCATATTCTTATTGCTACATGTCCCACTAGAATCACCAACTAGTGTTGGGTTTTTGTATTTCCCATTCTCTGCCAAAGTCGCAAAATCTGCAGATGGGAGTAGTACTGATGAGAAAGTCTTATTATTTTTCATTAAGTTTTGAGGAGAGACTGAAGGAGTAAGAGTGTTTGCTATGGGCGGGAAGGGGTCCTTGATGACATCTCCTTCAAGGTTTTGCTTTTGTCGCTGCTTGAGGTCAAAGGCAGCCCAACCAGGAGTTTTACCCCTTCCCCGTGACATCCTATTAGATAGAGAGAAGGCAGTAATGGTCATATTGTGTCATCAACCAGCATGATGCAGACCATTCTGTGAGTACAAGTCCTTTGTTAATTTGTAATGTCCTCGGTATTAAGATGATCGCTTGAATTGTGAAAATTACTCAAATCACTTTTTGAGGGACCTGGCATGCAACATAATTGAATCAGCAAATCTTTCTTTTCTTTTTTCTTTTTTTAATTTTTTTTTTTTTAATAATTGAGGGGGAAAAAAGAACCCAAAAAGAAAAAGAAAATAAAAAATTGAAAAAATAACAAGAAAAAAAAGAAGAATAAGATTAAATGTCAAACAAATAAGAGGGAAGAGAGAAGCAAAGAGTCACTTTGAAGCTCACACATAAAATTGAATAGGAATAAGCGGAAGTTAGATGAAACCTAGACATACAATCTAGCATAAAACAAAAAGCATACTGAACTGCCCTTTACTCCTTTCTGTGGCTCCCTGCACAAATTTTGTCATCTAGGAAAATTTGAAGGAGCAAAAGATCTCATCAAATCAAGTTTTATTCTTTACACAAAAAGCAGGGTTGTGAGTATGAGGTAAAATTGGAGTGGGTAATGACTAGTAATTGTAAGATTATTTACATTAGGAGATTTAATGTGAACCATATAAATATACATTTTTAATTTCTTCTGTTGTTATCAATTTCTTACACAAATGTTAATTTAGCAGTAAATTGTAACCTTCCTATGGCCAGATGTGCTTCACACATGATTTACCAAAAGACTTTATTTATAAGACTAATACATATAAACACAGAATAAAAGTTTCCATAGCATTGGGTCTAGGAAAATTTAGTTCATAATGCTAAATTCCTCATCTAATTCCAATTAAATCACAAAGATAATAACCTCCCTATGGGGTCAAGTCATTATTTTCATGAATAAATTGCAACTTAGATGCCATTATGCCTAATAAAGTACTATAAAATTATCTTTATGTGAGTATTGCCTAAAGATGCTATGTTCCTAAGTCATTTTGATATTCAAAAATTTTAAATGACATCAAAAGATCAACTAAACTTCAAATTGATCATGGCAATTAACACTAAGACAAACCATAAAACAATATTTGTTTTTGAAATTCTTTAGTCTACATTGTGTCTATTGTACATAAAGTAGTCTTCGTCTAATAAAATTTTTCTTACTTATCAAATAAAAATAAAATGATATTTTAGGACAAGATAACTACAAGGAACCAACAACAAACTTAAACAGACCATTTACTTAATGATCAATGGTTCATAATATATATACCAACATAGTACATCATTCAACAGCAACTCTATGACATTGTTATAGAGATTAATCATTAAAGTAATATCATTAAGTGGATTGATGATAAATCACAACGTGTATTAAAACCCAAATAAAAAAACTCAATCCTAAATACTAGTGTTGTGTTGTGTTGTGCTTTTTATTTATTTATTTATTATTTTTTTATAAGTCAAAGTACGAGTTAAAAGCCTAAAACCCATTTTCCTGATGCCATTTAGTTTCAACTTTCAAGTCAAGCCAAAATTGCAGAATTTAATACAAAAAATTTGGCAGCGCTTAAATAATTTGCATATTTAAGAAATTCATACCTTTTGTAGAGACCAAATTTTGGTGGGTGTGGTTGTTATTTGGAAGACTAAAGCGCAAGAGTCTCTCCACAGGTAACCAAGGCTGAGATATCACATGAACACACGGTGGCTGTTGTCGGTACAGATGTTTTATAATCGAACGCTCCCACAATCCGACCACTCTGCATCTCTTATCCATATAATAATTCTGTCTCTGCCTTGTGCTGCTTTCAATTTTTTATGCAAAAAGAGAACGAGAGAGAGAGAGAGAGAGAGAGAGAGAGAGAGAGAAATTTTTCTCTCAAAACTCAAAAGAGTCCCGTAGATGACATTGAGAATGGTTGTTAGAGAGAGAAAATTAGGCTAAAAACAGACTCAACGGCGGCTTTGTCAAATTACGAAATTACCCTCACTATTTGATGCCTTTTCCGGTTTTTAGTTTCTGCGTAGGAATCAGAGCGGTCGTGTTCCGGGGCAGGTTTCTTTATGTCCGAACCCACCTTGTGGGCCTGCCCTTATTACCCGAACTCGCTTTGTTTAATAAATGGTTTTTTTTTTTACTCCCAAACCTGCCCCATTAGGCCTTGTCTTGTCATGCTTGGCCCAAAATCACAAAAACAAATATAAAAATAAAAAAAAAAACAAAAATTTCAAATTTTCTCTTTCAAAATCACAAACACAAACACAAATACAAACACAAACATGGATTTCACAAACACAAAAATTTCAGATTTTCCCTTTCAAAATAAAAAACACAAACACAAACACAAATCCTAACACAAACACAAACACAGATTTCACAAGCACAAAAATTTTTCACAAACACAAAAATTTCAGATTTTTCCTTTCTAAATAAAAAACACAAACAAAAATCCTAATACAAACACAGAAATCCTAACACAAACACAAAAATTTCAGATTTATGATTTTCCTTTTCAAAATAAAAAACACAAACATAAACAAAGAAAAAACAATGAGAGACGAAATGAACCAAAAAAAAAAAAAAATCACAGAGTGTGGTTGTGAGAGAGTAGCTGAGGCGTGACAGAGCTTGAGGTTGGTGAACAAATAGTGAGGCGTGAGCTTGAGGGCCGGCTTAGGGTGTTCACTAAACCGCATAAATCGCACAAACCGCACCAAAACCGCCCGCAAAATGGCATAACCGCATCGCACCGCACCACACCGCATAGTGCAGTGCGGTTTGTGGTTTTATAATAAGAAAACCACATAAACTGCACCGCACTGCACCTTCTCTATATATTAATTAATTAATTTATTTTTAATATTATATATATATATTATTAATAGTTTAATAATCCTAGTTTTCAAAAAAAAAAAGTTTAATAACTCTAGCAAATGTTGACTAGAAAAGCCAACCCAAAATGAAGAAAAACTAGCTCAATAATTTAAAACTTGGCCCAAAAAAAGGGAAAAAATAGTTTTAGGTTGAGTAGGAAACTGACTTCAAACCGCATCTTATACATAGTATCGTACATGTGACCATAAAAATGAGGTGTGGTGTGGTTATAGTTTTGGCTAAACTTTAAACCGCACCACACTGCACTACACCGTACATGTGACTGCAAAAATAAGGTGCAGTGCAGTTTTGGTTTTAGCTAAACTACACCGCAAATTGCGGTGCTAAAAATGGCCCAAAACTGTACCGCACCGCGAACAACCCTAAGGCCGACAGTGACTAGTGTGAGTGAGTAAGAGTGGGTGGGCGGTTGAGACCAAAGATAAAGATATGAAAAGAGAGTTAGTGTTAGAATAGGTTATAAGTGTGTGTGTGTGTGTGTGGGGGGGGGGTTTGGTAATTTTAATTATAATTGGGTCGGGTTCGGGTCCAGGTCCAGGTTCGAGGCAGGTTTCACTAAAACCAGTACTTGACCTGAACTAACTTTGGGTTTTATTTTAAAAACCAAAACCTGACCTATTGTTTTGCAAGTCAGATAAAACTCGCCCTATTAGGGTCGGGTCGGGCCAAGTACCCACGGGTCGAGTACTTTTTGCCTCCCTATTTCTACTTTCTACTATCACATGATTCACATTGCTGTGCAAGGTGTCACATGGTCTATTTTTTTTTTTCGATAATATAGGAGAATTTCATTAAAATTAGTTGCATGACATAGAACATACTGTACAACAATCCTCATTGTTAATCAAACCCCTACGGGCAACTGACCTTACCCACTAGAACTAATTATTGGGTAATCTAGGGGCTTTTCACCCTTGACGGGCTAAACAGTTGTTGGGGGCCGTTTTTCCATTGCGTAGCCATGTGTTTTTTGCTGGAAGGGTGACCTTGCTAGACCCGAATTTGTATGAGGAGTTGCATCTAGAACTCAACATTGGACTAAGTAGTCCAATGGCTTTTGGCTTATTTTTAGGCCTACAAAATGGGTAAAGCCCAAAATCTAAGAATCATGATAATAGTTGAATAAATAGATAATATGTGTTTAAAATAATAGCTTTGATTAATAGTTGTAATAGTAGTTGAAATAAAGTAATATGTATTTAAAGGTGAAGTAATCATGTATTCAATAATATAAATTTAGAGATATGGACATGGTGACTTATCTTTGTATGGTTTGTAGCTCCAGCTATATAGCATCAATGAGTTGATAGCATTCCAGCAGAATGACTCCAACATTGTAGAGATAGTATGCCATGGTAATTTCAAGATTGAAGGGGAAAAATGGGTGCAACTAGAGGGAGAAAGAGTATGTCCAGCTATGTGTAGAGGCTAAAGTTTGTCCCCTTTATCATGCACTTAAATGAATTCCCCTTGATAATGCTCTTTTAGTTATAGTAAAGTTATGAATAGCATTGCCTCCCATGAGAAGGGCTTTTGTAAGATAGGTTTGTGCCTTCTAGAAGAAGCGCTTTTGTAAGATAGGTTTGTGCATTCCACGAGAAGGACTTTAGTATGAGTGTTCAATATCTCTTGAGAAGTATGGAGATGTGTTTGTAATATTTATATTTAATAAGTATGGATACTTGGTGAGAGATGGGTTTGTAATATATATGAGAAATATGTATGTATAATTTGTGAGAGATGTAATTTGTAAGATATATGAGAGATATGTATGGGTATTTTGTGAGATATGTACTTTGTGAGATGTATGAGAGATATGTAAGATGGTAAAGGAATTATGTTAGAGCTACTAGAAAGATTATAGTGATGGCTTGTGTTACTTTCCAAGAGGAAAGATTTTGTAAGAGAAGAGTATGAAGATGTGTTTAGGTATTTGGGGATATGGGCAACAAGATAGATGTATTTTTTGAATATAGAGAGTGAGAGAATGAGCATAAGATGAGTAATGGTGTTGGTGTGTAATAGTGTATTTAGCAATGTTGCTGGGATTTTCTGCTAGGGGATGGATAAGGGCTTATGAGTAGTGATGTGGGGGGCATTTATGAGCTAAGGATTGAAGAGCTTAGTTTCTAATTTGGAAACTAAGAACTTAGAAGTTCAGAACCTCATTAAGAGCTAAGAAGATAATTAGAGGGAGAGATAAAATAGAGAAGTTTATGAGAGATTAGTTCTTCTCTATTGGTGTCCTTTGGTGTGTTGATGAGGGGTTCTATTTATAGCTGAGTTTAAGGGGATATTTAGTAAAGAATCTCAGCCAAAATCTGTCCCAGTTAACAATAAATTTATAGAAATCCATCTTAGGATTTGGCCGAAAATGGTATATTCGGCTTTAAGGGATTTTTGCTGTTTTGGGTAATATTAGCTGAAGAAAAGACTAGCAAAAAAGGAAAGGATTTTAGCAAGAAAAAAAATAGTTTCTTTGGTTGCTTTTGGTTTTTAGCCAAATAATGAAATTCTATAATGTTAAGGCTGCTGGGTCAGCTGTCCTATCAGTTTTAAAACAGCTGTCCCAGTTGTCTGAAAAAAGCTGTCACAGATATCATAAGACAAATGTTGCTTGGGGCTGAAGTAGATAAGGTCAGCTGTATGATGTTAGGCTGCTGGAGAGAATATTTAGCATTTATTTAATAGATTTGGCTGAAAATTGTAAGATCTCTTTTAAGGACATCTTGCTATTTTGGGTATAGTAGGTAGCTACTAGGATTTGAGCTTTAAATGGCTGGTGATTTCACTTTTAGTCAGGTGTCAAGTGCTGAACACACTTTTGGCCAACTGGTAGGGGAATATTTGGTCTGATTACGACAGATGGTAGTTGGGTATTAAAGATATCATAGATATTTTATATTTAAAAATTAAAGATAGCTAATCAGATTTAGCCATGTGTTTAAGTTGGATTTTAGCTGAAAATAGTAATTAGTTTATGTAGAATAATATGATAAGATTTCTAAATTTGTATTGGAACATCTGGAGATTGAACGAATAGTTATTTTTTATCATTTTAAGTGTTATATGATAAGAGAGGTTTACTATATGTTAACTGCTACACACTAACTCGTTAGAATTCAGGGAGTTGGAGAAAACACGCCAAGTAACATGTTTCTTTTATCAACTTTAAATCGCTAAAACTTTACTAAACATACTCCTTGGCCTTCTAAACCATGACTCCCAAAGTTTCCCTGAAAAGACTCATGAGTTTAGATCATAAGCCGAAGATGAGATGACGTACCTTGGATTTTGTTGTCATTTTGTGTAAATATGGGCTTTTGTTGGAGAAGTTGCTTTCCATGAATATGAGAGAGGTAATATGGGTCATGAGTTTTGATTCATTGCTTGAGCTCGATCTATATGTTGATAATGATGATGTCATGGGTTATGATCCCAATTGATGAAGAGGAAATGTGGACCATAAATCCGCCTCTTGAAGTAAGGATCTTGTGGGCTTTGTGAGCCCAATCAATGTAGTTGGATAAAATATAAGCTTATTTTGGGTTTTAAAGGAGATTTGTCCAAAATTCAATAATATGTTGATGTGGCGTGAGTTGCCAATAAAGTAATGCCATATGGCATGAAAAAAGAGTCCTCAACAATAGTTTATACTCATGCCTAGGAGACCTCATTTTAAATTTTTTGAAATTGATGGCTATTAGGGTACATATTTTTACATTTTTTTTTATTTAAATACCACCTATCTATGCTCAAATATCACCAATAAATCATTGAGCCTCTCTAAACTTTTTTTTTTTTTTTGCCTTGTTATTATGCTAGCCCACAACTATTCTCCACACCACCACTAAATTGGGCCACAAATATAAAAATTTATTAGACCCAATATTTTGTGAGGCCTATAATTCACATTTATGCCCAAATTATTTTATTAAAGGGGTTCAAATCCCATGATCAAAAACCATGATTCAAGTCCAAGGCGAATTATTTATCAAAAGGCCCAGTTCTCACTGGTAATATCAAAAAGCTCAATTCTCATTGATAACATTAAAAGCCCAGTTCTCACTGGTAATATCAGAAAACCTAGTTCTTATTAGCAATATCAAAAAAGCCCAGTTCTCACTAGCAATATCAAAAACCCAATTCTCATTAGTAACATTAAAAGCCTAGTTCTCACTGGCAATATCAAAAAGTCCAATTCTCACTGGCAATACTAAAAGCCTAATTCTCATTGGCAACACTAAAAGCCCAGTTCTTGTTGGCAATATCAAAAAATGCCCGACTCATATTGGTACTATTTAGTGAAAAATCCAATATTGTTAATTCTTGGGAAATACCATATGATTAAATTACCTATGCCCCATAACCACAATTGTTTTAAAAGCTTGAATGCTTATATGTTTCCAAATTCATGGGAAATCATGATTATGTGATTCTACGGATGATAATTATTCATCCTACAAGCTTATCCATCATTTCAAAATAGTAAATATTATTTACAAATCATTTTGAAATAATTAAGCTTATGCTTTATATTACATTCATTACCCAAAGATCCATTACAAAAATCTATCAAAACCCAAACTACATTGAATATCCACTAACAATAAGAGTCCATGAGGGATGAAAACCTATGGCAATGTGTGTCATTGATGTCGATTTTGTTGGTCCAAATGTGTGATAAAAGGAGAATAAGCCCAAGTGAAAAAGGGGCATAAGCACAGCCCAGCCAAAGGGTCCAGCCCATGTGAACAAGCTCAATCTAAAGTTCTAGCCAAGGCAGAAGACTAAGCCAGCCAGCCAGCTTCCTTCTTGTTCATCCTTGACTAAGGTTCAGCTGGAGATTTCCTCAAGGGACAACCAAATCTCTAAGAATGAACTATGGGTTGTCCCATCAACTTTCTGCCACTATCTCCTTAACGTAAACAGTGCTCAGAGGTTGTACTAGCAGCTAAAGTCTAATAGGTAATGGGATTTTATCATCTTCCTCAAAACTCTATCTCTAGCAGATGGAAGCCATAACCAAGTTACTCAAATCTCAACATATTAATTCCATAAATGCCAAAAATGTTCAAGAGTTGGTTCATGTGCCAAGCCCATGAATCCTAAAGGGGAAAATTTGGAAAAATGTGGTTTGGAGGACATAAAGGGATCTCCAGCAAAACCTTTTGAAGTAGGTCCAAAATTTGACACTTGGCTTGGGGTGCTAAATCCTACTCCTTAGGGTCCAAATCTTAGTTGCAGCATCAAGATTCTTCTTTAATATCTGCCTTAATCCTATTGGTTGAACACAACCTCAGAAATTTCATCATTTAATGCAAGATTATCCAATTATTCACTCATGTGTCATATTGCCCAAAGAAGCAAGGCAGCCAAAAGAAAATATACCATTTATAGCCAAATCCTAGGATGAGCAGTCTGCCATTCTGCCTCTTGATCAGTCCTACATTTTTGGATTCTTGCTAATCACCTCCCTATGCGCCACTATAAAAGGGTAATCACATTAGCCCCACAAACACACACCAACCTCCCTAGAAATTTCTGTTATTCTTGCTACTTTGCCTTATTTCAGCTTGTAGTTTAGCTTCCTCCAACTCATAAATCATCCTTTTCAGTCAATAAAAGCCCACACTCACCTAGCCTCAAACTTTCATTTTCCCTTTCGCATATCCCAAGTTCATGAATGCTCTCTATTCAGTCATGAACAACCCTTTTCTCTATTAAAGACTTAGCCTTAGCATTATTTTCCCCATTTTGCTACAAGCATATAGACCCATTCACTCAAAACAGCCTTTACTACCCCACTCATATCCCAAATACATATTTCACAAGAATCTTGGTTCAACATCTGCTGCATCGAGCTGGAATCTCTCTCTCCCTTCACACCATGCCAAATAACCCTTTTCTTCTCACCATGGAGCCATTGGTCTTTACTTTTTGTTTTTCTATTGAATGATATAATGTATTTGTAACAATGGAATTTTTCTCTCATGTTGACATAGTAGAAGCAGAAAGTACCCTAGACCCCTTTGACCAAGACACATAAGGATTGCTTGAAGTGAACACCTTCTTAAATTTGTTCAATAATTGACTGCTAGACCATTAGTTTAATTTTACCCTACCATTGGAGAATTTTATTTTCTTGCATTGTTGTAACATGACTACTAATCTATTAATTAACTATTATGAAGTGTTTTATTGGGCCTTAATCTAGTTTTTGCTAAGGTATAGCCTTTATTTCTTAGTTAGAGAGGCTTATCACTACACCAAAAGCCTTTGGGTATCATCTTATAACCCAATGTTGAGTTTCGGCTTAGCCTTCCCATATTTCATTTGAGGACATCAATTTCCCTCTCAACAATGGCACAAAGTCCTTGACTTAGTCTCAGCTATGAGCTAACATAACTCACACACACACATAGTGTTTACAAAGAAAATGTAACACCCGTCTCATTTAAATTTAATTTAATTACTTTTAGAGAGTAGATTTGATAAATTGCTTAATTATTTTGGAGGAGATAATTAATTTTATATTGTGATTTTTATAATGATAACAATAATAAAAATAATATTAAGGTGTTTAGTGGGAATTTAAGTGGGTCTTAGAAGTTTATTTTAGTGTAGTGGGCTTCTAAATTTTCAGCCCAACTGAAATTAGCCTTATCATGGAATAGGCTTCTAAACTTTCAGCCCAAGTGCAACAGCTTTATAATGAAATGAAATTAGGGTTTCCTATGTGATAGGTAGAGAAAGAGACCCTTGAAACTAGAAGCGGCTGTGAAAGAAATTCTGCCAAACTGACAAGACGACATCAAGGTAATTTTCAGCAACTGATATTCGATTGTGTGGTATTGAGATTGCTGAAATTGTGTTTTGCTGGACCTTCTTTTTCATTGTTTGGCCGAATATAGATATATATATATATATATATATTGGATTGCTAGATCATCAGATAGGTTATCCATCTGATTCATTGTTGGCCGAATGTATATATATATATATATATATATATATATATATTAGATTGTTAGCCCACCTGATGATGCAAATGGCTGGCCGAACTGGATTTGTGCCATTAAGTTTTTATATAAGTATATATATATATATTACCTTATTAGTTCATCCAATTGATTCATTGTTGGCCGAATATATATATATATATATATATATATATGTGTGTGTTAGATTGCTAACTCATCTGATGTCTGATTCATGGTTGGCCGAATATATATATGTATATATTGAATTGATAGTTCACCAGATGTAACAATATTTATATATATTAGAATTCAATAGTCAATCACGGATCAGGGAATTGTATTAATGCAGAATGTGCTTTGCTTGACTTTCAATAATAATAAGGCATAGACAACCAGATCATGGAATCAAGTGCATTGATGCTGAAATTTTGTTTATGCTTGACTTTCACTTTCACACTGTGTGGTTGAAAAGGAGTTTGTAATATATATAGGTTTATATATAAGTATATAGATTAATAAATTATCTGATAGTAACGTGTTTTCATATATATATATATAGCATCTGATGGTTCACGTGGAAAAGGTAGAGTTTTGATATTAGGTTTATATATATATATATATATATATATATATATATATAAAAGATCTTTGGGTGGTTTTCTTCAGGTGGTTATGTATCCTTTTAATTTTAAAGATATGGGTATTTTAGATGTTAGTTTAGGGAATGCTATACTATTATCTTAATCTAGAATAGGTTTGGGGTATATTAGAAAGACATGTTGATTTTTATTTTGCCAAATCTTCTTAGTGGCTGAGGAATTGTTTTATCAAGAGGACGTTGTGATTATTAAAGAACCTGCTCTTATTGAGTTATCTAATCATTATCTAGGTTCTAGTTGACATCGTTTCGAGCAATTGAAGTGAAGCTTGGTTTAGCCACTAGAGGTAAGTAGACTTCAACACATGACGTCTCTCAAGACGTATATATTTATATATATATATATATATATAATTGTGGTAAAAATATATTTATATATATATACATACACATAATTGCAAAAGTGAAGTTTCAAAGACTTATACCATTGTTAGTGCTTTATACATACTCAAACTCTATTATTTATTGTATATTATTGTGAAACTGTATATGTCAAGAGTGTTTCAAATGGTCAACTAGACAGTCTGCAACCTTTGCCAACACAGGGTTAAGTGTTGGTCTTCGGCCGAAGTAGTGTTAGTGTGGTGTGGTGCAGTGTTATTGTTGCTCTTCGGAGCTAGTGTTGCCTCTTTGAGGTTAGTGTTATTGTTCCCATGGGAAATCACCCACCGAGTGTTTAGCAGCTTTTGTCTGTGTTTGACTAATATTTTTCATATTGAATTACTGTTTATTTACTACTGTTCTTTTAGGTGGAAAATTGCTTATTTTCAAAATAAAATTGTTTCTACCTATTTGGTGCATATTGTCATATAAATGTGGTCATTATTTTATTAATGTTTACAGTGTTATAGTGAAGTGTTTTATTTTAACAGCTTTATAGAATATATTATATTACAGTTTAAACTAATTTTAATTGTATCGTGATGACTATATTTTGTCAATGATATTATCGTTTTGTTTTGGAAGACATCCTCATGTTTGTAGTCTCTTATTGAGCCTTTAGCTCACCCTTTTTCCATCCTTTCAGATTAGAGTTATGGAGTGTCTTTTGGTGGTAGATCAGTGGAGCCTTAGATGGACGACTTCGTTTGGAGCGTGATAGTTGCAGAATTGTTTTAGTAAAATTGTTTCAGGACAATGAGATTATTATTTTGGAACTATTTTGAGATGTTATTTGGAGATTTTACATTCAAGAATATTATTGTTGTTTTGTTTTTATGGATTGTTAAGGAAATCTGATGATATTCAAGAAATTTATTTGAGGATAAATATTACGCTCTGTTCCATTATGTCATTGTTGATTATTTCTAAGACAGGTTATGCATCTAAATCCTTATTAAGGGTTTGGGGTGTTACAGAAAACTCCTAACCTTTATTACTTTTTCACAAGTACGAAATAAATCTCACCTTTACAAGACTTAGAGGAATACACTCAAATCTCTCAAGCCAATTTTGTACTATGTTGTTGACATTCCTAACAACATAAGGATAAAATCACGTACAACAACAACAACTGTTGATGGCAGTTACCACCAAGTAACTTCTTGCCTCTTGAACCATCTACCATTTGGGTTTGACTTGGGACAATGCTAACTATTGTTTTCTTGGCTGTTTTAGAATGATATGGCAGGCCTGTTTCTATCATCCAATTTTAATGACATGGTTTATTTCTATTGGTTTGAAGTACAAGATCAACATGCTAACCTTGTACTCCGGGACTATACAATAATTTCCCCTTGGAAAGAGAGAGTGAGACAAGATAAACCAGAATTCAATGGAAAAATAAACAATGGAGTGCACTATCGTTGGTTGGAGTCAGCACTAATAAATCTAAAAGAAACTATCAATGAATAGGATGCTGGGGGCTGTTTTTCAGCGCGTAGCCATGTGTTGTCCGTTGGAAGGGTAACCTTGCTAGACTTGGATTTGTATGGGGAGTTGCGTCCAAAATTCGACATTGGGCAAAGTAGTCCAATGGCTTTCGGTGTATTTTTAGGTCTACAAAATGGGTAAAGCCCAAAGTCTGAGAATTATGATAATTGTTGAATAAGTAAATAATATGTGTTTGATATAATAACTTTGATTAATAGTTATAATAGTAGTTGTAATAAAGTAATATGTATTTAAAGGTGAAGTAATCATGTATTCAATAAAGAAAATTTAGAGATATGGAAATGTGGTGACTTATCTTTGTATGGTTTATAACTCTAACTGTATAGGATTAGTGAGATGATAGTATTCCAGCAAAATGACTCCAATGGTGGAGAGACAGTATGCTAGGATAAAGTCCTTCTGTGATGACTTCAAGATTAAAAGGGAAGAATTGGTACAATTGGAGGGAGAGAGAGAGTATGTTCAGCTATGTGTAGAAGTTGGTTAAGTTTGTTCCCTTTATCATGCACTTAAATGAATTTCCCCTTGATAATGCTCTTTTAGTTATTGTGAAGTTATGCATAGTATTGCCTTCTATGGGAAGGGCTTTTGTAAGATAGGTTTGTGCCCTCCATTAGAAGGGCTTTTGTAAGAAGTATTTGTGCCTTCTAGGAGAAATTCTTTAGTATTAGAAGTTTATGCCTTCTATGAGAAGGGCTTTTAGTATAAGTGTTTGATATCTTTTGAGAAGTATGTAGATGGTAAAAGATATAGATGTTTTGTGACATGTAGTATTTGTAATTTGTAAGATACATGAAAGTATGAGAGATATGAAGGTTAAAGATAGTAAAGATATGAGATTATAACTGTTGGTGAAGTTATAGTGATGACTTGTGTTGCTTTTCGAGAGGGAAGATTTTGTAAGAGAAGAGGTTTTGTAAGAGAAGTGAAGAGGGAGGTGTGTTTACAGGATATAGGCAGCAAGATAGATGTATTTTTTGAATATATATAGAAAGAGAATGAGCATAAGAAGAGTAATGATGTTGTAGTTTGTTTAGCAATGTTGCTGAGATTCTTTGCTGGAGGATGGATAAAGGCTTATGAGTTATGAGTAGTGATATGAGGGTCATTTGTGAGCTAAAGGCTAAAGAGCTTAGTTTCTAATTTGGAAACTAAGAACTTAGAAGCTCAAAACCTCATTAAGAGTTTAAGAAGATAATTAGAGGGAGAGGGAAAATAGAGAAGTTTATGAGAGAGTTGTTATTCTCTATTGGTGTGCTTTGTTGTGTTGATGAGGGGTTCTATTTATAACTAAGTTTAAGGGGACATTTAACAAAGAATCCTAGCCAAAATCTATCATAATCAGCAATAAATATTCTGAAAATCCATTATAGGATTTGGTCGAAAATGGTATGTTCAGCTTTAAGGGGTTTTTGTTGTTTTGGATAATATCAGTTAGAGCAAAGACTAGCAAAAAAGGAAAGGATTTTAGCAAGAAAAAGATAGTTTCTTTGGTTGCTTTTGGTTTTTAGCTAAATAAGGAAATTCTGTAATGTTAAGGCTGCTGGGTTAGCTGTCCAATTTATTTTGAAACAGCTGTCCTAGCTATTTGAAAAAGCTGTCACAGTTGTCATAAGATAGCTGTTGGTTGGGGCTGAAGTAGATAAGGTCAGCTAGATGATGTTAGGCTGCTAGAGAGAATATTCGAAATTATTTCATGAATTTAGTTGAAAATGGTAGGATATCTTTTGAGAATATCTTGCTATTTTGGATATAGCAGCTGCCTACTGGGATTAAGCATTAAATGACTGGTAATGTCACTTTCAGCTAGGTATCAAGTGCTGAACACACTGCTAGTGTTCTGTTGGAAATGCTTCCGCTCTTAGGTATTTATATTTTTGGTCCAAAATTCTGTTACAATACATTTTTAGTAAGTAATAGAATGATTGATTGATAGTTAATAACGTTTTAGAGATCGAGTCAAGGACTCATTGTATTGTGACTTAATCTTGGTGAGCAAAAAGACCATTTAGTGCTCTACTCCGTCAGCTAGCAGGGGAATGTTTGGTCTAATTATGACAGATGGCAGCTGGGTATTAAAGATATTGTGAATATTTTATATTTGAAGATAGCTAATCAAATTTAGCCATGATTATGTTTTATAATAGCTGAAAATATAATATTTTATATTAGCTGAAAATAGTAATATAATTTATGTAGAATAATATGATTAGGTTTCCAAATTGGCATAGCAATAGTTGGAGATTAAGGGTGTGTTTGTTTGGAGTTGAAATAGGGTGGATGAAAAACTTTGGAGAGAAAATGGGGAGGAAAACCTTTTTGTAGTGCATTTGGTTGAGTGGGGAGGAAGGAAAATAAATAGTGGGCTCCCTGTGCCCACCAAAAGTTTTCTTCCCAAAATGGAGAGAAAACTTGGTGGGGGAAATATGATTGCTGAATGACAAAATTGCTCATGTGCAAGTTGCACATGGGCTTAATGTTCCTTTTTTTATTTTTTTTAAAGCCTTTGTCTTAATGTTTCTATTGTTTTTTAACAGATGTTTGCTTTATTGGGCGTTCCCCCCCCCCCCCCCCCCCCCTCTTTTTTTCCCCCTTTTTTTCTTTTGATTTCTTGGAGCTGTGGCATGGAGCTTTGTTTTGTTTTTCTCTAGTTATGATTTTTTTTTTCTGGACATAATTTTTATTTTTTACTAAATTTAGGTGATTGCTTTTTTTTTTTTTTTTTTTGTTGCTTGTCACTTTTTTATTTTAATCGTGCATCATTTTTTAACAAGGGTACATGAGTAAATTTATACAAACTCACTTTTCCATCTCTCAACTTTTTCATTCCCAACCAAACAAGAAGGAGGAAAATTAAAATCTTTTCTATCCTCTCATTTTTCCAACCCTTCAACCAAATGAACCCTGAATGAATAGTTATTTTGTCAGCATTTAGATGGATGAAGTTTTTAAGTATTTGTTATAAGATAAATATTAAGTTTAAGGAAAAAAGCAATGAGGAGTTTTATCATTTTAAGAGTTATATGATAAGAGAGGCTTACCATATCTTACCTACTACACACTGACTCGTTAGAGTTCTAGGATTTGGAGAAGACACGCCAAGCAACATGTTCCTTTATCAAATTTAAACTGCTGAAACTTTACTGAACATACCTCTTGGCCCTCCAAATCACAACTCCCAAAGTTTCCCTAAAGAGACTCATGAGCTTGGATCATAGGCTGAAGATGAGATTGCGTACTTTGGGTTTTGTTGTCATTTTGTGTAAATATGAGCTTTTGTTGGAGAAGCCACTTTCCATGAATATAAGAGAGGTAATATGAGCCATGAGTTTTGATTCATTGCTTGAGTCCGATCCGTATATTGATGTTGAAGATGTTGTGGGCATGTGAGCCCAATTCATGTAGTTGAATGAGATATAGCCTAGTTTGGGCTTTAAAAAGATTTACCCAAAAAATCAATAATCTGTTGATGTGGCATGGGTTACTAATGAAGTAATGCCATGTGGTGTTATAAAAGAGTCCTCAACACACAAGTACCATATATCTATATTAAAAGTAGAGGTATAAATTACAAATAATAGAACACTTACAAGTGCATTGAAATAACTATGGGCTAGGCCCTTTTGGATATACACCACTGTAAGTTTCTTTAAAAAACATTCTCTCCTCTCACCGTGTGTGTGTTAAAAAAGATTTAGTATTCTCCAAAAAAATAAAAATAAAAAACAAAAAACTATGGGCCTAATGGTATCAGACCAAAAGGCAGATATTTTGATGAAGTGCTTCTACTCTAATGTGAAATTAATGAGACATTCATCGACTAGGAGCCTGAAAAATAAATAAAGGTCATATGTATGACTAATACAAAGGTATAACGTCAAATTTATTTATTTGGCAGAATATGAAAGAGTAACTTACAATTATAATTCGTCCATCCAAGGAGTTGAAGAGCCAAAATATAAACAGGAATTCTATCTCTCATAACAAGTCTGTAAAATGAAAACCAACAAGATTGTTGAAATAATTGTCATAAGACTCATCATAGTAAAGTGAGGTAGTGGGACCAGCTGTGGCAACAATTAGATTCTTGAAGTTTTATAGCTCCTATGCACAATTTATGTAATGGAAAAACACAACCTCACATTTACATTCAGAATACACACTAATCCATTTTGTATAATTTCTAGAAAAAATTGATAGGTACTCAAAAAGCCACTAAATTTCCCACCAGTGGCTCATGATCAATATAATATTGTTGTCACCAACACATATTACATTGATTTCGATGCATAGTTACATAGACAAACAACAACTAATTCAGTTGATAAAAGCATAGTATTGACATTCTGAATGGGAGTTAAAGCCAACCTCCTAAAATTATAGTCCCAAATGGACTCTTCTCAATCTTAATGCACCACACTTCATGACTAGTACCTTGCATCAAGAAAGTGACCCATTAGAAATAATGCACAATTTAGCAAGACACCATGTTTAATCCAATAATTAAGGACAAAGTAAGATTTTACCAAAAGGGGAAGTGGAATAACTTAAATGTGGGCCGTTATATTCAAGGTATTCTTTTGGTTTTATCACGAATGAAGTATCCCCGTAAAGTTCAAACTAACCGAGGGAGATATCATGGTTACACTGAAAACAAGACAAATTTTATTGTAAGACTGAAGAACTCTTATGGAAAACATGAAAGAACTAAATGGAATGGTAAGCCTAGTCATTCTATTGCATAGCCCTAATTCAAAAATCTTGCATCATCCACTAGATGTAATTCAAAACCATGGCTAGATGGAATGGTGATATGATCAATCTTGTACACAATAAATTATCTACGAAAAGAGTTGCAATAGTTGATGTGAGTTGTTGCAATGAAATTTGGGGTAATAGACTCCAAATATTTTTATAAAAAATTTGATGTAATAATATATATGTTGTAGCAATAAACTATTTAGTATCAGGATATCTTGCAATAATAATAATAGGTTATTACTTAACAAATCTTATTGTCTTTGTCAAAAAAAAAAAAAAAAAAAAAAAAAAAAAATCTTATTGCAATAGATTGCAAATAATTGACAAAATAATTTAGATCAAACTATTGTAACGATATATTCATTATAATAGATAATCATTTCATATTTATCATTGCAATAGATTGTAAAATAATTGATATTATGTTATTGCATTGATATCTAAATATTTGTCATTGCAATAAATTGTAAAATAATTTATGACGAATATGTGAATAAATGGTCGTCCATTAACATGGACAACCGTAAACACATTATGAATGTCATTATGGAAGACGGTGACAAATGCATTGAAGACAAAAATAACTCCATTAAACCAGCTAATAGTGGGCAATGGCAGAAGGACTGTTACGACAGCCTTGATGAGCCGCTTGGACGTTATAGACCCCCATTCAAAGAGGGAATTCATTGCCATCAATGCCATAATCCACTCAGGTGCAATAGACAAGCACATTAATCCAAAGCTAGGCTATATAAAGCTAACTAGCTCAAGTAAGAAATCTCATGAACATCTGATATCACCGCATATAATATAGATTCTTTAGTTGAGAAAAAGGGATTATCTAACTTAAGCATCGGAGGGCCTTTGGCTGGCACCATCACAGTGTCTTCCACTCTTACTCCTTTTGTTCTTAACAGGTAACCAAGTTCGTCCATCGGCATTGACGAAGAACATACTAACGAGGCAATTCTATGCTTCATCAGTTTGGCATCGTTTGTGAGAAACGACGTAAGTCACTGTATCTCTATTGACATAGTTCCTTAAAATCGATGGATTCAACTATGACAGCACCCCTGGATCCGGTGGTGATGGCCTAGCAAATTCAAGCATTGACTGCTAATGTGCAAGAGCTAATGAAACTAAATAAGGACCTGAAGCGGCGTGTAAGTCCTAAAGGTAGCAACACTTCCCTCCAACGACGCAGCCATAGTTGACATGACGATGAAGCCAACAGCTAGAGAACAGTAAGGGCAAGGATACTTCTGAACATACTGAGCAGTCGACACATGTTAATGATCAGATGATGAAAAGCTTGAGGAGGGAGCTAGATGAGGTGAAGAACACCATGAAGGGAAAAACAGCCATGAACCTTGATGACATGCTCAAGAGAACAAACTCACCTTTCACCACTAGTGTTCTGGAATGCCTTTTGCCTCCTACGTTTTGCATCCCACAACTAGAATTCTATGATGGTACAAAAGACCCCCTTGAATACAGGTCTTTTCCACTCTTACTCCTTTTGTTCTTAACAGGTAACCATCTCGGTGTCTTCCACTCTTACTCCTTTTGTTCTTAACAGGTAACCAAATTTGTCCATCGGCATTGACGAGGAACATACTGACGAGGCAATTCTGTGCTTCATCAATTTATATCAAGTTATTGCAACGATATCTTAATATTTGTCATTATAATATATTGTAAAATAATTTATATTAAGTTATTGCAATGATAACTTCGTTGCAATAAGCTATCATTTCTAAATTTTCGTTGCAATAGATTACAAAAATAATTAGTACCAAGTTATTACAATGATTTCTTCATTTTAAATTATTGCATATTCTTCTTGCACTAGGTACATTAAACTCGTTCCTGAATCCACAATAGTCCCTTTGTGCTCTGAAGTGAAAAATGTCATATAATCGATATGCAACATTGTCCATTTACAGCAATACTTTGCAGGTTTAAATTATAATGATAGTAATCATCAAACATAAAAATATATTTGCAAGAAATGAAAGTTTTCTTGGGAAGAATGGCATACTGTAATGGGGCATGTGAAGTATGTGTTAGAATTATTTGCCCTCAAAAACAATACTGTGCTTTTTTATATGTTAATAAAAATTTTATTTTCACATTCATAATTTTTATAGGTATATTTTATTGTTTAAATGTGGCATGTGATGTCACCTCTGTAGAAAAATCATGTTAATGGTTAAGGAACCAAAGACATGGAGTAATGATTTTTCATAGATTATTAAATTGTTCTAGGCTGTGGATATTAATTGAATATTACCACTGAAGCCTTCACTTGTTGTGCTGCTATATGATAGGATGATTTACTCCATCATTGAGGTAGTGATTTTAGGCAGACAAATGGGTGTAATGTAACAAGTACATACACTGAATTGGATTCGATCAGGAACACCTTATGGAGTGATCACTGTTAATTAAAAGGTTGTTCTATCACAATTTTTTTTTCTATTGTTCTAAAACATGAGAGGTTTGTGTATATTTATTTATTATACACATAACTTTGACAATGTCAATTGGTGATGCTAATTTTAAAGGCTATATAAAGACATGTTGGGTTATGTGTGTAATGAGTAAAATATATAAATGCTCAACAATGAATCCACCAGTCTCTAAAGAAGATAGTATATTCAGTTGATTTTCATATTGAAGTTGGACTCAAAACAAAACCGGCCGATGACATTTTTCAAAAAAATGTTTTTCATATATATAATATTGTATATATATATATATATATATATTTAAAGAGTTTTTCAAAGATATTTTGGAGTCCAATAGAAATTATGAAATCAAGAAATTAAGGGTCACATAAGTTAGGGACATGACAGTGATATTAATCCAGTCCTAGTGGCTTGTGGGAATATAGTGTGGTGGAAGGACATAGATATAAAATTGTAAGTAATGGGACTTCGTTTGTAATTCTCTAATCTTCAGGGGTCAATTGCAATGTGTTGATGGACATTATTGCAATCTGTAGAAGTTCAAATATTTTTCTTGATATGGGCATAAGCCTAGCATGAAATGTGGAGATATTTCATGCTTGGCTTACACCCACTCCACAATTCCATGGGTATTTTGGGAAAAGATTTTGATGGAACTAAATTCAAAAGATGTATTGTTGTATTTAAGGCATAACCGCAAAAGGAAATCGATAAAATTGAGTAACTCATCATGGACCTAACCATTTCTAAAAGAGTCCTATTCTTTCTTTTTGCTACACCATTTTGTTGGGGAGATCCAGGTACAGTCAATTGGGGTACAGTCAATTGGGATACAATCCCATTTTCAGTTAAGTAATCCTTAAAAACCCCAAGAAGGTATTTACCATCACGATCAGATCGAATGGGTTTTATGTGTTTACCTAATTGATTTTCAACTTAAGCCCTAAACTCTTTGAACTTTTCAAAGGCTTTGGACTTTCGTTTCATTAGGCACACATAACCATATCTAGAGTAATCATCGGTAAAAGTGATGAAATACTCATAACCTCCTTTTGCTTGGGTTGACATAGGACCACACACATCTGTATGAACTAATTCAAGCAACTCTTGGGCTCTTCTACCTTTTGCATTAAAGGTCGTTTGGTCATTTTGCCTTCCAAACAAGATTCACAAACTGGAAATTCATCAAAGTCCAAGGGCTCTAAGAGTCTATCTTTGATCAGTCTTTGAATTTTGTTTGGATTAATATGACCCAAACACAAGTGCCAAAGATATGCATCATTAGTAGAAGGAAACTTTCTTTTTAATGATTTTAAATAAGAGATATTATCTAATTCAGAATTATATAATTTATGCTTATCAGGAGTTAGAATATAAAGACCATCCACAATATTACCAGAACAGATAAACACTTTATCCTTCTTTATTATAACATTTTCTTTAAGGATTACACAATATCCATGTTTACCCAAATAAGTTGCAGAAATTAAATTCCTACGAACATTAGGTACATACAGACAGTCATCTAATATTAAAACTCTTGACTCAAAACATAAACTATAAACACCAATAGCTACAACTGGAATCCTGCTCCCATCAGCCAAAGTAAGAAACAATTCCCCTTCATTAAGCCTTCTGGTCTCCTGGAACCCCTGCAAAGAATTGTAGATATGATTAGTACAACCTGAATCCACACACTAGGAATCCGTGGAATTTTGTACTAAACATATGTGAGAGACCGCGCCCCCGGCCCCCCCTTTTTTATAGGTGTGTTGGGCCAAACCCACGTGAATGGGTAGAGTCATGTTATCGCCTCTCAAAATGGAGGTTCGACTAGTTATATTTTCCCTTTAGATTAAGGGTTTTACAATGGAGTCGCCACTTATTTAATTATTGGAATAAATAAGAAAACCACAATTGAAAAATTCCTCATTTTATTAATTTTAAATTGAATGTACATTGATCATAGGAAAATTACATGGCTTTGGTCCTAAGTACAATCTAAGATAAAGTACATGGCTTTATTTCCTAGTTACAATCTAAAAATTGAAAATTACAAGGATAAGCACTTGATCTATTAACCCTTGATCTAAGTTCGGAGGCTATGTTACAAGGTGGGAAGGTGTTAGGCACCCACCTTGCCCGGTGAAACCGGTCTTCTAGACTATGGTGGCCAACATTCATATCATATCATCCAATATGCCAATCAATCAATTTGAATTTAAAGTGTGTGCATGTGATAAACCCTAACTCAATTTATTAAGCATTGCATTTGGATTGAAAAATAAATTCTAGTGTATGTGTGTGTATGGTGATATCCTAGATTTAAGGATTTGAAATAATTACGAAACAAACATGTTTTTCATATTTTTTATGTGAGTTTAAGATCTAAACTAGTGTTTATGCATGAACATGTAAAGAACAACCAAGAACATGTGAAGAACACATAAGAACATTCAAACATATTCAAGAGAATTTAAACAGTTACTATCATGCTTTAATCCTAAATTCTCATCATGGCAACACAAAAAACAAGTTAGGGAAAGAAAATATACCTTCATGCAAGATCCATATGATGGAGGAGGAGACTCTTGGTAGAGGTCCTAAGGGTGGAGGGAAAGAAGAGTTAGGAGAGGAAGAGCGAGTCTCACTCAATACCTTGAGTCTCAGGAAGACCAAGATATGACAAGACTACTCAACTTCACTAGAACTCAAGAGAGGGGAAGAGAGGGGGTTTTTGTGTGTCTTGGAATGAAGGAGAGGGGGGTTTATATAGTAGTAGTGGAGAAATATGAATGGAAGGCCATTAATGAGAGTTGACAAAAAATCATGAACCTAGACCTCATTTTAGCCTTTGGGGAAATCTGGTGCATTAAATGGAAAGATTGATAGGAGTGAGGAGCAAGCCAAAATTCGGTTTTCCCGTAGTTGCTGTAACAGCCTGTGGAGCCAACTTCGAAAAATCATATCTGACTCAATTCTGATCGGAATTGTTTCGTTCTTGTGCTCAAATTGAAGCCCCGGATGTCTAGTTTCTGAGAAAACTAACCTCATTCACAGATTCAAAATATTCTGAGAGATATTGATGAAATGGTGAGCAGAGGTCATTTGTTAAAAAATGGTTTCAGCACAATTAGCATTAATAAGTCCCAAATTAGCTCCCAATTAACATTAAATGGTTCCAATCACTCCCATTTCATACTTAATTGGTCCCAAATTTACTCTAATTAAAAGATAATTGCACAAATTACTCATTGAATAATTAATACTTAACTATCTAATTAATTAGGTGTGTGCAACCTTACCATAAAATGTAGTCCTAACCAATCAAATTATGACACCTCATTAATCTCAAATTGATTATACTTATAACCAATCAAAATCAATTGCTCATAATCACATATAGTCGGACTCAACATGTGATGGTGCATCTCAGCCATTAAAACTTGATTTGATGATAACTTTCAATCTGATGGTCTGATTAGGGCTTATGACCTGTCAATTTGATCGTTACAACATCAAGATCATTTTGGTGAAATGAGATTAAGGATCTAGTGACCAAAATCAAGATGCATATTTCCAAGGTGAAATTACCATTTTACCCTCCTGTGAGGTTAAATGCGGGTTGCAAAATGGGGTGTCAACAACATATTTCAAGAAGGAATGAAATTTTCATACCATTATTGGCAGCCTTGAATTTTGGACAATTCCTCTTCCAATGTCCTTTCTCACCACAATGGAAACATTTTCCTTTTAGCTTCTTTCCTTTGTCGGCAACTCCTAAGGCAATTTGTTTACCCTCTTGCTTAGTGAAGTCCTTCTTCTTCTTCTTCTTCTTACCCTTGCCTTTCGACTTAGGTTGAGAAGTAGAAGCTTCACCCACATTGGCTTTAACACTAGAAGTACTAAGGATGTCTTCCGCCGCTACCAACTCATTCATTAATTTAAACAAAGAATAAATCATTTTGTTCATGTTATAATTAAGTCTGAATTCCTTGAATGATTTCGGTAGTGACTGGAGTATCATATCCACTTGGGATTCTTCATCAATATTGGCAATGTTCTCTTACGGAACTACCTCTAATGTATTCAGATTAGAGATCATTGTAAGACAATGCTCTCTTACGGAACTACTTTCAGCCATTTTTGTATTACAAATTTGCCTCATGGTTTCTTGCCTTGCTGAACGGCCTTGCTCACCAAACATCTCCTTCAGACTTAA
Organism: Lithocarpus polystachyus; assembly: GCA_033629205.1. NCBI lineage: Eukaryota > Viridiplantae > Streptophyta > Magnoliopsida > Fagales > Fagaceae > Lithocarpus > Lithocarpus polystachyus. The sequence goes on along the minus strand of CM066171.1, from coordinate 37,068,511 downwards.
CATAATGTCCGAAGCTAGTTCTACATCCTGCATTTGATGCTGTAGAACATTTGAGATGGACGCTAGGATATAGCACTTGGCCATTTCATTAGATTTCTAACAACGATCATATCGTTGTTTTTCCTCAGGAGGAGCATCTAATAAAGGAAAGTTAGGACATGGTTGAGTAAGCACATATTTATGCTCTTCAGTAGTGAGAACTATGTCCAAATTTCTTTTCCAGTCAACATAGTTGGATCCAGTCAGTTTGTTTTGATTAAGAATGGTCACAAGTGGGCTAAATGATGTCATGTTCAAATTTGAAATAATAAACATAAATATAATAAGTAAACTGGGCATCATCAATTTAGCATATAAACATATAATATGGAACCTTAATAAAACCATAATATAATATATACAATGACAACCCAATCCCGCAATTAATATTCCTCGGAAGCGAGGTCATACCAATCACTATGATTAAGCGAGGGTTATCCTCGTTATTAATGCTATTATGGTAACTCTTACCAAACAAAAATAATTTGCCATTTTTCCTTTAGCCTTTAAGTAATAATGACATAGCTCCGAAGAGAGGTTAACATCATACTTAGTCTAGTGTACACCATTGTCTAGAATCAATGTGAGTCACCAAGTAACTCCACGGAAGCGTGGTCGTTCTCAATGTAAAAAACACACTTCATCTATCATTAAGAAGTTTAACTTGTAGTACCATGAATTAAACACCCTCCGAAGGAAGCAAGGCATATACGTCAAGGCGAGGTGCTTAATCACACTAATTTAAATTGACAATGGAGGCCGTGAGATGCAACCCTTACATCTCTCTCCCACTAGATGTTTTAAAATAAAGGATTTTATCTTTTAAACATGCATAAACTAATTACACACAGCCTTGCACTTTATACATGAGAAAACATTTTGAAAATAAAACTTTGAATTCCCAGTTTTCGCAGGTATCTTGCGACTGACCGCTACCCGCGAAAACATAAAAATGAAAACACAGAAAATCATACAAAAACTTTCGCGACTGTCTCGCGGGTATCTCGCAACTGTCGCTACTGTCTCGCGGGTGTCTCGCGAGTATCTCTTGACTGAACGCTTCCTGCAAAATTTTTTGTATTTCAGTGGCAGTTTTTCGCGGGTATTTTCGCGAGTAAGTTTACCCGCGAAAAACTCATGTTTTCAGTTTTTTCAAGTTCAGATATTAACAGTTTTCAACGGTTTTTCTGAACAAACAACCACCATATGAACATAACAGATGGAAATTGATATCAAAACTGAATTTCATTGATGCTATAGCCTTAAAGATCAATTTAACATACTTAAATTCAAAATTTAAACAACATCATAATATCAATATTATTTTTTAACAGATCATAGTTTCAACAACCATGCAGACAATTAAATGCAAATATAATCTTCTATCATCATGAAACTGTTATCTCTATTGTCAAAACTTACAAAACATGTTATACAGATTCGAAATGAAGACTGCTCTGATACCAATGTAGGGAAAAATGACATGTTTGTATCGCATACAGAACATACGCACCGAAAAATTAACGGAATTACTTCATTCGCAATTGATAACATTTGCAATGTAAATTTCAGAATATAAGAACAAGAGAGTGTACCTTGGTATGGTAAATTTCAAAACAAAGATTAGAAGTACTCGGAAACACTTTTAATCTTCACTCCAATTCCACTTGATGCCCAAGATCTGTGGTCTCTCAATCAATTCTATGTGTTTGTTCTTAAGAGAATATGAAGGAGTGTCTTACACCAACATACAAACTATTTCATCTTAATGAAAATTCTGTATGTTTCTCTCCACATAACTGATTATCTAATTGGATTAGCCTTTTGGGCTTTCCCAATTGGGCTTTAATGTGTGGCTTGGAGTGAGACCAAAAGGGAACAAATAAGACACTAGCTCCAATGGGCCTTGGGCTTTTCTGTTAACTCTTGACAAGTCCAAAGTTACCATTAATTATATTTAATACCACTATATAAATATAATTACACTCTAGGCCTTATTAATACATTATATCCCAAGACTTTATTATACATGCAACCCCTTCATAAAATATTCGTAGTAATACAAAGTCATAAATATAGACTGCCACTTTGTAAATTACTACATCTTAATCCTTGAGTACTCGGTTTAATCCTTTTAAAGTTATTCATTATATACTTATGAAATCCAATTTCATAAATATATACTTGAGTAATTTCTTACCAAAGTAGTTAGGCCTAACTCTCTAAATAACTGAACCCATTAAACTTATTTCAAGGGAATATTTTGTATCTCTGTTAAGAGACTATGAATTCCATCTTGAAAATATATGTTCCATTTGTTGGAAAAATACATAATCGTATCTCATACAAAATATACGTAGCAGAAAATTAACGGATCTACTTCATTCGCAATTGATAACATGCACTATGAAAGTTTCAGAATTTAAGAACAAGAAAGCGTACTTTGGTGCAGTGAAATTCAAAACCAAAAATCAGAAGTTCTTGGGAAGACTTATAATCTTCACTCCAATTCCACTTAATGCCCAAGATGTGTGGTCTCTCAATCAGTTTCCAATGAGAGAATAAGGGAGTGTCCAACACTCACATACAAACCATTTCATTCCTTGTGTAATCTTGATGAAAACACTTATGAAAAGACTCATGAAAAAGGACTTATGAAAAGACACACGAAATTCTGTATGTTTCTCTCCTTATATACAACTAATTATCTAATTGGGTTAGCCTTTTGGGTCATTCCAATTGGGATCTGGTGTGTGGCTTGGAGTGGGACCAAAAGGGAACAAATAAGACTCTAACTCCAATGGGCCTTGGGCGTTTCTATCAACTCTTAACAAGTCCAAAGTTACGATTAATTATATTCAATACCACTATATGAATATAATTGCACTCTAGGCCTTATTAATAAATTATATTCCAAAACTTTATTATACATGCAACCCCTTCATAAAATATTCGTAGTAATAAAAAGTCATGAATATAGACTGCCACTTTGTAAATTACTACATCTTAATCCTTGAGTACTCGGTTTAATCCTTTTAAAGTTATTCATCATATACTTATGAAATCCAATTTCATAAATATATACTTTAGTAATTTCTTACCAAAGTAGTTAGGCCTAACTCTTTGAATAACTGAACTCATTAAACTTATTTCAAGGGAATATTTTGTATCTCTGTTAAGAGACTATGAATTCCATCTAGAAAATATATGTTCCATCTGTTGGAAAAATACATGATCGTATCTCATACAAAATATACGTAGCGGAAAATTAACGGATCTACTTCATTCACAATTGATAACATGCACTATGAAAGTTTTAGAATTTAAGAACAAGAAAGCGTACTTTGGTGCAGTGAAATTCAAAACCAAAAATCAGAAGTTCTTGGGAAGACTTTTAATCTTCACTCCAATTCCACTTAATGCCCAAGATGTGTGGTTTCTCAATCAGTTTCCAAGGAGAGAACAAGGGAGTGTCCAACACTCACATACAAACCATTTCATTCCTTGTGTAATCTTGATGAAAACACTTATGAAAAGACTCATGAAAAAGGACATATGAAAAGACACACGAAATTCTGTATGTTTCTCTCCTTATATACAACTAATTATCTAATTAGGTTATCCTTTTGGGTCATTCCAATTGGGATCTGGTGTGTGGCTTGGAGTGGGACCAAAAGGGAACAAATAAGACTCTAACTCCAATGGACCTTGGGCTTTTCTATCAACTCTTAACAAGTCCAAAGTTACGATTAATTTTATTCAATACCACTATATGAATATAATTGCACTCTAGGCCTTATTAATAAATTATATTCCAAAACTTTATTATACATGCAACCCCTTCATTAAAATATTCGTAGTAATACAAAGTCATGAATATAGATTGCCACTTTGAAGATTACTACATCTTAATCCTTGAGTACCCAGTTTAATCCTTAATGTTATTTATCATATATTTATGAAATTCAATTCCATAAATATATACTTTAGTCTTACTAAAGTGGTTGGACCCAACTCTCTGAATAACCAAATCCATTAAACTTATCTCAAGGGAATATTTTATATCTCCGTTAAGAGATTATGAATTCCATCTTGAGAATATATGTTCCATCAACAGTAAATGCGGCTGCCCAACATACTGAGGTTTTGACCGTAATTTATAGATCTCACTCCTGATATCAAAGCAATCTACATCTTATGATCAGGTCCATTATTCTCTCAAGATTTAGAGTTGATGTAAATAGAAGTCGTGAGATTTATTATTCAATTGACAGTCGTTAGGAGAATAATAACTCTCACAGCGATCTAGTTCAATATGTCTTAACTCTTAAAACATATCAACATACCAACTAGAAATCTCCATTTCCATGATCAAGACAAATTATCGTAGTTGATATGTTATAGTCTTCGCAGATGAAACGCCCAATTTCATCACCGACTACGAACTAAACTTCTGAGTTTACAAAGAACTTGTGATTTATATATTCTGTGACTAAATTACATAAATCACATACTATGCATCTCATGGACTAAGATAATGTCCCATTAGTTCATTTATAGATAGTCTCATATAATAAACAATTTAATTATTTATGTCGTGCCAATAAATTGAATTTTAGGGCATAACCCAACACCATCAACACTAAACGTGGCTGCCCAATATATTGAGATTTTGACCGTTACTTTAGGTCCCACTCTTGATATAACAAAGCAACCTACACTTCATGATTTGGTCCATTATTCTCTCAGGATTAAGAGTTCATGTGAATAAAAGTCGTGAGATTTATTATTCAATTGACAATCGTTAGGAGAATAATAAATCTCACAGTGGTCCAGTTCAATATGTCTTAACTCTTAAAACATATCAACATATCAACTAGAAGTCTCTACTTTCATGATCAAGACAAATCATCTTAGTTAATATGTTATAGTCTTCGTAGATGAAATGCCCAATTTCATCACCAACTACGAACTATAATTCTGAGTTTACAAAGAACTTGTGATTTATATCTTCTGTGACTTTTCACATAAATCACATACTATGCATCTCATGGACTATATGATAATGTCCAAATATTCATGTTACCATCATTTTAGATAAGAATAAAGCAACTTTATTAATCACAATATTAAGTCATACATCATATCTCACATAATGTCATACATAATATCATATATAGCATCATACAATAGGATTTAAGGAAACTATTCCCAACACCATCAATACTAAATGTGGCTGCCCAACATATTGAGGTTTTGACCGTTAATTTAGATTTCACTCCTGATATATCAAAGCAACCTAGACTTCATGATCAGGTCCATTATTCTCTCAAGATTAAGAGTTCATGTAAATATAAGTCATGCGATTTATTATTCAATTGACAGTTTTAACTCTTAAAACATATCAACATATCAACTATAAGTCACCACTTCCATGATCAAGACAAATCATCTTAGTTAACATGCTATAGTTTTCGCAGATGAAATGCCCAATTTCATCACCGTTACGAATTAAAATTCTGAGTTTACAAATAACTTGTGATTTATATCTTCTGTGACTTTTCTCATAAATCACATACTATGCATCTCATGAACTATATGATAATGTCCGAATATTCATGTTACCATTATTTTAGATAATAATAAAACAACTTTATTAATTACAATATTAAGTCATACATAATGTCATACATAATATCGTACATAGCATCATACAATTGGATTTAAGGGCACTAATCCCAACACTTATCATGGGTTACCATATCCTTATAAATATCTATAAGAGAGAGTATGAAGTGAGAAGGAAAGTCAATGGTAAGGTTCTCGATGAGGGATAACAAAAATCGAGCACAAGGCTCAGTAATAAAATTATAGTGAGACAAGGAATGTAAAACATATGTCATCACCATATTCAAGAACCTCGGACCTTTTGCAAAGCCCGAGTATGAGGTGTTTTGACGATCACCCCATGATGAAAGTGTCTCACAAAAGAGAGACAAAAGTTCATCTTTGGACACAGTTCGTAGATGATGACAGCTGGGGTAATTAGGATGCGATACCTTCGGGACGTGTATCACATCGGAGATAAGCTCCAGAGTGACTACAATATGTATACCTCGAATAGAAGTGAGAAAACGAGGTATGGAGTAATCAAATCCCTGCATATTGGAGTAAAACTCATGTATGATCACTGGGATCTCACAAAGAGACTCCCATCCCTGCCTGTGTATAACAGTCGGTAGATCAGTATCAGAGAAGTCCGATAAGATAACGTGGTGTTCCTAGTGAATGCCACGTTTAGAAAAGTTCTCCAAAAAGTCCTGACTGGTTTTATCATCACGGAACTTGACATGAGAGGGTGTAGGATCAGAAGAAAAAGATGCCCCAGAATGAAGAGGGTTTCGGATGGAGCGGATTTGTGCTTGGGTACCATGCGCAGACTATCCGAGAGAGAGAGAGAGAGAGAGAGAGAGAGAGGCAAGCAGAAAAGTACCAATCAACAATAAAATCAAAAAGAAAGAAAATAATGGTACATATGCATGAAAAATGCATGAACATGTGACATGCAACAGTAAATACATCATGAGCTCAGCCCAATCCAAACCAACTAGCACACAAGGTTCCAACATAGAAAACACATATCTATAATGCATGAAATATTATTAAAAATGCAAATGCGATGCAATGCACGAGCATATAGGATCATTTATACATAGCTCAACCCAAAAATTTCACAAATAACTCAACAATTTTGAAAAATACCAAAAATTTTCCAAAAACCCAAAAACCTAGGTCTAAATGTATGAAATGCATGATAAAAGAGAGAAAAGAGATCATAGCAGAGGTAGAAACCAAGGTTTAGACTGAAAAACAAGTAGGGAAGGTGAAGGGGTTGAGGGAAAAGTGTTTGGGAGAGAAATGAGAGAGTTTCTATCGAGAGAGATCGGAGAGAAATGAAAAAAAAAAAAAAAGCGCTCTGAAGCTATATATAGAAAAACGCTTCTCGATGGATCGAGGAGCTGTCAAGCACTAATTCTCAACAGATAAATCTATCGAGGTGCTATCGAGAATCTGTCGACGACAAAAGAACCTCGATGGATTGAACAACTATCAAGAAGCTATCGAGCAGACATAAACTTTCTCAATGAATTGAGAATCTATCGAGAAGCTATCGAGACAAATTCAAGAAAGCTTCGATGGATCGAGAATGCAATAAGATCTGTCGAGAAAACCAATCCAAGGGTCTCAATAGATAGCTAGCTGTCAAGATCTGTCGAGAAGCTGTTGAGGTTAACAAAAACAGTTTTTCAAAGAGGAGAAAAACACAGAAATGAATGCAATGCAATTAGACGTGGCAAAACGGGCAGGTCGAGTCGGGTTCGGGTTGGGACGGGTCAATCGGGTTGCGGGTCAATCGGGTCACGGGTTGAGTCGGATCGCGAGTCGGGTCGAGTTGACCCGTATTTGTCAAACAAGTTTTTTTTTTTTTTTTTTTTTTTTGAAATAGATGCAATCTATCAGTTGTTTATGAGTTCTTTAACTGTGATTAGATTCTCACTAGTGATATTGTTACCATTTATCAATTACCACTAAACACTTGATACCAAAATTTGGTGCAACTCTTGTTCCAGCTTTCTAAAAGCTAATCTTGGTATAATCTTCAATCTATTTAAAGTAGGAAGAGAAAATGAAAGTGACAAGTAAAGAATGACAATCTATAATGGAGTATATAACATATTAAGTAAAAAAGAATAAGTAAATATTTTATAAGAATTACATCTCAATCTCAATTTACTCAACGTTGGTATGCATGGCAAAACTGGCGGGTCGGGTTCGCGTCGGGTCAGGTTAGGTTAATCGGCTCATGGGTCAAAACGGGTCATTTTTAAACGGGTCAATCGGGTTGCAGGTCAAACGGATTGGGTCAGAAAATTTTGACCCGTTTTGCCATGTCTAAATGCAATCAAGCAAGCTACTTAACTAAAGATCCAAATAACATTTTAAGCTCTCAAAATCATCTCTCAACCAAAAAAAAAAAAAAGTCAAGCATTTAGATCCAAAACACACACACACACACACACACACACACACACAAGTCTAACTAATTTTATATTTAAAAAATAAGTCAAGACAGTTTAGTAAGCATACATTAACACATATATTCCTTGTGCTGGCCAAATCACATTGTACTGGACATTTATCAAAAGTAGCAAAAAATTTGCGTGTTATGTGTGAAAAACATCACAAGATTGCATAAGTGTCCACATGTTATAACGATTGGAGATATGAGAAAATCAATTTAACTCACACACAATCATAACTGCTTGATGGAGACTATTACCTTTGAGGTACATCCTATAACTCTTACATCTCCCAGAAACACGCTTGCAATCATATATAAAGTATTTTGATTCTTTTTGCTTTTATTTTTCTTTGCATATTTTTTTTTAAGTATATCATGCATGGGCATATAAGAGAGAGAAAAGAAATACTTAATTATGTTAAGCTTTTGACATTACATTTTTGCTATGCCGGAGCATACATATGTCATTTCATGATTAGCGGGCAATAATGGTGATATGGTTATTTATGCTTTTCTCTTGAAATTTCTAGTCCTTTCCATCAAAAAGAGTGATATGAGTGTTAAGTACAAGAGATTACTTAATCTTACTCATCACAAACATAAGCTACAAAAGATACAAAGTTTAGAAAACTTTGTTTCAATGGCCATCCAAGGTACACACACAAGTACCAATGTACACAAAACACATACTTTTTGTATTTTTCTGATTTTTCAATTTTATTTTTATTTTTATGCAAAACAAAATAAAGCAAATCTGAAAACAAACAAACAAAAACCTGTTAAACAAAGCAAAGCATAAAACTAGATGCATATGCATGAAAGCATGGTTTCAAAAAGATAATAAATCAAGCAAGAGAGTCCTACTTTAGTTAGAAAGAATTAAAGCAGAGGACAAACATAAAGACAATTAAATCTTAGGATCCTTTATCACCCACACAGCATAAGTCTTTGGCCGTGAAGATGAAAAGACACGTGTCCTAGTATGACTACTAAAGGACATAGAGGAATTAGAATTCCCTTGAAATTGAGTTAAAAAGCTCAAAGTATGACTACTAAAGGACATAGTGGAATTAGAATTCCTTTGAAATTGAGTTAAAAAGCTTAAAACTTTTAATAACTCACCAAGAATAGGTACAGAGCCTTTAGACAAAGAATAAGACCTATTGGACAGTCGCTTATGAGGAAACAACTTGAAACAATTAGGAAAGCAAAGCATAAAACTAGATGCATATGCATGAAAGCATGGTTTCAAAAAGATAAGAAATCAAGCAAGAGAGTCCTACTTTAGTTAGAAAGAATTAAAGCAGAGGACAAACATAAAAACAATTAAATCTTAGGATCCTTTATCACCCACACAGCATGAGTCTTTGGTCGTGAAGATGAAAAGGCAGGTGTCCTAGTATGACTACTAAAGGACATAGAGGAATTAGAATTCCCTTGAAATTGAGTTAATAAGCTCAAAGTATGACTACTAAAGGACATAGTGGAATTAGAATTCCTTTGAAATTGAGTTAAAAAGCTCAAAACTTTTAATAACTCACCAAGAATAGGTACAGAGCCTTTGGACAAAGAATAAGACCTATTGGACAGTCGCTTATGTGGAAACAACTTGAAACAATTAGGAAAGCAAAGCATAAAACTAGATGCATATGCATGAAAGCATGGTTTCAAAAAGATAAGAAATCAAGCAAGAGAGTCCTACTTTAGTTAGAAAGAATTAAAGCAGAGGACAAACATAAAGACAATTAAATCTTAGGATCCTTTATCATCCACACAGCATGAGTCTTTGGCCGTGAAGATGAAAAGGCACGTGTCCTAGTATGACTACTAAAGGACATAGAGGAATTAGAATTCCCTTGAAATTGAGTTAAAAAGCTCAAAGTATGACTATTAAAGGACATAGTGGAATTAGAATTCCTTTGAAATTGAGTTAAAAAGCTCAAAACTTTTAATAACTCACCAAGAATAGGTACAGAGCCTTTAGACAAAGAATAAGACCTATTGGACACTCGCTTATGAGGAACCAACTTGAAACAATTAGGAGGAATGTCACCAGAAACACCACAATGGTGACAAACATAAGTAGTTTTCGAACTACTATGCTTCCTCGAAGGAGGTCTAACCTTAGAGGTTGACAAAGACCGTAATTTAGGACAATTTGGCTTAATATGACCAACAATATGACAATGATGACAAGTAGAGACAAATTCAAAATTTTTATTCTTCCTAGGAGGAGTTTCAGACATAGGTTTAGAAACTTCAGTGTTAATATCAGGATTTTTACCTTTGTCTATCCTAGCAATATTAGCCTTCAACTCTTCATTATTCCTTTTAAATGGATGAATATAAAAATCTTTTTCTTTTGAGTTAGACTTAACAACAAGTTTGGCACTAGTTAATATTTCAACTTCAGTTTTAAATTCAACTAGTTGCTCTTCTAAACTCTTAATTTTGTCCACCTGAGATGAAATTTGATTTTTAAAATTCTCATTCAAATTATTGGCTTCATCCAATTTTGCAATCAAATCATCTTTTTCAAGCTTGTCCTTTTTAAATTTAGCTTTTAATTTTGTAGAACTTTTAAGAGATCTCATACAAAAATTATAAAGCCTACAATAGGCATCTTGAATATCATTATCATCATTCAACACAAGATCATGAAAATCAAAACAATCAAGAGTTTCTATGACAACAGGGGTCAATGGATTACACAGAAAAGATTAAAACCTAATCAGAGTGTGTCTGCTCTGATACCACTTGATAGGCCAAGAATGTATTGACTCTTTATGGTAAATTAACCAATTAATTAGCTAAGTAAATTAATTAAGTCAATTAACATGCAATGAGCGTGATAGCACAAACAAATCACCAACTAAGTTAAATGTAGCGAAAAATAAATTTGACACATGTGATTTGTTTACGAATGAGGAAAACCATCAAGGCAAAACCCCACTGGGTGAATTTAAGGTCACCATTCTCAAATATCCACTATTATCAAAACAAGCAGTTACAAGTAAAGAAATTCCAGTACCTTATACCAACCTACAGTTGAACCCTTACCTCAATACACAATTGGACTTGTAATGTAGTGACAATCTCTCCTTTCAATGCACAGCTCCAAGTATATGACTAACCAATCGATGCACGGATCCTAGTACGTTACTAACACACCAACTTAAGAAAGATGTTAGTTGCAAAGTTCTTCAGTTCATCTACACGATGAAGATCAAGAAGCTCCTTGGTCACGAAACCCTATAGCGTACATATGCAGCAACTTCTTCAAGAGAAAGATGAACTAAGGCAGATTGTCTCTGGTCACAATATGCTTGCAACAACAAGTGCAACTTCTTATGAAGGCCCTTAAAATAATCCTTATATATGTTTAGGGTTGTGAGAAAAGAAAACCTAAACACATAGCTGGGATATGGGTGAAAAACAGTTCTGAAAAATTGATTTTCGTAATTCTTGATAGATACAGCTGTCGAGCTTATCTGTCGAGCTTCACATTTTAAATCTTGATAGATACATCTGTCGAGCTATCTGTCGAGCTTTAAAGAACAACACTTCTTCACTTGATTCTTGGACAGATTTGTATTGTTTCAATACTTGGACTTGAACTCTTGTTCCTTGAAGTATTAAACACATCCTAGATCTACCAAATTACAAGTAAAGTGCGTTTTATTAAAGGATTAGCTAATTTTAAATGACATGTTCTTAACATGTTGCACATATGTCCTAACAACCTTGATGAGTCAAGTATCAAGAAAAATGAACCCTAGCCTCCAAATGGAAGGCCAAGATACAACCTAGGTCACTATATAAGGTAGAAAGGCCATTGTGAAGAAGGGATGAAAAAAACATCTGAAAAAAAGAAGAAGAAAGTAACACCATTGTAATATAAGAACAAGTGTAAATCTGTATCTCGGACCAATCTCGAGGAACATAATTTAAGCAATCCGAGATTATTGTTAATCAATTTCCTTGTCTCATACTCATTCCTAGCACTTATCCTTTCATTTCAAGTTTAACTGACCTAAACAAGGGTAACAAAGGTTGATTAGCATCTCATCTCTATAAATTAACTGTGTGAGGTAAAAAACTAGCCTTTCTTATTTTTGCCTGCAACACTAATTTTTTTGTATTAACATTTGATATAATATACTTATTTTGGCATAGTGCTAGCTTTGGCTTGATCAAATACTACTAGTGGGACTACCCTGTCTAGCTGGAGATGACTAGGGTATGTGGCTGGCAAGGTAGAGCATATGACAAGGTAGATGAAGGCTAGAAGGTTTAAAGTAATGGCATCATCCAGGCAAGGACGGTTCAAGGAGGAATTGTGGGGCCTAAGGCGACGACTTCAAGTGAGGCCTTTTTTAATAATCAAATATTAATTAAATAGTTTTTATTTAAATTGTGAAATCATTTTATTTGTTTAAAGCTTAATTTTCATACATTTTATAAGATGCAAAATTATTAATCAAGTTTTTGTATTGAAATTCCGCTAAGATTTTCATTACAAATGATAATATAGCTAATCCACCTTTTATATTTAGGATGAATGACATAATTGATCTTAAATAAGATTTTATCAATAAATATAAGCTATCAATATCATAATAAATATCATGTTTAAAATAACATTCAAGATATTATAGACAATACCTTTACAAACTATCGTCATTGTTTAGTGATTTTACTTTTCAAAAAAAAAAAAAATCTTTATATTTATGAAAATTTTCAAACCTACTATGAATTGAAAAAATAGCTTCATCTATACTCCCAAGCAAGGGTGTTCTCTAAACTGCACAAACCGCCCACAAAATGGCATTATCGCACTATATTGCAAGTAATGGTGTACTGTACCGCATGGTGCACTGCAGTTTGTGGTTTTATAACGAGAAAACTGCACAAACCACACCACACCCTCTCTATATATAAATATATTTATTTTTTTAATATTAAATATATTATTAATAGTTTAATAACACTATTTTTCAAAAAAAAAAATTTTAATAGCCATAGTAAGTGTTGATTAGGAAAATCAGTTCAAAACAAAGAAAAATTAGCTCAATAGTTTAAAAACTTGACCCAAAACAAAGTGAAAAATTAGTTTTGGGCTAGGTAAGAAAAGCCAAAAATTTGAAAAATATATTGGCTTCAAACCGTTCAAATCACATCTTGAATACCACATTGCACATGTGACCGTAAAAATGAGGTGTGATATGGTTATAATTTTGGCTAAACTATAAGCCACACTACACCATGCTGCACATGTGACCGCAAAAATGAGGTATAGTGCAGTTATGATTTTAGCTAAACTGCACCGTAAAGTACAGTGTAAAAAATGATCCAAAACCACATTGCACCGCGAACTTTGTACATAAAGGTGCCAATTAAAGTACAAGCTGCTTGACACAATGAGATGTGACTTAAAAGCATTATATGGCTCCTGACTTTGCCCATTAAAGTTTCCACACTATTTACGACTTAGTTGAGCATGTATTGTTATCATAGTAAAACACTTGTTTCTTGAAATAGAGTGATTTATGCACTAGGTATCTCAATTTTTTTTATTTTTTATAACAAATAAAATCAATCCAATCTTTAACCCTCCTCCCCTCCTGCCAATTCTTTTCGTTTTTTTTTTCCCCTTCCCTTCTCTTTCATGGGTGAAAGGCCTAGGCTCATACAGGAGGCCACAACCAAATAATTAGTAATCTATCTAGTTAAGATGAATTGTGACATCCAAAATCCTTGGCCTCCATGTATGTTATTTTGGATTGGTGTTCAATGTGTTACTTTCAACACCGGACATATCTTTAATACATGAGTTCTCTTTTTGTACTACCTTTTGTAAGATTTTGGCTTATTGTAGGGATTTTTAATCCATATTATTCTATTTATGCTTCATTCTTATTCAGATGCCCCACTAAAAAAAATTTAATAATAAATATATAAAAAACAGCGACAACGTAGGATCCCACTTGGTTAAGAATAAAAGCTAAATGAAAACATTTGTAAAACCTTAAAAATGATCTAAATACTTTAAAAATGTCTAAAATGATGGAAATACCTTTTAAGATATTCAAAACACCCTAAAAAACTTCAAAATGACTAGAATACTCTCAAATTTACAAAATAACTAAAACAATATTTAAACCTCCAAAATAACTAAACTATTTCCAAAATAACAAAAATACTTCTCGAAACTTTTTAAATCACCAACATACCTCAAAACTTTAGGAATTGCCCCTAAACGGTTAGAACACACACATAAGCGTTCTTTTGGAGGTTTATATATAGTCATGCATGTTAATGGGTAATTAGGTAAATGGGGTTGGTAAGTATAATGGATAGTTTTTATTAATTGTTTTATCTAGCTTTTTTTTTTTTGGTTGCACTCTTATTTTATTTGTGCTTATTAGTATGATTCTAATATTTTATTTGGTTGTTTAATTTTTTTTAGTTTGATTTAGTTGTTTAGTATTAATATTTTGAAGTGGTGAATTAAAGTTTGTATTTAATATCTATATAAAAATATAGGAAAATCTATGATTTTTCTTACAAGTAATTTGTGATTTTTCTTACAAGTCTAACAATGGGAATTGTTTTTCAAAGCATTTTTCAAGAAATGATGAAATATTGAAAAACAAAGAGGTTTTTTCTAAAAATGTTTTCATTTGTAGATAAATTTAACGAAGATGTTAAAGGTTTAAACTTTAAATCTCTTTCCTGTTTAAAACATATATAGGGGGGGGGGGGGGGGGGAGAAGTACTTTCTCCCTTTATCAGTTTATCTTAGGGGCAGTTCACAATTTCCCCTAAACTCTGAAGTTAACTAATTTTCTCCTCTATGTTTTAAAATGGACAAATATCCTATATGTTTGAGAAAAGGGATTGTGAATTTGAGTTTTTGAATGCACACAATTCTAGCGATCAAGTTGGCATATGATATGCATGGTTAGAAGGTGGGTTTTGCTACTAATAAGGTAAATTTTAATTTAATTGACAACAAAGGTTGACACTAGGGGCAGCGCCACCTTAAGGTCAGGGTGGTCCCACCCTGACCTGAATTTTCTTTTTGTATATAATAATTTAAAAATTTTTATTTGTCCACCCTTCAAAAAAAAATCTTCAAAAAAAAAAAATTGGGAGCACCCTCAGTTTTTTTTATGCCAATAAAATTAAATTTTGCTCCATAATTTATTCTACATTTAGTAGATGAATAATTGCTTAGTTGTGTACATTGAAAGAAATGTAGCTTGTAGCATTGATAATGAGACTACCATGCAATGATTTCAAAATATGAAAATTCGTAGAAGACAATTATAAATTTTACATATTTACGTGTTTTTTTATTGTTGTTGTCAATATATGAATTTCTCTTTTTATTAGATTGTATAATTTATATTTCTTAAGGAATACCTTAAGAAAAATTCCTAGAGCTACCACTGGTTGACATAGACAATTGAGATTAAAAAAAAAAAAAAGGTTTTCTAGCATGTTCAACTATTGTTGCGAGTCACATTTTTGAATGCTTACAATTTTTGTGATTATGCCTTGCCATTTTGATATACGAATCTAGAAACATTTTGTCATCTCATTAATTGGAAATTTTTTGTATTATTTCATTTTTTTTTTTTAAAGTTTCAACTTATGGCGTTCGCTTCAGATGATAGCTCTTTATCAGGAGACCAAGACACCGATTGGTTTTTGTTGTAGGCAAAGATTAAATCTCAAATATTTTATTTAACCATCAGAGACTTTACCAGTTGAGCTATCTGAAACCATGTATTATTTCCTTTGAGTTACCTTCTATTGATTTTGAAATCATGATAATGAGATGACTTGACCTCGGTGGTGGAGTCAGGAATTTATTCCAAGGGGGCTAAGGTAAACACAATAAAATTCTTAAGTATTAAAAAAAATGATTTAAAACATTTTTTACCCACCAAGATAAACACAATGAAATTCTTAAGTATTAACAATAATAATGATCGAAAACATTCTTTATTTGATAAATTAACTATAACTTAATTAAAATGTGTCATCTTTCATGGCATTAAAATCATTTATAATTGATTTTGAGCTAAATTCTTTAGAAATCACTCACTCAAAAACTCATTGTCCATCTTGTTGCGAAGCTTCGGCTCCATTTGGATTGGTGTCTGCGTCCAAGGAGTTTGCGTTTTTGGTTTTTTTTTTTTTTTTAAGGACCAGCGCCTCTTGCATTGTTTATGGGACATGAACAATGAATTAAGGCAAATGAGCTGTATTTTTTGTGTGAATAGTAACCAAAAATTATTTTATTATTATTTTTAGTTTTTAACAAAATAAACAGTATCCAAACGCATAATTCATCCTAACAAGTCTATAAACAATGATTTAATTTAATTATCCAAGCCACTACTATTAATTAAACAAATAATTTAAAAAATTACTTTTATCAAATTATAATAAATTCAATTTAAGTGCAAACTAGGCTGCAGTACGAAACAATCTGTGGTTGCTTTAGGTTTTTTATTATTTAATTTTTGGTTTGAATTAGATTGTTGCTTAGCTGGAAACCATTAAGTGTTTTGGTTTGAATTAGATTGTTGCTTAGCTGGAAACCATTTGATGGTATCTTGACTTTTCAAACTTTTTTTTTTTTTTTTTTTTTTGGAGAAATGACTTATCAAGCTTAAATACAAATATTTATTGTATTGTAGTGCGTTAAGTCCAAAAAAGTGAAAAAACTACCTTACTCTGTCTTCTTCTTAGCCTAAAGTTTGAAAAAATATATGTTTGTATCGCATACAAAACATATATAGCAAAAAATTAATATTTATAATTGATAATATGTATTATGTAAATTTTAGAATTCAAAAATAAGAGAGTGTATCTTGATGTGGTGAATTTCAAAATCAAAGATTAGAAGTACCCGAGAACACTTTTAATTTTCACTCCAATTCCACTAACGCTCAAAAAGTGTGGTCTCTCAATCAGTTTCTTTGTATTTGTTCAAAAGAGAATTAGAGAGTGTCCAACACTTACATACAAAACCATTTCATGTAACTTTTTAAAATCTGTATGTTTCTTTCCTTATAACTGATTATCTAATTGGGCTAGCCTTTTGGGCCTTTCCAATTGGGCTCTAGTATGTGGTTTGGAGTGGGACCAAAAGGGAACAAATAAGACACTAGCTCTAATGAACCTGGGCTTTCTGTTAACTCTTGACAAATCTAAAATTACCATTAATTATATTTAGTAACATTATATAAATATAATTGTACTTTAAGCCTTATTAATAAATTATATTTCAAGACTTTATTGTACATGTAACCTCTTCATAAAATATTCGTTGTAATACAAATTCATTAATGTAGACTGTCACTTTGTAGATTACTACATTTTAATCTTTGAGTACCCAGTTTAATTCTTAAATGTTATTCGTCATATATTTATGAAATCCAATTTCATAAATATATACTTTAGTAATTTCTTACTAAAGTGGTTAGGCCTAACTCTTTAAATAATCGAACCCATTAAACTTATCTCAAGAGAATATTTTATATCTCCGTTAAAAGACTATGAATTCCATCTTGAGAATATATGTTCCACTAAATATGGTTGCCTAACATATTGAGGTTTTGATTGTGTCTTTAGATCTCACTCTTGATATATCAAAGCAACTTACATTTCATGATCATGTCCATTATCCTCTCAGGATTAAGAGTTTATGTAAATAGAAGCGTGAGATTTATTATTCATTTGATACTCGTTAGGAGAATAATAAATCTCACTGTGATCCAGTTCAATATGTCTTAACTCTTAAAACATATCAACGTATCAACTAGAAGTCTCCACTTCCATGATCAAGACAAATCATCTTAGTTGATATGCTATAGTCTTTGCAGATGAAACGCTCAATTTCATCACTAACTACGAATTAAAATCCTGAATTTACAAAGAACTTGTGATTTATATTTTCTGTGACTTTTCACATAAATCACATACTAAGCATCTCATGAACTATATGATAATATCTGAATATTCATGTTACTATTATTTTAGATAATAATAAAACAATTTTATCAATAACAATATTAATTTATACATAATGTCATACTTAATATCATACATAATATAATACAATAGGATTTAAGGACACTAATCTTAACACTAAAAACAATATAGTTAAAGTTGCAGACAACAAAACATAGAGTGAGAAACTTAAACCACACCAAAGATTGCGGCAGCAGAGGCAGAGCTGTGGAGGTGGTGTAAATGTCGAGTGGGGCTAATTTGTTGGTGGCTGTCATTGCCACTTGCTCGATTGCAGCTGGTGGCATAAGAGCATTTTTTTTTAATACGAATGGCAGTAAGCCTCCTGCAGTTTGGATCTTTGAGGTTAGGAAGTTTGGGTTGTGTTTTTGTGTATTTATTCGGATTTTGGAGTCCTAATTTACAAGGGATTTGAGTTTTTTTTTTTTTTTTTTTTTTTTTTTGCAAAATTGTTAATGGGCTAAAGAATGGGCTGGGTTTTTTAGAATTGAAATTGCTATATGTATTTTTTGTCAAAAATCTTAGGGGGCCGGTGATTAAGGGCTTGTTTGGTTTAGGCCTGTTTTGAGTGATATCACTGGAAACTCATAACTGAGATATGAAAAAACGTGGACCCACACAAATTTTTTTGTTTGGCTTGATTTTCACATTGGGTTTCCATCACTCAAAACTCACAAATACTGAGTTAGAGTGATGGAAACACAAAACAAGAAATAGGTGTTTTCAGTTTTTGAGAATTGAGTTTCAGTGGCATTTTTGTAAAATTGAGCAAATAATGGGACCCACCTAGATGACTTGTCCCATCAAGTAACGTCTCTCCCCAACCGGTACTTCTCTGTCACTTCTCCTTCTTCATTTTTCTTTCTTTTACCCATAACTCTCTCTTCTCACTGACCCTTCAGTACTCCTCCACAAGCCGCCATCGCCACCACGCCAGTCGTCACCATCACGAGCAACTACAAGTCGTCACCATCAAGCTCAGCCCAGATCGTTTCATCTCCGATCTAAGGATTTTGATCCAAGCTCGTGATTTGGGTCTCCGATCAACCACAAGTCGTGATTTGGGTCTCCGATCCAGGCTTAGCCTAGACCTTGCATTTTTTTTTTCTCCGATCAGTTCACTCTTTTGGATTTTTTGTGTGGCATTAGAGAGAGAGAGAGAGAGAGAGCAAGACCAGACCTTCATGTTGGAGAGGAGAACAAGGGATTCGAGAAATGACGTCAGATTGAGCCCAGGTGGGATTTGAGACACATGGACCTCGAGATCAGAAGCGTTTCTGGCGACATCAGCTTGTACTTTGCCATCGTTTCATTGTTTTGGGTCAGAGCTCCATTTTTTGGCTTTGGTTTTCCTTTTGCTCTGTGTTGTTGTTGTTCTTCTTTGGTGATGTGAGATTTGGTTGTGGGTTTCCTGTGCATTTTTTTGGGAGTTTTGTGTGGCTGTTGGTGGTGTTGATGGTAGTCGAATTTGGGTTTGTTGTTGGTGATGAAACTGGGTTTGGGTGTGGATTTCATGTTCTTCAAAGTCACGCGGGTAAGAGAAGAAGACAGTTGAAAAAGAATGGTCAGTGGGCTCTACCATTTTGGTAAAAGGTGGACTTAAAAGTTGAGATATATGACTGAGTTTTGTTATCAAACAAATATTTTGGAGTTTTTGAGTGACAGTAGGTTTTGAGTTATGAGTTATAGGATTTGAGTTTGAGTCATAAGTTTTGAAAATAGAGTTAAGAAAATTGAGTGATGGCTAAATCAAACAGGCCCTAAGTTTTTCCTAATTTTTAAGGGTGTTTTTTTTTTTTTTTTAACTACTATTGGAGGGATTTTTCAAAACTCGGGGAGGGGGCGCCTATATCCGCCCTGCTTGACCCATGTTGGATTGGGTAGCATCTAATTCTGTCTTTGTCCAAACTTGGATATTTTTTTCCGCCATAATAATGGGGGATGTTGATTTTTGAGTCTCACGTCTCTTTCACTTGTTTTCTTTAGTTATATTTTGATAATAACGTAGCTTTACACCACTTTTATTGCTGTACTTCATTTATTAGCCGACGATGATTTCAAAATTTGTAATATTATTATCATAAAAAAAATTGTAATATTTGATTTTAAAATGGAATGGATAACTAAAAAAAAAAAAAAAAAAACCATTTTTCCTAGTAGGCACCAGACCATATAGCCTTAGATCAACACAGAAAAATAAAAAGAAGGTAATGTAACCTTCCGATTTTGGTTTTAAAAAGCGATGGACTCAGGATTTCAAGCTGGGGGGTCGAAGATAAGCCAAAAAAAAAAAAATTGTAAATACGCATTCATATAATCTATATATATATATATATATATATATTTATATATAAAACTGAAGCCTTTGACCTTTCCACAATTTTTCACATCAGTATTACTTACATAAATAAATAAATAAATAAATAAATATATATATATATATATATAACCAATTCCAATTAGAACACGTCTACTTTTGAGAATTTCAATCCATAACAAACTTTACTATTAGAAGCCTCCTATATTTACATATCATCTAATTATTTGTAATTTTTATGCATATTTTCTTTTCTTTTGTCCGGTGGTTAAATCACAGCCCTAATGGAGAATAGTATGTATGGATCAAAATATCGCAAATTTCTTTCAACTAACAATTTTTTGACTTTTTATGGATGTTTATGTCCATCTATTTTTTTTATTATCAATTATGTCCATCTATTAAACCTACGAGTAAGTCTACTACTCTAAACCCATTGAACTTAAAAAGTAATGTAAAATACTAGTCCCACCCAAACAGTGGTCTAAAGCCACCGATAGATTCACACTTTTTTTTTTTAATAATATTTTACATTATTATTTTTAATACTTTTTTGAATTAATGCAAATTATAGATATCTCATTAGTAAATTACAGTTTTCTTTTTGGTACATATACTCATATAGTATAGCATACAAATACACTGATGTTTACAGCTCATGATTAGGTAAAGATTAAACCAAACAAATCTTTACTCAAATGTCATTATCTTTAGCATCAATATCTAGCACAGCAAATTTGGATTTCTTACCTTTGTTTTGTACATGTCTACAAGATATTATGCCCTTTGATCTAGACCTCTCTCTGTTATTGTGATGATTCCATTGAAACTTCAATGTACTTTTTTTCTAATGAATCTTGTGCATTGTAGGAGAGTATAACTTATCGTCAACAAGTGGAACAAGAGTTTATATTGATTTGGACATTCCTGAGACTGCTGAGTTCAAAGATCAGTAAGTGCTTTATGTAATACTATGGATTTAGATGCTTTGTTTTGGATTCACATTTTTACTATATTTACAGTCTCTACAATACTATGTCTAATATCTTTATGTAATATAACAGGTTGGTGGAAAATAACCAACCAATAGTACAAATGCCAAAGCAATTCAAACCACAAATGAAAATTTAAGAAGAGATGAACATCAACAGAAGAACCATAAGTGAAATAACAAAAATTATGTGGGACTCTGATAATGAGGTAAGAAAAAATAAATACCTTCAACAATAACATTGTGTCCTTAACATTGCTTTATGTACTATAGACTTGCTTTAACAAAATTCAACTACAAAATTATGAATTGATTGATATTAAATTCAATTTCTAGGAAACTATCTTTACCTTTCAAGAAAAGATTATAAATATTGACATAGATAATTCTGGTTGGTACTATCTCTTGCAAAGTATGTCGTAAAAAAGTAAAGTCAAGAGATGAATTTTTATGGTGCGACAATTGCTTGCAACAAAAAGGCATGCTTCCCAATCCCAAGGTACACAAAATGAAAATGTTTACTTTTTATATTAAAATACACAATAACTAATATGATATTAACATTATATATGCCATTTCATTTATCAGGTATAAAATTCAACTAAAGGTTGAAGATAGCTCAGGAATGGCCACATTCATTTTATTTGATTCTGAAGCAGAAAAATTACTCAACATATCAGCGAAAGACCTTCTAAACAAATCTTTAGAGGTGAGAATGTGGAAGATAAAATTAGTATTTAATATTTACTAAACTTTACTTGAGTGTATAATTTAAAAAATGTTACTTTTGTTAGAGCCCGATAAAGTCATCCTTCCTATGCAAATAGAAAATCTGAAAGGAAAACAATTTTTTTTTCAAATACAACTAAATGACTATAATCTCAAGTATGGATGGGAAATCTACACCGTCAAGAAACTTTTTGACTCTTTTCAAGAAACTGACAAAGCAATTCAACTTGATAAAATGACAAAAGTACGTATTCTTTAATTTAAAAAAATTACAAATATGATATTTAAGATGTATATGTTGTAATACATTCTTCAACCTGTTCTATTGCCAGGCTTATATCAGTGATACTTCAAATGAATGTAGCAACAACTTATCAACTGAAGATGATAGTGATTGTACAAAATTTCACAAACTTGATGATCAAAGCAATGTGCAACTCACACCAACATCTGTACTCAAGGAAAACAAAAGGGCATATTCAGGGACTACTACAAAGCAACAAAGGAAGAAGATACAAAAACACTTTAAAGTTGTCTTCCAATCTCTAAGATTTTCTATGTACAATTTGGTTTAATGGATTTTTGATTTTGGTATTAAAGACATTGGAACAAAGGATTTTTTTTTTTTTTTTTTTTTTGCTTTTATACACAATTTGGTTTTAAATTGAAACACAGAGAAATTAAACTCTTATATGTAGTTATTTGAGGATACAGCTTTACTTCAATTTTTTTTTTAAATTTAATGAATACATTGAATACTTAGTGGAAGTCATAAAATAAATGAAATTGAAAAATAAAAAAAGCCATAGCAAAAATACATGGTATTGGGACTTATGTGCATCACACGGGTTCTTTTGTAATACTTATTAAATCAAATGTAAGAGCACATTATGGTTAAAATATTACTCCATAATATTTGTATTTATCTCATTTTTAATATTACTTCATAATATTACATGTTTCATCTTATATTAGAACCAAATTAGCTTTCAATAATTGAAATTAGAGAGATGTTTAAACCTGAACATGTTAACATTTTATTTAAAACTATCCCGTGCATCGCACGGGTTTACGACTAGTATTAGTAAACTATCAACTAAGACAAATACCTAAAAATAATTGTTTTTTAATATATTAAGATGCAATTATTTACTAACAAAAACAAAAGACACGAAACACTATTATTTCTTAATACAATCATCTATGAAAAAGGAACTCGATGCTTTTTCAAATCTTCACAAACAGTTGTTTTTACTAACTAAAGACAAACACTAGAATCTAGGTAATATGCATGATGCATTTAATTATAAATTTAGTATTTCTCACTTCTTTTCAATTTATAAATTTATCTAATTTAGCATTATGAGTTAACAATAGGCGCAAGTGAATCACTACTAGTGAACAGAAACTTTTGGTTTTGAAAGGGTAGTTGTAATGGATGATGTAATTTGGGTAAGAGGGATAATAACAAGAAAGTATCAACCTAAATAAATAGAAAAATTCTTAAACTACAGCTCTTATTAGAAACGAAAACAAAATCTGCTGCCTGGAAACTACAAAATTATCAATTTACTTACAACCCATCACAGTTCAAATGAAAATTAGCAATAAATATTGATGGAATGATTAAAAAAAACCATTGTTGGAATGTCATAAGTGCACACTAACAAGTGAAAAACCACTGCTAGACACAGTTGCATCTCAATTGTTTCAAAACTTTTTTTTTTTTTTACTAACCAATTGTTTCAAAACTTGTTTAACTATACTAACTGCAACTTTATCTCACGCCCTTTTTTTCTCAAAAAAAAAAATATATATATATATATATATATATTCTACCAATTTACCATACATTATTAAATAGAAAAATAAACTAAAAAAGAAAAACATGACTAATAGAAGGTGGCAAGTACTAGCACAAACCTGTTTGGTTTAAAAGCACAACCAACCAAACTTTTGTGCTTTGATTGGTAATAAACACAACAGATAGCCATCTGTCACAAGTCTCCTAAGCCCAAAGGCTTAAGCAACTTACAGCAAACTTATAACTGCCAACACAGAGTCACCAAACAAAAAGTAAGAAAGTTCAAACAGAGACTATTACTAAGAATTAAGAACTCGTTATCCAAAATGGGCTCTTGAGTCTTGATTAGGCTGGCCAGCTGGGATAGGGGGGCCCAAGTCATTTTGATAAGGGAGACCCAGGTCTTTTTTTTTTTTTTTTTTTTTTTTGAGAATTTTAGCTACTAAATTTTTTTTTCTCAAAAAAATAAATACATATATGTATAAATATTCTACCAATTTACCATACATTATTAAATAAAAAAAAATAAACTGAAAAAGAAAAACATGACTAATAGAAGGTGGCAAGTACTAGCACAGACTTGTTTGGTTTAAAAGCACAACCAACCAAACTTTTGTGCTTTGATTGGCAAGAAACACAACAGACAGCCATCTCCAAACTTTTGTGCTTTGATTGGCAAGAAACACAACAAACAGCCATCTGTCACAAGTTTCCTAAGCCCAAAGGCTTAAGCAACTTACAGCAAACTTATAATTGCCAACACAGAGTCACCAAACAAAAAGTAAGAAAGTTCAAACAAAGACTATCATGAAGAATTAAGAACTTGTTATCCAAAATGGGCTCTTGAGTCTTGACTAGGCTGGCCGGCTAGGATAGGGGGGCCTAAGTCATTTTGATAAGGGGGGCCCAAGTCTTTTTTTTTTTTTTTTTTTTTTGAGAATTTTAGCTACTAAAATTTTTTTGGGGGGCCCGTTAAGCCCCCACTTGAGTCCGTCCTTGATTTTAATTTAAATAATTGATACAATTGGACAACATCACAAGGAACTTATCATATTTCATTGGATTAAATGGGTGTATGAAAGTATATGCTATGGCATATACAAATGATGAACAATAACCTCTCTCTCTCTATATATATATATATATATATATATAAAAGTATATGCTATGGCATATACAAATGATGACCAATAACCTATATATATATATATATATATATATAACTGAAATATTTGACTTTTTATTAACCTCTTCAAAGCATGACACATCATTATCATTTTTTTAAAATTCAATTATTTTTGTTTAATCAAAACTTAATCAGGAGTGAAACTTAATCTCTTTAACAAGTCCAACTTAAATTCAAACTCATCATTATCATTTTCTTTTAAAAGAAATTCATTTTTGTTTAGTTCAAAACAAGGAGTGAAACTCTATCTCTCTATCAAATCCAACTTAAACTCAATCTCAAATGTTGATAATTTATTTCCAAATTTGCGAGGTTACAAATTTTTTGTAAGCCATTGTACGTTTAAGTAATGATTTCTTTTTCAAATTGTAACACAAATTGAAGTCATATAAGAGCAAATCATACAATGATGTAGTTTCTTAATCAATTTAAGATTTTATAAAATTATTTTAGTCTACCTCACAAATAGGTAGGTTTTTGTGCATAGCACGGCTAGTGACTAGTATTTATGATAATACGCAAAACTCTAAAATAAAAGAGTGATGTTATTTAAAAAAATATTTGCACAATTTTTTTCATAAATTTTGAGTTGATAAGTTTTTCCTGATATTCTTATCTATACCTTATATACTATGTGTTGGTAAATCATCATGTTTGTATCGCATACAAAACATACGCAACGGAAAAATAAACGGATCTACTTCATTCGCAATTGATAACATGCACTATGTAAGTTTCAGAATATAAGAACAAGAGAGTGTACCTTATGCGGTGAAATTCAAAACTTGAATGAAGAAGTACTCGGGAAGACTTCCAATCTTCACTCCAATTCCACTTGATGCCCAAGATGTGTGGTCTCTCAATCAGTTCTATGTTTTCTAGAGAGAATATGAAAGAGTGTCTCTCTTCCTTATTTCTTATTAAACATACAAACCATTTTATTTTATATAAAATTCTATATGTTTCTCTCCACATAACTGATTATCTAATTGGGCTAGCCTTTTGGGCCTTCCGAATTGGGCTTTAGTGTGTGGCTTGGAGTGGGACCAAAAGGGAACAAATAAGACACTAGCTCCAATGGACCTTGGGCTTTTCTGTCAACTCTTGACAAGTCCAAAGTTACCATTAATTATATTTAATACCACTATATAAATATAATTGCACTCTAGGCCTCATTAATAAATTATATCCCAAGACTTTATTAGACATGCAACCCCTTCATAAAATATTCGTAGTAATACAAAGTCATGAATATAGACTGCCACTTTGTAAATTACTACATCTTAATCCTTGAGTACCCGGTTTAATCCTTTTAAGTTATTCACCATATATTTATGAAATCCAATTTCATAAATATATACTTTAGTCTTACTAAAGTGGTTAGGCCTAACTCTCTGAATAACTGTACCCATTAAACTTATCTCAAGGGAATATTTTATATCTTCGTTAAGAGACTATGAATTCCATCTTGAGAATATATGTTCCATCAACACTAAATGTGGATGCCCAACATACTGAGGTTTTGACTGTTACTTTAGATCTCACTCCTGATATATCAAAGCAACCTACATTTCATGATCAGGTCCATTATTCTCTCAGGATTAAGAGTTCATGTAAATACAAGTCGTGAGATTTATTATTCAATTGACAGTCGTTAGGAGAATAATAAATCTCACAGCGGTCCAGTTCAATATGTCTTAACTCTTAAAACATATCAACATATTAACTAGAAGTCACCACTTCCATGATTAAGACAAATCATCGTAGTTAATATGTTATAGTCTTCGCAGATGAAATGCCCAATTTCATCACCGACTACGAACCAAAATTCTGAGTTTACAAAGAACTTGTGATCTATATCTTCTGTGACTAAATCACATAAATCACATACTATGCATCTCATGGACTATTTGATAATGTCCGAATATTCATGTTACCATTATTTTAGATAAGAATAAAACAACTTTATTAAACATAATATTAAGTCATACATCATTTCTCAAATAATGTCATAAATAATATTATACATAGCATCATACAATAGGATTTAAGGGCACATATCCTAATAATCTCCCACTTGCCCTAAAGACTATTGTGCACTAATCTAACTCTCATTCCCTCCAAATGTGACTCGAAGGTCCTTTGAGGCAAGACTTTGGTAAAGGGATCTGCTAGATTATTAGCACTTTCAATCTTTGCAACCACCACATCTCCACGAGCAACAATGTCTCGAATGATGTGGTACTTCCTTTCAATGTGCTTTCTTTTCTTGTGATTCCTTGGATCTTTGGATTGTGCAACCGCTCCACTATTGTCACAAAACAATGTGATAGGAACTTGCTCCATTCTCACTACACCAAGATCAGAAAGGAATTTCTTGAGCAAAACAGCTTCCTTTGCCGCCTCACAAGCAGCAACATATTCAGCTTCCATGGTAGAGTCCGCAATACAAGATTGCTTAACACTCCTCCAACTTATGGCTCCACCTCCCAAGGTGAATACACATCCTAACGTGGACTTTCTGAAATCTAGATCTGATTGAAAGTCTGAATCTGTATAGCCAATGGGAATCCAATCCTCACAATGGTAAACAAGCATATAATCTCTCGTTCTCCGTAGATACTTGAGAATATGCTTTACAGCTTGCCAATGTTGTGGTCTTAGATTTGATTGATATCGGCTGACCATGCCAATTGAAAAACAGATATTCGGTCTAGTACAAAGCATGGCATACATGAGACTTCCTACTGCAGAGGCATAAGGAACTTGTCTCATCATATCTACTTTCTCTTGAGTTTTAGGCCTTTGGTCATCAGACAGAGGAACTCCATGTCTGAAAGGAAGTAATCCTTTCTTGGAGTTTTGCATGCTAAACCGTTCTAGAACCTTATCTATATAACCAGCTTGTGATAAGCCTAACATCTTATTCTTACGATCTCGCCAAAGCTTGATCCCTAGAATAAAGTTATCCTCACCTAAGTCCTTCATATCAAATTGGCTTGACAACCAAACCTTTACTGATGACATTACACCTACATCATTTCCAATGAGTAAAATATCATCAACATAAAGCACTAGGAACATTACTACTTTGTCTTGATGTCTTTTGTACACACATGGTTCATCAAGATTTTGTTCAAAACCAAATGATTTGATTGCTTGATCAAATCTGATGTTCCATGACCTAGATGCTTGCTTAAATCCACAAATGGACCTATTCAACTTGCATACCATATGCTTTTGGTTCTTTGCTATGAAACCTTCTGGTTGCATCATATAGATTTCCTCTTCAAGATTGCCATTAAGAAATGCAGTCTTGACATCCATTTGCCAAATCTCATAATCATAATGAGCAGCAATGGATAAGAGAATTCTGATAGATTTAAGCATTGCTACTGGTGAAAAGGTTTCCTCATAATCAACACCTTCTTTTTTAGTATACCCTTTTGCCACTAGCCTTGCTTTAAAGGTTTCAACCTTTCCGTCTATCCCTCTCTTCCTCTTGTAAACCCATTTGCAACCAACATGTTTAATGCTGTTAGGCGCCTTTACAAGATCCCAAACTTGATTGGAATACATGGAATCTAATTCTGATTTCATAGCTTGGACCCAATGATGTGCATCTATATCATTCATTGCTTCTTCATAAGTGTAAGGATCAGTTTCGGCCTCCTCTGAGATAGTCTCATAAGTCTCTCCAAGACCTATGAATCTTATAGGTGGCCTAACATTTCTCCCACTACGATGAGGCACTTGTGTACTAAACATCTCATGAGTAGTATCTTGTGGTGTATCCAATACAGCCACATCATCCCTAGTTTCAACTATTGGTTGTTCAATTACAGGTTCATTCATTTCAGCCAAGACAACTCTACTTCTAGGAGTAAAATTATTCATATAGTCATATTCTAAGAATTTAGCATTTGTACTAACAAAAACTTTGTTATCTTTATGACTATAGAATAAATAACCCCTAGTTTCTTTTGGATAACCCACAAGCAAACATACTTCTGATTTTGATTCCAACTTATCAGACTTCCCTTTTAACACATGTGCTGGACAACCCCAAATGTGGAGATATTTCATACTAGGCTTACGCCCACTCCACAATTCCATGGGTGTTTTGGGAACAGATTTTGATGGAACTAAATTCAAAAGATGTATTGCTGTATCTAAGGCATAACCCCAAAAAGAAATAGGTAAAGTTGAGTAACTCATCATGGACCTAACCATTTCTAAAAGAGTCCTATTCCTTCTTTCTGCTACACCATTTTGTTGGGGAGTTCCAGGTGCAGTCAATTGGGATACGATCCCATTTTGAGTTAAGTAATCCTTGAAGTCCCCAAGAAGGTATTCGCCACCACGATCAAATCGAATGGCCTTTATGTGTCTACCCAATTGATTCTCAACTTCAGCCCTAAACTCTTTGAATTTTTCAAAGGTTTCAGACTTCCGTCTCATTAGGTACACATAACCAAATCTAGAGTAATCATCGGTGAAAGTGATGAAGTACTCATAACCTCCTTTTGCTTGGGTTGACATAGGACCACAAACATCCGTATGAACTAATTCTAGCAACTCTTGGGCTCTTCTACCTTTTGCATTAAAAGGTCGTTTAGTCATTTTTCCTTCCAAACAAGATTCACAAACTGGAAATCCATCAAAGTCCAATGGCTCTAAGAGACCATCTTTGATCAGTCTTTGAATTTTGTTTGGATTAATATGACCCAAACGCAAGTGCCAAAGATATGCATCATTAGTAGAAGGAAACTTTCTCTTTAATGATTTTACATGAGAGTTATTATCTAATTCAGAATTGTATAATTCATGCTTATCAGGAGTTAAAATATAAAGACCATCCACAATATTGCCAGAACAGATAAACATTTTATCCTTCTTTATTACAACATTGTCTTTCAGGATAACACAATATCCTTTTTTACCTAAATAAGTTGCAGAAATTAAATTCCTACGAACATTAGGTACAAATAAACAGTCTTCCAATATTAAAACTCTTGATTCAAAACACAAATTAAACACTCCAATAGCTACAACTGGAATCCTACTCCCATCAGCCAAGGTCAGAAACAACTCTCCTTCTTTAAGTTTTCTGGTCTCCTGGAACCCCTGCAAAGAATTGCAGATATGATTAGTACAACCTGAATCCACACACCAGGAATCCGTGGGATTTTGTACCAAACATATTTCAAGAAGGAATGAAATTTTCATACCCTTATTGGCAGCCTTGAACTTTGGACAATTCCTCTTCCAATGTCCTTTCTCACCATAATGGAAACATTTTCCTTTCAGCTTCTTTCCTTTGTCGGCAACCCCTAAGACAATTTGTTTACCCTCTTGTTTAGTGAAGTCCTTCTTCTTCTTCTTCTTACCCTTGCTTTTCGACTTAGGCTGAGAAGTAGAAGCTTCACCCACATAGGCTTGAACATTAGAAGTACCAAGGATGCCTTTCGCCGCTACCAACTCATTCATTAATTCAGACAAAGAATAAATCTTTTTGTTCATGTTATAGTTAAGTCTGAATTCCTTGAATGACTCCGGTAGTGACTGGAGTATTATATCCACTTGGGATTCTCCATCAATGTCGGCACCTAAAACTTCTAAAGTATTCAGATTAGAGATCATTGTAAGACAATGCTCTCTCACTGAACTACCTTCAGCCATTTTGGTATTATAAATTTGTCTCATGGTTTCTTGCCTTGCAGAACGGCCTTGCTCACCAAACATCTCCTTCAGACTTTGCATAATGTCCGAAGCTAGTTCTACATCCTGCATTTGATGCTGTAGAACATTTGAGATGGACGCTAGGATGTAGCACTTGGCCATTTCATTAGATTTCTGCCAACGATCATATCGTTGTTTTTCCTCAGGAGGAGCATCTAATGAAGGAAAGCTAGGACATGGTTGAGTAAGCACATATTTGTGCTCTTCAGCTGTGAGAACTATGTCCAAGTTTTTTTTCCAGTCAACATAATTGGTTCCAGTCAGTTTGTTTTGATTAAGAATGCTAACAAGTGGGCTAAATGATGCCATGTTCAAATCTGAAATAATAAACATGAATATAATAAGTAAACTGGATATTATCAATTTAGCATATAAACATATAATATGGAACCTTAATAAAACCATAATATAATATATGCAACGACAACCCAATCCCGCAATTAATATTCCTCGGTAGCGAGGTCATACCAATCACTATGATTAAGCAAGGATTATCCTCATTATTAATGCTATCACGGTAACTCTTACCAAACAAAAATAATGTGCCGCTTATTCTTTAGCCTCTAAGTGATAATGACATAGCTCCGTAGGGAGGTTAACATCATACTTAGTCTAGTGTACATCATTGTCTAGAATCAATGTGAGTCACCAAGTAACTCCATGGTAGCGTGGTCGCTCTCAATGTAAACACACACTTCATCTATCATTAAGAAGTTTAACCTGTAGTACCATGAATTAAACACCCTCCGTAGGGAGCAAGGCATATACGCCAAGGCGAGGTGATTAATCACACTATTATAAACCGACAATGGAGGCCGTGAGATCCAACCCTTGAATCTCTCTCCCACTAGATGTTTTAAAATAAAGGTTTTTATCTTTAAACATGCATAAACTAATTATACATAGCGAAAACACAAAATTTAAGTTTGAAAACACTTAGAAAAAATTTCAGATTTTCTTTCTTTCGATCGATCGAATGTGCCCCTCGATCGATCGAAAAAATTAAACAATTCGACTTAAACCTTCTGTCTGATTCGATTGATACTCGATCGCCTCTCGATCGATCGAAAATAAAATTCGATCGATCGACTAGCAATCGAATATTAATCGATTCAAAAGGATAAGTCTCTGTTTTACTCGATCGATCGAAACTCGTAAAACTCGAATTTCCAGAAATTCTTCGAAGGCAGTTTTCAACCATTTTGCATGAACAAACAACCATCATACGAAAATGATTGACAGAAATTGATATCAAAACTGAAATCTATTGATGCTATAGCCTTAAAGATCAATTTAACATTCTTAAATTCATATTTAAACAACATCATAATATCAATATCAGTTTTTATCAAATCATAGTTTCAACGACCATGCAGAAATCTATCAACTTGAAACTATTATCTCTAATTCCAAAACGCACAAAACATGTTATACAGATTCGAAATGAAGACCGCTCTGATACCAATGTTGGTAAATCATCATGTTTGTATCGCATACAAAACATACGCAGCGGAAAAATAAACGGATCTACTTCATTCGCAATTGATAACATGCACTATGTAAGTTTCAGAATATAAGAACAAGAGAGTGTACCTTGATGCGGTGAAATTCAAAACTTGAATGAAGAAGTACTCGGGAAGACTTCCAATCTTCACTCCAATTCCACTTGATGCCCAAGATGTGTGGTCTCTCAATCAGTTCTATGTTTTCTAGAGAGAATATGAAAGAGTGTCTCTCTTCCTTATTTCTTATTAAACATACAAACCATTTTATTCTATATAAAATTCTGTATGTTTCTCTCCACATAACTGATTATCTAATTGGGCTGGCCTTTTGGGCCTTCCCAATTAGGCTTTAGTGTGTGGCTTGGAGTGGGACCAAAAGGGAACAAATAAGACACTAACTCCAATGGGCCTTGGGCTTTTCTGTCAACTCTTGACAAGTCCAAAGTTACCATTACTTATATTTAATACCACTATATAAATATAATTGCACTCTAGGCCTCATTAATAAATTATATCCCAAGACTTTATTATACATGCAACCCCTTCATAAAATATTCGTAGTAATACAAAGTCATGAATATAGACTGCCACTTTGTAAATTACTACATCTTAATTCTTGAGTACCCGGTTTAATCCTTTTAAGTTATTCACCATATATTTATGAAATCCAATTTCATAAATATATACTTTAGTCTTACTAAAGTGGTTAGGCCTAACTCTCTGAATAACTGTACCCATTAAACTTATCTCAAGGGAATATTTTATATCTCCGTTAAGAGACTATGAATTCCATCTTGAGAATATATGTTCCATCAACACTAAATGTGGCTGCCCAACATACTGAGGTTTTGACCGTTACTTTAGATCTCACTCCTGATATATCAAAGCAACCTACATTTCATGATCATGTCCATTATTCTCTCAGGATTAAGAGTTCATGTGAATACAAGTCGTGAGATTTATTATTCAATTGACAGTCGTTAGGAGAATAATAAATCTCACAGCGGTCCAGTTCAATATGTCTTAACTCTTAAAACATATCAACATATTAACTAGAAGTCACCACTTCCATGATCAAGACGAATCATCGTAGTTAATATGTTATAGTCTTCGCAGATGAAATGCCCAATTTCATCACTGACTACGAACCAAAATTCTGAGTTTACAAAGAACTTGTGATCTATATCTTCTGTGACTAAATCACATAAATCACATACTATGCATCTCATGGACTATTTGATAATGTCCGAATATTCATGTTACCATTATTTTAGATAAGAATAAAACAACTTTATTAAACATAATATTAAGTCATACATCATGTCTCAAATAATGTCATACATAATATTATACATAGCATCATACAATAAGATTTAAGGGCACATATCCTAACACTATGGACATTATGTTTTTTTATTAGCTATTTATTAACAACTAGCCCCCTCAACATATTTTGACTACAGAATTATTAAAAATAAAATACAAATAATTAACAAATGGATTTTGTACGTTTCTACTAGACCTTTACATCCCCAAGGTTTATATGATGGAAACTGCCCCCATTACCATTTGATACCCTAAATGCAGATGGAATTTGTAACTTACACAATTATGTGTTGGAAAAATACATGTTTGTATCACATACAAAATATACGCAGCTAAAAATTAATGGATCTACTTCATACGTAATTGATAACATGTTTTATGTAAATTTCAAACTATAGAATCAAGAGAGTGTACCTTGGTGCGGTGGAATTCAAAACTAAAAATCAAAAGTTCTTGAGAACACTTTTAATCTTCACTTCAATTCCACTAATTCCCAAGAAATGTGGTCTCTCAATCAGTTTCTATTAATTTGTTCAAGGGAAAATGAGAGAGTGTCCAACACTCACATACAAACCATTTCATGTAACTTAATTAAATTCTGTATGTTTCTCTCATTATAACTGATTATCTAACTGGGTTAGCCATTTGAGCCTTTCCAATTAGGCTTTAGTATGTGGCTTGGAGTGGGACCAAAAGGGAACAAAGAAGACTCTAGCTCCAATGGGCCTTGGACTTTTTTGTCAACTCTTGACAAGTCTAAAGTTACAATTAATTATATTTAGTACCACTATATAAATATAATTGCATTCTAGGCTTTATTAATAAATTATATCTCAAGACTTTATTGTACATGCAACCTCTTCATAAAATATTCATAGTAATACAAAGTCATAAATGTAGACTGTCACTTTGTAGATTATTACATCTTAATCCTTGAGTACCCGGTATAATCCTTTAAGTTATTCATCATATATTTATAAAATCCAATTTCGTAAATATATACTTTAGTAATTTCTTACTAAAGTGGTTAGGCCTAACTTTCTAAATAACTGAACCCATTAAACTTATCTCAAGGGAATATTTTATATCTCTGTTAAGAGACTATGAATTTCATCTTGAGAATATATGTTCCATCAACACTAAATGTAGCTGCCCAACATACTGAGATTTTGATCGTGTCTTCAGATCTCACTCTTGATATATCAAAGCAACCTACATTTCATGATCAGGTTCATTATCCTCTCAGGATTAAGAGTTCATGTAAATAAAAGTCATAAGATTTATTATTCATTTGACAGTCGTTAGGAGAATAATAAATCTTACAACGGTTCAGTTCAGTATGCCTTAACTCTTAAAATATATCAACGTATCAACTAGAAGTCTTCACTTCCATGATCAAGACAAATTGTCTTAGTTGATATGTTATAGTCTTCGCAGATGAAATGCCTAATTTCATCACCGACTATGAATTAAAATTCTGAGTTTACAAAGAGCTTGTGATTTATATCTTCTGTGACTAAATTACATAAATCACATACTATGCATCTCATGGACTGTATGATAATGTCCGAATATTCATGTTACCATTATTTTAGATAATAATAAAATAACTTTATTAATTACAACATTAAATCATACATAATGTCATACATAATAATATACACAGCATCATACAATAGGATTTAAGGGCACTAATCCTAATATTATGTAAGGGTAAATGGATTAGGTGATTCTCGAAATAATAATCTAGAACTTTGGTAATATCTTAAATATGGCATGGGAGTTGGGGACACTAATATATATATATATATATATATATATATATATATATATAAAACCTTATAATAATCTGATTCATCTTTGGTAATGTCTATATTAACAACTTGTCTTCCCTCCTTGGTATGTTGGATTGCATTTATGAAAAAGAATGGTTCTTTGTCAGGAAAGGCTGGACTAAACCTACAACTAAATCAGTGGTCCACTAAACAACTAGCCACTGATAACCTAAATAGCAAAGCAGGTAGGAAATTGATTAAGCGATATTCATGGCTGAGTCTTAGAAAGAGTTTGGAGAATCTCTAAATGTGAAGAGTGGTATTGAAGCAATTGGACCATACTAGAAGCAACCTATGAATAATGAATGTACCAAAACCTTCAAAAAATTCAAATGTAACATGAATGGAGAAGAAGTGCTAAATCTACAACATTTTTATAATATTTTCACAAATAATCATAAGTGGTTAGTTATTATTGGTTATAATTTGAATCTATCAATAAAATTACTTTTTTGCCCTACTAATAATAACTTGTAACAACCTACCATTTAAGATTTATTGTAAAAATATTGTAAATATAACATTTCTTATTATTGGCTGTTGCTGGCGACAACTAGATCTAACCATCAAAGGACACTTATTGGTAGGGGTGGCAATTTTTATTCATATCCATGAATTCGCCCATTACCCACATTATTTGGATAAGTCTTAACCCAACCCATTTGAGTATTTGGGTTAAATGAATAAAGACCCATTTAGTTATTTAATTAGATGTGTCTAAATGGATAAATCTACTAATACCCACTAAACCCATCTAAAATTTAAAATTAAATAAACCCACTAATACCCACTAATACTCTTCTAAAATCTAAAACTTAAATAAACAGTATAACCTCTAGATTTTTAAACCCAAGCCCTCAGTCTCACTTTCCCTCAGATTTTCTCAGTAGCCAAACACTTTAACTTCTAGATTTCTTAGCTCAAACACTTTCCCTCAGATTTTCTCA
Source organism: Lithocarpus polystachyus (assembly GCA_033629205.1). Lineage (NCBI taxonomy): Eukaryota > Viridiplantae > Streptophyta > Magnoliopsida > Fagales > Fagaceae > Lithocarpus > Lithocarpus polystachyus. The sequence continues at coordinate 37,031,957 of CM066171.1, read as the reverse complement.
GTAACCAAACAAAACAAAATTCTAGAGAGAGACCAGGGATGGAATCGGAGTTCACTAGAGGTAGAGTATCGGCTTCTACCCAATATGTTTTTATATTTATTCCCATCCACAACAGATACTCTCTCTGCTTTCTCTAGGTACTCTCTTTCTCTTAGGGTTTGATTCGATTACAAATCTCTATCTTTTAAAAATTAATTGTTGTTTGAAATTCACTTAACTTATGTTTGGTTCCCAAGAAAATAATAAGGGTTAAGAGAAGAAAAGAAAAGAAAATAATAAGAATTGGATGGTAAATATGATTGTTGGTTGTTTATAATTCTTGAGACTATAATGCGATCCCCTTTACTCAATTCTTTGTTGCTGTGCTACTGAATTGGCTTTAGTTGAACTAAGTTCCATGTTTCTAGCAAATCCATTTTGAGATGATAATTTTCAAAATTTTACTTTTTTTTTTTTTTTTAATTTCTATTTCTATGTTTTTCTGGGCAGCCAAACAGATTTCTTCTGTGTTCTACGTTAAAGAATTTGGGTGTTGATATATGGCTTTGTTGACTATATAAAAGTTGGTTAAAAGATAAAAAAAAAAAGGGTTTTTAAGTGAATGAATTGTTTTGCATTTGATAGAAGTGTGGAGAATGTTGGATTTGAGTTTCTAAAGGATTTATTCTGAGATGGATTTTTGGAGAAAGTTTCTAAAGTTATTTATTTATTTGGGTTATATTGGTTTAATTAGTGGGTTACTAATTAAATAGGATGGACAAATAATAGATAATTAATTTATATATAAATGGGTCATAAATGGATAAATGAGTAATTATACATCCAACTCATTTATGACTCTACCCGCTCATTTGCCACCCCTACTTATGGGTATAGGAAAATATTATTTTAGTGGTGTAAAATACTTCTCGTATTGATCCCTGAATAGGTAATAATACACACACATTATTACAAGTAATAATACACACACACATACACACACACACACATTAATAATTCACCAATTATTACAGGTAATAATACACACACACACACATATATATAGGTAAGACATAGGTACAATACTTAGGTAATGTAAATGAATTAAATACCACTATTAATTAATTAAATACCACTTATCACGTGTTCACTTAATTAATTAAATACCACTATTAATTAATAATGATAGTATTAATAAGTTTATAATTATAGAATTTAATTAATTAGGTGAATACGTGACAAGTTTATATTAGTAAAGTATAAAGTGGAGCAGGAAAAACGAGATAGAATATTTAGACTCATCTAAATTACTATCTAATAGTACTAAAGGCAATATATATATATATATATATATATATTTATTTATGAATAGAAGATAGAAATATTTTTTTATTGATGATAAAAGTGTAATACATCATGTTTCTAGTATTTGGGGTTTTCCCCAACCACCGACGCAGTAGGCGAATTCAACTAGCTGCATGGTACACTTTTTTGAGAAATTTATTAAATATTCCTGGATTATGCTCCGAATTACTCAACAATAGCCCATCAATTAAATAGGATTAAAAAAAAAAAAAAAAAAACCAAAACAAACAAACAAACAAACTAATACACACCTTATTATACACTACACACTTGTGCGGTGCGTGAGTGAAGGTGAGAGTGTATACGCTCCACTTTCTTGGAATGACAATAATAACATTATTATAAAAAATTAAGAATTGGAAGTTTTAGTTTTACATTTATGGGAAACGAAATCCTTGACCTGTGCTATCAACTGAGACGACTGAGGCAATTCTGGAAACACATAAAACGCATGCATCATGTTTGGATACTCGATTAAGCGAGCTGCTTTCCCAGATTTCTTCAACCACTCGTAGTAACTCCTCTGCCGATCCTGTAACGGGTCGAATCCCCCAACAAACACAACCGTTTCGGGATACTCCAAACCCGAAATATCAACCGCTTTGGGCCCACTCACATTAACTGCCTCATGATCCTTATCCGACCCTTGCGGCAAAAACACCTTCCAAAGCCAATCAGTTCGTTCCAACGAAACGATTGGACTTTTCCGCAACCGAATCTCCGAATCTGTTCTCTCCTCTCCTCCGAAAAACGGCTGGATCGAAATCAACCCGATAATTTTAACGACCTGGAACCGGAACCCTTCCCGACTTGCCCGGACTGCCACGTTGTGTGCCAGGTTGGCACCTGCACTGTCGCCAGCTAAGAAACATTTCGACAAGTCCGCAAAATCTGGGAGTTGTTTAAGTTCGCCGCGATTAAGGTATTGAATGACGTCGAATCCGTCGTCGTATTGAGATGGGTAGCGGTGTTCCGGGGAGAGGCGGTAGTTGACGGAGATAACAACGGCGGGGAGTTTACGAGCGAAGCGGCGACAGACGGCGTCGTATGCGACGGAGGAAGGGGAGAGGAAAGTGAAGCCGCCGCCGTGGAAGAAGATGACGACGGGGAGGGAAGTGCTGGTGGTGTCCGTGGGAACGAAGAGGCGGAACCAGAGGTTGCGAGAAGGGTCGACCATGATGTCTGCAGATTTGACGCCATTCACGGGGTTGGGATTAGGACTTGCTTTGACGTCGAGGAGAGAGAGGATACGGCGGTTGACGGTGCCGTCAGATCGGCGGAAAAAGTCGGTGACAGCGGAGACGGCGGAGACGGAAATCCGGGTCTTCCATGGGAGGACCAAGGAATGAGAATCTGATGGTTTATTATTAGCACTCATTTTGAGTTGCAGAAGAAAAATGTGGTCTGGTTTCGTGTGGGTGCGTGCTACAAAGTTGAAGAACGGATGTACTTTAATGGGACGGTTGCTTGGTAGTTGGACTAGTATTAATAGGAAGTATTGACTATTGAGTCTATTGACCAATAAAGTCGCTGTTTGTGTTTCGTGGTGCACATGTTAACGGGGAGGGATGGGTCACTTACCAAATATATTGGCGCCCCTTGGCCATTAATCCTTCATAATTCTAGTGTGCAAAATGCATCCCACCCATCCATTTTTGCTGTCAGATCAATAAGTGGATTGATAAGCTTGAGAAAACTTTAAAAAGAAAAAGAAGAAAAGAAAAAGGATATCAAAATACAGTCAATTTACTGATTTTCCAATTTACCATTACAAATTTGATTCTTTTGGTTAAATACATTTTTTTTTTGGATGTGAAACTCAAAACATAATATTAATAGCAATCTTAAACAGTCTGGTATATCTGAGGCAATAATAGTTTCTAAGAAATTGGGGGTTTCCTCAACCCATGCCACAAAATCACCAACAAATTGAGCATGTTGAGATAAAATATGAGCAAGTTTGTTTCCTTCCCTTCTAATATGTGAAAAATCAAAATAACGAAAAGATTGAAGGTGGAACAAAATGCCATTAAGAACATTAGCAACAGCAGGAGGGGCTTTGGAGGTTCCATGTAAACTGTTATAGACTTGCAAAGAATCACCCTCAAATATGATATTCTAAATACCAACATCTCTTGCAAAAATCACAGTTGCTTCCAATGCCTTGGCTTCAACTTCAAGAGGACCCAAAGGAGCAAAAAAACGTTGGCTTAAGGCTGCCAAAACCAGACCCTTACAATCCCGAATAAGAACACCCATTCCAACACTTGAAAGATTTTTAAAAACAACTCCATCCATATTAGCTTTGTAGACTCCCGACTCAGGGGGTAACCAATTGGTTTGGGAGCGACAAACAGAAGGTATTGGAGGATCTTAAACAGCTTGAAATTCAGAGATAAACTTGGATGCTTCGAGGATTAAATTTTCCTTTTTCTTTGGCTCTTCCCCATGGTGAATACCATTTCTATTCCTCCATATATTCCATGCAATTGCCATGAACTGATCAAGAGAAATAGCTGATGATCCCACATCACAACCTAGCCTCCAAACTACATCAGCAAAATTCCAATGACAATCCACCAACAAATTACAAGATTCCCACACAGATCTGGAAAAGTCACATGACTTGTCGTCTCATTACTCTGGCCACACTGGTCATAAACATCTGAACTGAGAACATACCGATGGAAAAGATTGGATTTTGTGGGTAGAATATTTTGACAAGCTCGCCAAACAAAGTTTTTAATTTTGTTCGGCACCTCAGCCAACCAAATAGTTTTCTAAAGCTTGCTTTGACTAGCATTACCAGAAGTTCCTTCTTGCTTTGCCTCTTTCATTTCCATAGCAATCCAATAAGCGCTTTTAACTGTAAAAGTACCATTAGGTGTGGCAGCCCAAACTAATTTATTCGGAGGCATACGAGTGCTCAAAGGAATACTTAGGATATATTCAGCTTCAAAATTTAAGAATAATTCCCTTACAAGATCAGCTCTCCATAACCCATGATCAGAGTCAATAAGAGTATCTACTGTTGCATCTTCAGGTAGCAGAATTCTAGGTGACATAACCCTATATGTAGTTGGGGATGGAGTCCACTTATCCTTCTAAATGCAAACCTTCTTACCATTTCCAATTTGCCAACGCATCCCTTGCCGAATAATAGGCTAGGCTGCAAGAATGCTGCGCTAGGCATAGAATGGATTTCTACCTTTTTGGGCATCCACAAAAGAAGTATCTTGGAAATACTTACTCTTGAAAACATGGTAGAAGAGAGAGTTTGATTCATGTTGCAATCTCCATCCTTGCTTTGCTAGGAGAGCAAGATTAAAAATTTTAGGTCCCTAAAACCCATGCCACCCTTAGCCTTGGGTCTATACAACTTGTTCCATTTCATCCACACCATTTTCTGCTCATCATGTTTCTACCCTCACCAGAATTTGCTCACCATACTATTTAGCTCAATTTTGGTCCTATATTTTTACTCCTGTCATCAAATTAGTAAAGATTTTAATTATGTTCTAGTAAAAGATCTAATTTATTCGTAAAAACAAAATATTTTGGTACTAGTTTAGTACATCTCTTGAGAAGAAATGAGAATTCTCTTCATTTTACCTTAGATAATGTTATAACTATAAACTATTTCACAATATTTTTACAAACAGTTGATGTGACTAACTTCTTATTGGTTTTTATTTAGGACTACCATTAATATCACTTTTTCATTTACCAATAACCACTCACTACTTCAACTGTTTGTAAAAAGAATTTGTAAAAAAGTTTGTATCTCTAGCATTACTCTTTTACCTTTTATCTTATCAAAATCAAAATTTTGCAATTATGTAAATATATTAATTAAATAAGGAAAAATTTAACATATACTCTAAGGGTATTGGTTGAAGAATTGTTTTTATAAATATTTTACCAAAAAGAAAAAAAGTAACTAACTTTGTTTGACAATTATTATTATTATTATTATGAAAGTGGTATTAAACTTTTTCTAAAATTGTTCATTAAAAAATGTTTGAGGGCACTCGTTAATGGAACCCATGAAATAAATGCATTGATTTTTATGTATGATAATTCTACTCCTTTAGGAGAAATTATTATTTACACCGGGAGGACTACTGATGTGGTCCTCCCTAACCGATGAGATGATATTATCTATGCAAATGTACGTGTGAGCTTCCTAATCAGCACAAGAAATAAAAAATAAAAATTACCAGATGATGTCACATTTGTATAAATAATAGTATTTTATTAGTTAGGAGGTAAATGAGGACCACGTTAGCAGTCCTCTTGATGGACCTAATAATTTATCCTCCTTTTAGCCTTACAACTCATCAAAATCAAACATTTGCGTCAATGCCAATGTAGTAATTAGTTGTCATCTATTAATGGAGTAAATGCATTTTCATGTATGAGAATTTTCTTTATTTATATTTTCATCTCATGAAAATCAAAACTTTGTATTTATGTCAATATATTACTCCATCTGTCCCAAATTATTTGGTCTCTATTCCATTCTATCCATTTTGGGATGTTACAAAATAAAGGCCTCTTAGAAAAATCAACAAATAAATTTTCTAATATACCCATTATTTTATTTAAAAATTCAATACCCCTCATTTACTAAAATTTAAATTAATGAGAGTAGTTTTGAAAACTTGTACATTTTTATATAAAAGATAATACATTAAATGATATTCCCTTAAAAAAGTTGGATTTTCTAAACATAATAAACAAAATGGGATGAAGAGAGTAATTAATTGTGGCATATTAATGGAGCAAAATGTAATAATTTTCAAGTAGGAGGATTCTCTTCATTTAGAGCCTTCCACCTTATCAAAATGAAAATTTTGCATTTCTGTCAATATATTAATTAATGAGTAATGTTGCAGCCACAACATTTTTCATAACAAATCCTATGTGGTAAATTGTTATTGACTGTTACTAATGAGCAAAAAAGTAATTTTAGTAGTGGACTCATATTATAACCTATTTCAACTTGTCATCTAAGATTTGTGATGAAATTGTTGTGTATGTAACATTTCTATTAATTAATTGTGATGTATTAATTGAGTAATGCATTGATTTTCATGTATTAATTATCTATAGAAGGGGTAAAACAAGTTTATATTGTTATTTTTATATAAAAATTATATAAGAATATTTATTATAAAAAAGAAAAAAAATTGGAATATGGCATTTGTTTTGGAAACATTTGAAACAAAAATAACAAAAGTTACAAGCAAATGTAATTTCACATTAAATGGAATCTTCTGCCATGTGTCACTTGTATGCATGTCGCATAGAGGGCTCCACCATCGTTTGGCCAAGCTCAAATACTTTCTACCCGAATACAATTTTGTTAGGAAATCATCATGTTTGTATCGCATACAAAACATACGCAGCGGAAAATAAACGGATCTACTTCTTTCGCAATTGATAACATGTACTATGTAGGTTTTAGAATATAAGAACAAGAGAGTGTACCTTGATGCGGTAAAATTCAAAACCGAATGAAGAAGTACTTGGGAAGACTTTCAATCTTCACTCCAATTCCACTTGATGCCCAAGATGTGTGGTCTCTCAATCAGTTCTATGTTTTTTAGAGAGAATGTATGAAAGAGTGTCTCTCTTCCTTATTTCATCTTACATAAACAAACCATTTTATTCCATATAAAATTCTGTATGTTTCTCTCCACATAACTGATTATCTAATTGGGCTGGCCTTTTGGGCCTTCCCAATTGAGCTTTAGTGTGTGGCTTGGAGTGAGACCAAAAGGGAACAAATAAGACACTAGCTCCAATGGGCCTTGGGCTTTCTGTCAACTCTTGACAAGTCCAAAGTTACCATTAATTATATTTAATACCACTATATAAATATAATTGCACTCTAGGCCTCATTAATAAATTATATCCCAGACTTTATTATACATGCAACCCCTTCATAAAATATTCGTAGTAATACAAAGTCATGAATATAGACTGCCACTTTGTAAATTACTACATCTTAATCCTTGAGTACCCGGTTTAATCCTTTTGAGTTATTCATCATATATTTATAAAATCCAATTTCATAAATATATACTTTAGTCTTACTAAAGTGGTTAGGCCTAACTCTCTGAATAACTGTACCCATTAAACTTATCTCAAGGTGTAACACCCATCTCATTTAAATTTAATTTAATTGCTTATAGAGAGTGGATTTGATAAATTTCTTAATTTATTTTTGGAGGAAAATAATTATTTTATATTGTGATTTTTGCTATGATAATAATATTAATATTAATGGGTTTAGTGGGAATATGTGTGGGTCTTAGAAGTTTTTTAGTGTAGTGGGCTTCTGAATTTTCAGCCCAACTGAAATTAGCCTTATCTTGAAATAGGCTTCTGAATTTTCAGCCCAAGTGCAACAGCTTTTATATGAAATAAAATTAGGGTTTCCTATGTGATAGGTAGAGAAAGAGACCCTAGAAACTAGAAGCGGCTGTGAAGGAAATTCTGCCTAACTGTCAAGACGACTTCAAGGTAATTTTCAGCAACTGATATTCGATTTTGTGGTATTGAGTTTGCTGAAATTGTGATTTGCTGGAATTGTAGTGATGCTGAATGTGTTCTGCAATAATATATATATGAAATCATGGATCATAGAATCAAGTTTATGGGTTGGCCGAATATATATATATATATATATATATAATATATATATTACATAATAGTTCATATGATGATCTAATTGATAGCCGAATGGTGTTGTTCTGGACTTTCATTTTTTTTGTTGGCCGAATGTAATATATATATATATAATAGATTGCTCCATCACATACTAGTTAACGAGGTTGATTCTTAATTGTTGGCCGAATGTAATATACATATATAGTAGATTTGCTAATCCATCAGATGAGTTCACGTGATGGCCGAAACGGATGAATAGTACTTTTGATTCATAAACAAGTATATATATTTATATATATATATATATATATATAGCCCTAATAGATCAATTATATATATATATATATATATATTTGTAGATTGTTGAATTGATGTGTCCAAGTACATGTCATGATTTTACCATGACATTTAGCTTTGTGATTATTGCTGCACACTTGTTGATGTTTTGATTTTGGACTATGCAACCTAGAATCTTCTTATCTTTTCACATATTTGGGTCCGTATGCTGGGAATTAGAATATGGATTCGTGCCATTAGGTTTTCTTTTATGTAAGTATATATATATTACATTAATAGTTCTTCCTTTTGTTTCAATTGTTGGCCGAAAATATATATAGAATATATTAGATTTCAAACCCATCAGGTAGTTCAAGTTTTGGCCGAATATGTATATATATTATGTCCTTGATTCCAATTTTATATAATAGATGTTTGGGTGATTTATCAGATGATGGTACGTATTTGGAACATGTATATTTTAGATCTTTGAGTGGTCTTCTTCAGGTGGTTGTGTGTTCTTTTATTGTTAAATATATGGGTATTTTAGATGTTAGTTTAGGGCATTGATTTGTCAAGAGGACTGTGTGGTTATTAGAGAACCTGCACTTATTGAATTATTTAATTATTATTTAGGTTCTAGTTGACGTTGTTTCGAGCAATTGAAGTAAAGCTTGGTTTAGCCACTAGAGGTAAGTAGACTTCAGCACATGACGTCTTTCAGGACATATATATTTATATATATATACACGTGGTAAAAATATATATAATTATCTATATATGTATATAATTGCAAAGATGAAGTTCCAAAAACTTATACTATTGTTAGTGCTTTGCACATACTCGAATTTTATTATCTATTGTATGTTATTATGAAATTGTATTTGTCAAGAATTGTTTCAAATGGTCAACTAGACAGTCTGCAACCTTTGCCAACACAGGGTTAAGTGTTGGTCTTCGGCCGAAGTAGTGTTAGTGTGGTGTGGTGCAGTGTTATTGTTGCTCTTCGGAGCTAGTGTTGCCTCTTTGAGGTTAGTGTTATTGTTCCCATGGGAAATCACCCACCGAGTGTTTAGCAGCTTTTGTCTATGTTTGACTAATATTTTTCATATTGAATTACTGTTTATTTGCTACTGTTCTTTTAGGTGAAAAAGTGTTTATTTTCAAAATAAAGTGTTTCTGCCTATTTGGTGCATATTGGCATATTAATGTGGTTATTATTGTATTAATGTTTACAGCGTTATAGTGATATATTTTATTTTAATAGCTTTATGGAATAAATTATATTACAGTTTAAACTAATTGTAATTGTATTGTGAGGACTATATTTTGTCAAAAATATTATCGTTTTGTTTTGGAAGACATCCTCATGTTTGTAGTCTCTTATTGAGCCTTTAGCTCACCCCTTTTTCCATCCTTTCAGATTAGAGGCTTGGAGTGTATTTTGGTGGTAGATCAGTGAAGCCTTAGATTGATGACTGCGTTTGGAGCTTGGATAGTTGCTGAGTTGTTTTAGTAAAATTGTTTCAGGACAATGAGATTATTTTTTTTGGAACTATTTTGAGATGTTATTTGGGGATTTTACATACAAGAATATTATTGTTGTTTTGTTTTTATGGATATTTAAGGAAATCCGTTGATGAAATAAGAAGTTTATTTGAGGTTTTAATTACGCTCTGTTCCATTATATTAGTGTTGATTATTTCTACGATAGGTTATGCATCTAAATCCTTCTTAAGGGTTTGGGGTGTTACACAAGGGAATATTTTATATCTCCGTTAAGAGACTATGAATTCTATCTTGAGAATATATGTTCCATCAACACTAAATGTGGCTGCCCAACATACTGAGGTTTTGACCGTTACTTTAGATCTCACTCCTGATATATCAAAGCAACCTACATTTCATGATCAGGTCCATTATTCTCTCAGGATTAAGAGTTCATGTGAATACAAGTTGTGAGATTTATTATTCAATTGACAGTCGTTAGGAGAATAATAAATCTCACAGCGGTCCAGTTCAATATGTCTTAACTCTTAAAACATATCAACATATTAACTAGAAGTCACCATTTCCATGATCAAGACAAATCATCGTAGTTAATATGTTATAGTCTTCGCAGATGAAATGCCCAATTTCATCATCGACTACGAACCAAAATTCTGAGTTTACAAAGAACTTGTGATCTATATCTTCTGTGACTAAATCACATAAATCACATACTATGCATCTCATGGACTATTTGATAATGTTCGAATATTCATGTTACCATTATTTTAGATAAGAATAAAACAACTTTATTAAACACAATATTAAGTCATACATCATTTCTCACATAATGTCATACATAATATTATACATAGCATCATACAATAGGATTTAAGGGCACATATCCTAACAATCCCCCACTTGCCCTAAAGATTATTATGCACTAATCTAACTCCCATTCCCTCCAAATGTGACTCGAAGGTCCTTTGAGGCAAGGCTTTGGTAAAGGGATCTGCTAGATTATTTGCACTTTCAATCTTTGCAACCACCACATCTCCACGAGCAACAATGTCTCGAATGATGTGGTACTTTCTCTCAATGTGCTTTCCTTTCTTGTGATTCCTTGGATCTTTGGATTATGCAACCGCTCCACTATTGTCACAAAATAATGTGATAGGAACTTGCTCCATTCTCACTACACCAAGATCAGAAAGGAATTTCTTGAGCCAAACAGCTTCCTTTGCCGCCTCACAAGCAGCAACATATTCAGCTTCCATGGTGGAGTCCGCAATACAAGATTGCTTAACACTCCTCCAACTTATGGCTCCACCTCTCAAGGTGAATACACATCCAGACGTGGACTTTCTGAAATCTAGATCTGATTGAAAATCTGAATCTGTATAGCCAATGAGAATCAAATCCTCACAACGATAAACAAGCATATAATCTTTCGTTCTCCGTAGATACTTGAGAATATGCTTTACAGCTTGCCAATGTTGTGGTCCTGGATTTGATTGATATCGGCTGACCATGCCAACTGAAAAACAGATATCTGGTCTAGTACAAAGCATGACATACATGAGACTTCCTACTACAGAAGCATAAGGAACTTGTCTCATCATATCTTCTTCCTCTTGAGTCTTAGGCCTTTGGTCATCAGACAGAGGAACTCCATGTCTGAAAGGAAGTAATCCTTTCTTGGAGTTTTGCATGCTAAACCGTTCTAGAACCTTATCTATATATCCAGCTTGTGATAAGCCTAACATCTTATTCTTACGATCTCGCCAAAGCTTGATCCCTAGAATAAAGTTAGCCTCACCCAAGTCCTTTATATCAAATTGGCTTGATAACCAAACCTTTACTGATGACATGACCTCTACATCATTTCCAATGAGTAGAATATCATCAACATAAAGTACTAGAAACATTACTACTTTATCTTGATGTCTTTTGTACACACATGGTTCATCAAGATTTTGTTCAAAACCAAATGATTTGATTGCTTGATCAAATTTGATGTTCCATGACCTAGATGCTTGCTTAAGTCCATAAATGGACCTATTCAACTTGCATACCATATGCTCTTGGTTCTTTGCTATGAAAAATTCTGGTTGCTTCATATAGATTTCCTCTTCAAGATTGCCATTGAGAAATGCAGTCTTGACATCCATTTGCCAAATCTCATAATCATAATGAGCATCAATGGATAAGAGAATTCTGATAGATTTAAGCATTGCTACTGGTGAAAAGGTTTCCTCATAATCAATACCTTCTTTTTGAGTATACCATTTTGCCACTAGCCTTGCTTTAAAGGTTTCAACCTTTCCATCTATCCCTCTCTTCCTCTTGTAAACCCATTTGCAACCAACAGGTTTAATACCGTTAGGTGCCTTTACAAGATCCTAAACTTTATTGGAATACATGGAATCTAATTCAGATTTCATAGCTTGGACCCAATGATGTGCATCTATATCAGTTATTGCTTCTTCATAAGTGTAAGGATCAGTTTCGGCCTCCTCTGAGATAGCCTTATAAGTCTCTCCAAGACCTATGAATCTTATAGGTGGCCTAACATTCCTCCCACTACGACGAGGCAACTGTGTACTAGACATCTCATGAGTAGTATCTTGTGGTGTATCCAATACAGCCACATCATCCCTAGTTTCAACCATTGGTTGTTCAATTACAGGTTCATTCATTTCAGCCAAGACAACTCTACTTCTAGGGTTAAAATTATTCACATAATCATCTTCCAAAAATTTGGCATGAGTGCTAACAAACACTTTGTTATCCTTATTGTTAGGTTCTAAGAATTAGAAACTAATGTATTAGAACTTCAATTTGTAATGTTGGCAAACCATGATCAAAACAATGTTTAGTCTTGTGTAAGACTTGCTCAAAGTATGGCTCTTCATGTAAAGTTGGAACCGAGTTTTATGCAGAATTTACTGTTCACTTTCTGCAGAATTTACTGTTCACTTTCGTGCAGATTATTTTTCTGCAGAATTTTTCAACTCAGCCCTAGTCCATTTAATGTATAGGGTTTTATGTTTTGCCCTAAGTATATAAGGGAAAACCCTAGCCATGTTTTTAGGGTTCTGTTTTCTTAGAGTTCTGTTTTCTCAGAGTTCTGTTTTGCTGTATTTGTGAATCTCATTGTGAGATCTAGAGGTGTTTGCCTTCACATACACTTAGGGTTTACAAACTCAAGCTTATGTTTAGAGCTTGGTAAATCAAACAGTTGCAGAATCAAAGATCTTAAAGAAATACAAGCAGGTGCGCTTGTGGATTGCTGAAGAATTCAAGAAAGAAGGAGTCCGTGGATCTCGGAGCTGTCACGTGGTCGTGGTAGTAAGTTTCCTACACTTGGGTAGCAATAGGATGTTAGTGGTCTAAGTCTTATTGTGTAAACTTCGATTCTTTCATAGTAGATTCAGTTTACCTTGAGGATAGCTAGGTTAAATCCTCCCCAGGTTTTTTACCGGTTTGGTTTTCCTAGGTCATCAGATCTTTGTGTTCTTTAATTTCCGCTGCTTTACTGTTTTTGCTTATTTGTGTTAACCTAGATTTAATTAAATTACCTAAGTTAATCACTTGGCTAATTCTCTAGGTTAATCTGTTGGGTTTAAGGGGTCTAAACGAACTCACAAGTGGTATCAGAGCGGGTAGCTTTTGTTTTTGATTCTTTGATCTTTAAGTTGATCCTTAACCCCTGTTGTTATGGATTTCTCTAAAATCTTCTCTTTAGTTTGTCACATTATCTACTTGGTGTGCTTGTCGTTTACCATCTTTGTTAAAATTTTTCTTGAGTGTCTTGTTATAATCACATATGATAATAATTACATGTGCTATACTACTTTAACCGCCTTAAAGGCACGTGATTCTTGTCTTTGGTATTTGGATAGTGGTTGTTCCAGGCACATGACAGGAAATAAAGCCTTGTTCAAGACACTCTTCGAAGGAAAGATTGGAACAGTTACCTTTGGAGATGGAAGTAAATCTGTGATCAGAGGCATTGGTACTGTGGATATTCCAGGATTACCAGTTTTTGAAGATGTGTGGTATGTTGATGGGTTGAAGGCAAACTTGCTCAGCATAAGCCAGATTTGTGACAATGGACTGAATGTGTTCTTCACCAAACAAGAATGTGAAATACTTGATGAAGGAGGTGACTGTATGTGTGTTGGTGTAAGGACAGCTGATAACTGTTATGGTATCACCCCAAGTGTAAGCAACAAATGCTTCAGTGCTAAGATCAATCAAGTTGACTTATGGCATCAAAGGTTGGGACATGCTAGCCTCAAGCAATTAGAGAAGATTTCAAAATGTGATGCAGTAATTGGGTTGCCCAAGTTTGAGAAGATTGAAAAATGCATCTGTGGACCATGTCAGATGGGTAAACAAGTGAAGTCCAAACATTCGTCTGTAGCTGATGTTCAAACTACGAGACCTTTGGAGTTGCTGCACATTGATCTCATGGGTCCTGCCAGAGTTCAGAGTTTAGGTGGAAAGAAGTACATTCTAGTTATTGTGGATGACTTTACCAGATTCACATGGGTTGTACTGTTGAAAGATAAAGCTGAGGCTCCTGAAAAAATGATTCATCTGTGCAAAAAATTGCAAGTAGAAAAAGGAACTGTGATAGCCAGAATAAGAAGTGACCATGGAAAAGAGTTTGAGAACACAAAACTGACTACGTTTTGCAATAATCAAGGCACCCATCAGGAATTCTCTTCACCCAAAACACCACAACAAAATGGAATAGCGGAAAGAAAAAATAGAGTTGTACAAGAAATGGCTCGTGTCATGCTTCATAATAAGAAGATGCCTAAATCTTTTTGGGGAGAAGCTGTTAATACTGCATGTCATACTCTCAATCGGGTATATTTCAGACCAAATTCCAAACAAACTCCCTATGAACTCTGGAGAGGAAAGAAGCCTGTAGTCAAATACTTCAGAATATTTGGCAGTGACTGTTACATTCTACGTGATAGAGAGAACCTAGAAAAGTTTGATGCAAAGAGTGACAAGGGTTATTTTCTGGGATACTCTTCCACCAGTGGAGCATACAGAGTATACAATCTGAGAACTAAAACAGTCATGGAATCTTCAAATGTAGTGATCAATGATGAATTAAACTCAGAAGGCCATTCAGAACCTGCACCTCAAGTTCAAGAAAAGATGATGGAAGTTGATGATTCTCTACCTGAAAACTATGTGGGAAAGCATACAGAGGAAGAGTTAATGGTATTGAATGATACAGCTTCTGTGCCATCAAGTTCAGAACCTTCAACACCAGTTCATGGAACTCAACAAGAACAGAGAGAGTTTCAGAGTCCATCAGATCAGAAAGGTACCACTACTTCATTGGTCAAAGGTCCATCATCAAGAGTTAGATTGAATCATCCTGCTACTAATATACTGGGAAGTTTGAATGATAACATGAGATTGAGATCCAAAGCATTAAATGTGATTACTCACTCATGCTATCTATCCCAATTCGAACCGAAAAAGGTGGATGAAGCTCTACAAGATGCTGATTGGGTAAATTCTATGCATGAAGAACTTCATCAGTTCGTTCGAAATGATGTGTGGGAATTAGTTCCTAGACCAAAGGGAGTCAATGTTATTGGAACTAAGTGGATCTTCAAGAACAAGTCAGATGAACATGGAACTGTTATCAGAAATAAGTCTAGGCTTGTTGCTCAAGGATACACACAAGTAGAAGGAATTGATTTTGATGAGACTTTTGCACCTGTAGCAAGATTGGAATCCATTCGAATTCTTTTGGCTATAGCAAGTCATATGAACTTCAAGTTGTATCAAATGGATGTCAAGAGTGCTTTCTTAAATGGCATGTTACAAGAAGTGGTATATGTTGAACAACCAAAAGGTTTTGTTGATCCTCACAGGCCGAATGATGTCTACAAGCTGAAGAGAGCTCTCTATGGACTGAAACAAGCTCCACGGGGTTGGTATGATAGATTAACTGCATATCTCACGGACCATGGCTTTAAGAGAGGTTTTGCTGACACCACTCTGTTTATACGAAAGGATAAGAATCATTTTGTAGTTGCTCAAATTTATGTTGATGATATTGTTTTTGGTGCTACTAATGATTCTCTTGCTCAATCTTTTGCAGATAAAATGAAGGCCATGTTTGAGATGAGTATGGTTGGGGAACTAACTTATTTCTTGGGATTGCAGGTGAAGCAAACGGATGCTGGAATCTACATCAACCAAGCTAAGTATGCACGAAATTTGGTCAAGAGATTTGGTCTTGACAAGGCTGCACATGCTAGGACACCAATGGCTTCTAATGCAAAACTAACAAACGATCCATCAGGTGAGTCTGTTGATGTTACCCTATACGGAAGCATGATTGGCTGTCTTTTGTATTTAATTGCTAGCCGACCTGATATTGCATTTAGTGTGGGTATTTGTTCTGGATTTCAATCTAATCCCAAGGTTTCTCACTTAAATGCTGTCAAAAGAATTATAAAGTATGTTGCTGGAACTTGTGATTATGGTCTGTTTTATAGCAAAGAGTCAAATCTTTCTCTTGCTAGTTTTTCTGATTTTGATTGGGCTGGTAATGCTGATGATAAAAAGAGTACAACTGGTGGTTGTTTTTATGTTGGTACTAATCTGGTTGCTTGGATGAGTAAGAAAAAAAATTCTGTTTCTTTATCTACTGCTGAGGCAGAATACATTGCTGCTGGAAGTTGTTGTTCTCAGCTTCTTTGGATGAAGAAACTTTTGAGTGATTATGGAATATCACAAGACACCATGATTGTTTACTGTGATAACTCTAGTGCTATAGATATCTCTAAGAATCATGTTCAACACTCTAAGACCAAACACATTGAGATTAGATATCATTTCATTAGGGATCTTGTTGAACGGAAAATTGTTGCTCTTGAGTATATTCCAACTGAACGTCAGAATGCTGATATTTTCACCAAACCGCTTGATAGAGGAAAGTTTGAGACTCTTCGTCAAGTCATTGGTGTGATTCTTTGTCCCTAGTCATTCTTGACTTTATGGTCTTTGTGCTTCATTACTCTATCTTTTGTGACCTTTGTTTCTAGGATTTGCATTGCATAACATTCATGCATTTCATTCTAGGATTTTTTTTTATTTAAAAAAAAAAAATATATTTTTGCAAAGTGTGTTTTTGCAATTGTTTCTTTGAATCTGAAGACAAGGTTGGTCAATCAAATTTTGCATAACATGTTTATGTACCTTGTTTAGCTTTGATGCACTTATTTCTATTGCACTTTACTAGCTAAAGTTTTGTTGTGCATGTTGTGTGGAAAGATGCTATATTTGTTGATCACATGATCTTGATCTTGAAGTCTCATGTCTTTGATTGTCGGACTTGTTCTTATTGAGAAAGGCATAAATAACCATCTCACCACTGTTTATTAGCCAATCATGAACACCTTAGTGCATATCGTAAGATTTTGTGCCCGAGAAAGTGTAGCACATGCACAAAAAGAACATAAGGTGTAGCCACTATTAAAATTGGTGTGTACATTATTGGGCTATAATAATTTCACAATTCATAAAATTGGTGTGTACATTATCCCGGCTTTTATTAAGTTTCTAATCAATTAAATTGAATAGATGAGGCAAATCAAGAAACTTACATGATTGCAAGCTTTTATTCTAGGAGATGTGAGAGTTATATGATGTAACTCTTTAAGTAATAGTCTCTTTCAAATTCATGTGATGAATTTTGTAGAAATTGTGATTGATCAATATGTGCATATCACCTCACATGTTTCTCTTGCTTATGCTAGTTGCACACACTACACAAGTTATTCTTTGCTAAACTGTGTACATGTTATTGTGTGTGTTTTTGGCCTGACCAACCGAGTTTGAATATTTATGGAAATTGATGCAAAACATGTTTGCTTGTCTGATTGGTTAAGAGATATTATGAGAAAATCTTCTTTGAGAGATCTGGGTTGAAAATATGGGTTTTTGGAAAAACATTTCATCTCATACTCATGCATCTTTTTCATAAAAGTTAATGCTTTGAGGAGTTTTTGAGCTAATTTGATTCAATTTTCAAAAATTCAGTTTTTCCAAATTTTCGATCGATCGAGTCTGTTTTTCGATCGATCGAAAATATTTTTAATATCTCACATAAGTTTCTGTGTGTTTCGATCGGTTCTCGATTGATTCTGGATCAATAGAAGGATTTTCGACCGATCGAATCTGTTTTTCGATCGATCGAAATTCGGGCTGAATGAATTTTAAAAAGACTTTTCTCACGTGGATTCTTTACTTTTCCAAACTTTTTCAAAACTTTTTGTCTCCTCACCAACCGGTCAAAGAGATTTTTGCTGATTTTGGCATTTTCCTCCGATCTTTTTGGATAATCTCTCTCTCCCAAGGCCAGTAAGACATTTTTGCCCCTCTTTTTGTTTTTATTTTCATGTTTCATGCATTATTTTCATGCATATTGGGGTATTTTTGCCATTTTAGTTTTTGGTATTTTTGGAGTGATTTTTGGCTCTTTCTTTTTCAAAAGAATCATGGGTTTTTGTGGGGACACCATATCCTAGCACTACATATGATTTAATTTGAATATTTTGGTGCTTTGTGAAATTTTTAAATTTCTAGGGCTTGAAATTGGGGTTTTTGGGTTTTTGTTCAATTTAATGTAAATTGATAAAATTGGCTTGTTAGATTGATTAATTTGATCATTATATTGTGTCAATTAACTATTGTGTTGATCAATTTATCAATTTTTTGTGTTTTGAAAAATTAGGTTTTTCAAATTGGGTATTTTTGATAAAAATTACTTGCTCAGGCCAATTTTGTTAATTTGCATTATATTTGAACTTGTCACTGCATTAGTTCATGCATCATTTGCATATTTTGTTCATGCATCATATAGATTTGTTTTTTCTATATTTTTATGTTGTGCTAACTTGCAGTCTGCCCTTGGTATTTGTTTGTGCTCTTCTCTTTTTGTGTCTCTCCTTTCTTTCCTTAGCACTATGCCTAGGAAAACTAGAGCCCATAGGACTTCTGACCCTTCACCTTCTTTCGATACTGAGCGGTTCCCTAGTGAGAAGAACCAAGAGACCTATGAGACCCTGAACCTTAGGCGTTATATCTGGGCTGAGCGTAGGGTCATACTAGATGAGGTAGATCCTGAGGTGAGACGTAACTTTGAGCGTCGGGGTTGGTTATCTTTGCTCGAGTATGAGCATTCTCCTCCTCCTACCACCCTAATTAGAGAGTTCTATTCGAACCTCTCTATCCACATCTATGATACCAACACCTTGGTTAAGGTTTGGTTATGAGGTGTAGAGTATCGCATTACCCCTACGGTTGTGTCTGATGCTCTTGGGGTGCCCATTGTTGACCATCCCGTTTTTCCTTATGAGGAGTCTCTGCCTCTTGATGACGTGCTGTCATACATCACTGGGTCTTCTATCCAGTGGGGTTCTGATCCTCGGATCACTTCTGCTGAGCTTTCCGAGCTTCACTATCTTTTCTTTAGGATAGCGTGTCATTCTTTGTGGCCTATTTCTCATGTCCACACCATCCCTCTTGAGCGATGTGTGTTTTTGTATGCCCTGGTTACTGATGCTCCTATCAGTTTTCCTCATTTGTTCCTTCGTTCTTTGAACGAGGTTCATCGGTCTAGTTCTACGGCTCATGCGTTATTCTTTCCCATTTTTATTCATAGGATTCTCCTTTTTCTTGGTTTAGGTGACTTTCCTGCGTCTGAGCCTGTTCATGTTATTGCTCCTATAGGTTCTAAGAATTAGAAACTAATGTATTAGAACTTCAATTTGTAATGTTGGCAAACCATGATCAAAACAATGTTTAGTCTTGTGTAAGACTTGCTCAAAGTATGGCTCTTCATGTAAAGTTGGAATCGAGTTTTATGCAGAATTTACTATTCACTTTCTGTCTGACTCGATCGATCGAAAATTAGACTCGATCGATCGAAAGTCGTGCAGATTGTTTTTCTGCAGAATTTTCCAATTCAGCCCTAGTCCATTTAATGTATAGGGTTTTATGTTTTGCCCTAAGTATATAAGGGAAAACCCTAGCCACGTTTTTAGGGTTCTGTTTTCTCAGAGTTCTGTTTTCTCAGAGTTCTGTTTTGCTGTGTTTGTGAATCTCATTGTGAGATTTAGAGGTGTTTGCCTTCACATACACTTAGGGTTTACAAACTCAAGACTTATGTTTAGAGCTTGGTAAATCAAACAGTTGCAGAATCAAAGATCTTAAAGAAATACAAGCAGGTGCGCTTGTGGATTGCTGAAGAATTCAAGAAAGAAGGAATCCATGGATCTCGGAGCTGTCACGTGGTCGTGGTAGTAAGTTTCCTACACTTGGGTAGCAATAGGATGTTAGTGGTCTAAGTCTTATTGTGTAAACTTCGATTCTTTCATAGTGGATTCAGTTTACTTTGAGGATAGCTAGGTTAAATCCTCCCCAGGTTTTTTACCGGTTTGGTTTTCCTAGGTCATCAGATCTTTGTGTTCTTTAATTTCCGCTGCTTTACTGTTTTTGCTTATTTGTGTTAACCTAGATTTAATTAAATTACCTAAGTTAATCACTTGGCTAATTCTCTAGGTTAATCTGTTGGGTTTAAGGGGTCTAAACGAACTTACACTTATGATTATAGAATAAATAACCCTTGGTTTCCTTTGAATACCCTAAAAACATGCATACTTGCGTTTTAGCTTCCAACTTATCAGAATTCCCTTTCAGCACATGTGCTGGACATCCCCAAATGTGGAGATATTTCATACTAGGCTTGCGCCTACTCCACAATTCCATAGGTGTGTTGGGAACAGATTTTGATGGAACTAAATTCAAAATATGCATTGCAGTTTTCAGTGCATATCCCCAAAAGGAAACTGGTAAAGTTGAGTAACTCATCATGGACCTAACCATTTCTAAAAGAGTTCTATTCCTTCTTTCTGCTACACCATTTTGTTGGGGAGGTCTAGGTGCAGTTAATTGGGATACAATCCCATTTTGAATTAAGTAATCCTTGAAATCCCCAAGAAGGTATTCGCCACCACGATCAAATCGAATGGCCTTTATGTGTTTACCCAATTGATTCTCAACTTCAGCCCTAACCTCTTCGAATTTTTCAAAAGCTTCGGACTTCCGTCTCATTAGGTACACATAACCAAATCTGGAGTAATCATCGGTGAAAGTGATGAAGTACTCATAACCTCCTTTTGCTTGGGTTGACATAGGACCACAAACATCCGTATGAACTAATTCTAGCAACTCTTGGGCTCTTCTACCTTTTGCATTAAAAGGTCGTTTGGTCATTTTGCCTTCCAAACAAGTTTCACAAACTAGAAATTTATCAAAGTTCAATGGCTCTAAGAGACCATCTTTGATCAGTCTTTGAATTCTATTTGGATTAATATGACCCAAACGCAAGTGCCAAAGATATGCATTATTAGTAGAAGGAAACTTTCTCTTTAATGATTTTACATGAGAGTTATTATCTAGTTCAGAATTGTATAATTCATGCTTATCAGGAGTTAAAATATAAAGACCATCCACAATATTGCCAGAACAGATAAACATTTTATCCTTCTTTATTACAACATTGTCTTTAAGGATAACACAATATCCATTTTTACCTAAATAAGTTGCAGAAATTAAATTCCTACGAACATTAGGTACAAATAAACAGTCTTCCAATATTAAAACCCTAGTTTCAAAGAATAAATTAAACACTCCAATAGCTACAACTGGAATCCTACTCCCATCAGCCAAGGTCAGAAACAACTCTCCTTCTTTAAGTCTTCTGGTCTCCTGGAACCCCTGCAACGAATTACAGATATGATTAGTACAACTTGAATCCACACACCAGGAATCCGTGGGATTTTGTACCAAACATATTTCAAGAAGGAATGAAATTTTCATACCCTTATTGGCAGCCTTGAACTTTGGACAATTTCTCTTCTAATGTCCTTTCTCACCACAATGGAAACATTTTCCTTTCAGCTTCTTTCCTTTGTCGGCAACCCCTAAGACAATTTGTTTACCCTCCTGCTTAGTGAAGTCCTTCTTCTTCTTCTTCTTCTTACCCTTGCCTTTCGACTTAGGTTGAGAAGTAGAAGCTTCACCCACATTGGCTTCAACATTAGAAGTACCAAGGATGCCTTTCGCCGCTACCAACTCATTCATTAATTCAGACAAAGAATAAATCTTTTTGTTCATGTTATAATTAAGTCTGAATTCCTTGAATGATTCCGGTAGTGACTGGAGTATCAAATCCACTTGAGATTCTCCATCAATGTCGGCACCCAAAACTTCTAAAGTATTCAGATTAGAGATCATTGTAAGACAATGTTCTCTCACTGAACTACCTTCAGCCATTTTGGTATTATAAATTTGCCTCATGGTTTCTTGCCTTGCAGAACGGCCTTGCTCATCAAACATCTCTTTTAGACTTTGCATAATGTCCGAAACTAGTTCTACATCCTGCATTTGATGCTGTAGAACATTTGAGATGGACGCTAGGATGTAGCACTTGGCCATTTCATTAGATTTCTGCCAACGATCATATCGTTGTTTTTCTTCAGGAGGAGCATCTAATAAAGGAAAGCTAGGACATGGTTGAGTAAGCACATATTTGTGCTCTTCAGCTGTGAGAACTATGTCCAAGTTTCTTTTCCAGTCAACATAATTGGTTCCAGTTAGTTTGTTTTGATTAAGAATTGTAACAAGTGGGCTAAATGATGCCATGTTCAAATCTGAAAATAATAAACATGAATATAATAAGTAAACTGGACATTATCAATTTAGCATATAAACATATAATATGGAACCTTAATAAAACCATAATATAATATATGCAACGACAACCCAATCCATGTCTATAATTCCTTGGTAGCAAGTTTATTATAAACACATCAATTAGTTGAGAACTATTCTCATTATTAGTGCTATCATGATAACTCTTATCAAACACTAATAATATGCCGTATTATCTTCAGCCTCTAAGTAATAATGACATAGCTCCTTTGGGAGGTTAATATTAAACTTAGTCTAGTGTATACCATTATCTAGAATCGTGTGTAGCCACATTTCATCTGCCTTTATGGTGTTTAAACTTGTAGTACCATAGAACAAAACACCTTCCTTTGGGATCGCGAGGCATATACGCCAAGACGAGGTGCTTGTCTACACTACTTTAAACAGGTAAGTGTTGTGAAATCATCATGTTTGTATCGAATACAAAACATACGCAGCGGAAAATAAACGGATTTACTTCATTCGCAATTGATAACATTCACTATGTAAGTTTCAGAATATAAGAACAAGAGAGTGTACCTTGATGCGGTGAATTTCAAAACCGAATGAAGAAGTACTCGGGAATACTTTCAATCTTCACTCCAATTCCACTTGATGCCCAAGATGTGTGGTCTCTCAATCAGTTCTATGTTTCTAGAGAGAATATGAAAGAGTGTCTCTCTTCCTTATTTTCATTACCTTACACATACAAAACCATTTCATTCAATATAAAATTCTGTATGTTTCTCTCCACATAACTGATTATCTAATTGGGCTAGCCTTTTGGGCCTTCCCAATTGGGCTTTAGTGTGTGTGGCTTGGAGTGGGACCAAAAGGGAACAAATAAGACACTAGCTCCAATGGGCCTTGGGCTTTTCTGTCAACTCTTGACAAGTCCAAAGTTACCATTAATTATATTTAATACCACTATATAAATATAATTGCACTCTAGGCCTCATTAATAAATTATATCCCAAGACTTTATTATACATGCAACCCCCTCATAAAATATTCGTAGTAATACAAAGTCATGAATATAGACTGCCACTTTGTAAATTACTACATCTTAATCCTTGAGTACCCGGTTTAATCCTTTTGAGTTATTCACCATATATTTATGAAATCCAATTTCATAAATATATACTTTAGTCTTACTAAAGTGGTTAGGCCTAACTCTCTGAATAACTGTACCCATTAAACTTATCTCAAGGGAATATTTTATATCTCCGTTAAGAGACTATGAATTCCATCTTGAGAATATATGTTCCATCAACACTAAATGTGGCTGCCCAACATACTGAGGTTTTGACCGTTACTTTAGATCTCACTCTTGATATATCAAAGCAACCTACATTTCATGATCAGGTCCATTATTCTCTCAGGATTAAGAGTTCATGTGAATACAAGTCGTGAGATTTATTATTCAATTGACAGTCGTTAGGAGAATAATAAATCTCACAGCGGTCCAGTTCAATATGTCTTAACTCTTAAAACATATCAACATATTAACTAGAAATCACCATTTCCATGATCAAGACAAATCATCGTAGTTAATATGTTATAGTCTTCGCAGATGAAATGCCCAATTTCATCACTGACTACGAACCAAAATTCTGAGTTTACAAAGAACTTGTGATCTATATCTTCTGTGACTTTTCACATAAATCACATACTATGCATCTCATGGACTATTTGATAATGTCCGAATATTCATGTTACCATTATTTTAGATAAGAATAAAACAACTTTATTAAACACAATATTAAGTCATACATCATGTCTCACATAATGTCATACATAATATCATACATAGCATTACACAATAGGATTTAAGGGCACATATCCTAACAGTAAGTTCAATCTTGTAGTACTATAAAGTAAACACCCTCCTTTGGGATCGCGAGGCATATACGCCAAGACGAGGTGCTTAGCCCACATTACTATGAATCGATAATGGAGGCCGTGAGATCCAACCCTTGTATCTCTCTCCCACTAGATATTTTAAATTTAAGGTTTTTATCTTTAAACATGCATAAACTAATTATACATAGCCTTGCACTTTATACTAAGCACTTTTCGAATGTGCCCCTCGATCGATCGAAAAAATTAAACAATTCGAACTTGACCTTCTGTCCTTTTCGATTGATACTCGATCGCCTCTCGATCGATCGAAAATAAAATTCGATCGAACGACTAGCAATCGAATATCAATCATTCCAAAAAGATTGGTCTCTGTTTTACTCGATCGATTGAAAGGAAATTTCGATCGATCGAAACTCGTAAAACTCGAATTTCCAGAAATTCTTCTAAGGCAGTTTTCAACGGTTTTGCATGAACAAACAACCTTCATACGAAAATGATAGACAGATATTGATATCAAAACTGAAATCTATTGATGCTATAGCCTTAAAGATCAATTTAACATTCTTAAATTCATATTTAAACAACATCATAACATCAATATCAGTTTTTATCAAATCATAGTTTCAATAACCATGCAGAAAATTAAATGTATAATCCTCTATCAACTTGAAACTATTATCTCTAATTCCAAAACGCATAAAACATGTTATACAGATTCGAAATGAAGACTGCTCTGATACCAATGTTAGGAAATCATCATGTTTGTTTCGCATACAAAACATACGCAGCGGAAAATAAACGGATCTACTTCTTTCGCAATTGATAACATGTACTATGTAGGTTTCAGAATATAAGAACAAGAGAGTGTACCTTGATGCGGTGAAATTCAAAACCGAATGAAGAAGTACTCGGGAAGACTTTCAATCTTCACTCCAATTCCACTTGATGCCCAAGATGTGTGGTCTCTCAATCAGTTCTATGTTTTCTAGAGAGAATATATGAAAGAGTGTCTCTCTTCCTTATTTCATCTTACACATACAAACCATTTTATTCCATATAAAATTTTGTATGTTTCTCTCCACATAACTGATTATCTAATTGGGCTGGCCTTTTGGGCCTTCCCAATTGGGCTTTAGTGTGTGGCTTGGAGTGGGATCAAAAGGGAACAAATAAGACACTAGCTCCAATAGGCCTTGGGCTTTCTGTCAACTCTTGACAAGTCCAAAGTTACCATTAATTATATTTAATACCACTATATAAATATAATTGCACTCTAGGCCTCATTAATAAATTATATCCCAAGACTTTATTATACATGCAATCCCTTCATAAAATATTCGTAGTAATACAAAGTCATGAATATAGACTGCCACTTTGTAAATTACTACATCTTAATCCTTGAGTACCCGGTTTAATCCTTTTGAGTTATTCATCATATATTTATGAAATCCAATTTCATAAATATATACTTTAGTCTTACTAAAGTGGTTAGGCCTAACTCTCTGAATAACTGTACCCATTAAACTTATCTCAAGGGAATATTTTATATCTCCGTTAAGAGACTATGAATTCCATCTTGAGAATATATGTTCCATCAACACTAAATGTGGCTGCCCAACATACTGAGGTTTTGACTGTTACTTTAGATCTCATTCCTGATATATCAAAGCAACCTACATTTCATGATCATGTCCATTATTCTCTCAGGATTAAGAGTTCATGTAAATACAAGTCGTGAGATTTATTATTCAATTGACAGTCGTTAGGAGAATAATAAATCTCACAGCGGTCCAGTTCAATATGTCTTAACTCTTAAAACATATCAACATATTAACTAGAAGTCACCACTTCCATGATCAAGACAAATCATCGTAGTTAATATGTTATAGTCTTCGCAGATGAAATGCCCAATTTCATCACTGACTACGAACCAAAATTCTGAGTTTACAAAGAACTTGTGATCTATATCTTCTGTGACTAAATCACATAAATCACATACTATGCATCTTATGGACTATTTGATAATGTCCGAATATTCATGTTACCATTATTTTAGATAAGAATAAAACAACTTTATTAAACACAATATTAAGTCATACATCATTTCTCACATAATGTCATACATAATATCATACATAGCATCATACAATAGGATTTAAGGGCACATATCCTAACAAATTTGCCCAAAAAAACACATTAAAATGAGAAAAAAAAAAACATAAAATGTTCTCATTGAATTAAGCCAACAATAACATGAAAAACATGGACTTAACAACATTAATTCCCTAAATGTTTAATTAGTATTTTTTAACTATTGGTGAATGGATATCTTGACACTATTGCAATATAATTTTATGCTTTGAGGTGTTGCTTCAACTTTAGCTATGGTAGGAGTACATATGGTAACAAATGCATTGTGCTTGTAGAAATATTGCCAAATTTTTTCAAAAAATGTCTCTTGTTTTTGCTCATTACTGTGTATGACATCCACACTAGTATTGAGCCACGCTGATACTAAGAGATTATCTTCCTATACAATGAAGTTTTTACCCTATTTTGTTTTCTTAGGAATGACAATTTGAACTTTAGGTGGAGAATTAGAAACATATATTGGATTATTTTGAGATTAATGCACAAAATGTGAGTCAACATATTGTATGATACTAGCATAAAATGGTAGGTTTGCTTGTGAGTCCATAAATATATAATGTAGATAATGACACAGCCTACTTATTAAAGACCCTCCTACAAAGCACCCAAATCACCAAGAATATGAGATGATTAAACAAGACAACCAACTGAAGCAATCATAAGCAACCATTACAATTTCTCTTAGTATAAAATCCCAAATGTAAAGCCATCTTTTACAATAAATTAGAAACAAAAAATGTAAGATTCTAGCACACTAGAAATTTCAAATGTAAAGCCATATATAACAATAAATTAGAAACATCAAATATAACTTTTTAACAGACCAGAAATTCCCAAATGTAAAACCATATATAATAATAACTTAGAAACAACAAATATAAACTTCCATCAGACTAAAAATTCCAATGTAAAGACATTTTTTACAATAAATTAGATGCAACAAAAGTAAAATTCCAGCAAAAGAGAAGCGTTAAAACCCTAAATTACCATCTTTGAATTTCAATTACATTTATCATAATTCAAAAAGAAAAAACCCTGTGCATAGTTCAACTTACTTGAAGAAAACAGAGATAACTTTCCGATATTTGAAGTTGAATCAACGAGCAAGCTTTGAAACACTCGATGATCACCAACGATGTCCAAGCTCATGATAAAGAAACAACCCAAAACCAAACCCTAACCCAAAAAAAAAAAAAAAAAACCAAAACCTAATGAAATCCATAGAGCATTGATTTGGCCCAAACAGAAGCCAAAATCCCCTCCCTTGAAGCTTCTCTTTTGAGATGAGAACAAAGAGGAAGTGTGGGTGCAAGGGAAAAAAGTGTCGGAGTTACCACCTAGTAATATGGTTTAGGAACCATGAATATAATGTCCTTTCGAGGAAGGACCTTTCATCTTACTACTAGAGTATGGGTTCGGAGTTTAGGTACACTCTTGGGAAGGTGTTAGGCACCCAAGATCACCCAACCCTAAGGTTGGCCTCCCGCCATTGTGTCTTACGTCTTAAAAACATGTTTAACACTTGTATCTATACTCACACACACACACACACACACACACACACACACACACACACACACACTAGCATACATCTAAGCATACAATCATGGCATCATTCATCCCAAAACACATACTTATCTACCTTTAAACAAAAGAGAGCCAAACACAAAAGAAACCCTAGCATTCATCTAACAAGGCAGCAACTTAAACATGGCAGCAAGACATTAACGTATTACACTAGAGTGTGTGATGCTGTTACCCAGGTCTGCGTATGCATGGATTTAGCCTACATGTGCAGGCCAGATCTTGCGTATTTAGATCCTTACCTAGAAAACCTAAAAACACAGAAACAAAGAAGAACTTTAAAACAAAAAACTAACAACCTTCATACACAAAAAAGAGAGGAACTAAAGGGTTAAACTAAGAAACAAGTACGAACATAAACCAAACCAAAAATGAGATTAAAACAAGAGAAGAAAAACAGAAAATAAAAAGAAAAAGCTAGAAAGAATACCTTAAAGCAAAAGCTCCTAGGCTTGTTTTTTGACTGTTCCCCTCAGTCAATTCTATCACAATTCAATAAAATAGTGATTGGCAATCTTAAACTCAAAGGATTGGGGATAGAAAAGGTACCAATCAAATAAAAAATGACTTGAGGGTGTTTTGTGAAAAAATCCCTTTTGATTTTACTATTTTCTAGTGAATCTTAAGTTTTTCCCGTGGGATTTTTGTGTGTGTTGAAAATGTACCATGTAAGGTCTTTTATAGTTTGAAAAAATGGGGTTTGGAATGGCTCCCAGATGATGTGGGGTTTGTTTCAAACCTCAGCCATTGTTGCAGAAAACTTGCATTTCTTATGCTTCTAAAACCCTAGCTGCGTACGCAAAAGTGTGCCTGCGTACGCATGCTTTCGTTCGCGTATGCAGGCCGCGACTCACATACACAGGCTGTGGGCCACTTTGGTCATTTAATTTTTCAAAAATATATTTTTTTCTCATTTAAAAGGTTATATTTTCCATCATTGGGGAATGGGGGCCCCAGTTGTAAGAGGTACAAAATGCGGCATCTATAGGATGGAGAGCAAAAATATAGAGGGATTCAGTATAGAGAGAGAAGAGATTAAAGAAATGGGTAAGAAATTTGTGAGAGATGTGAGAAGTGAGAGGCTTTGGGTTCAATGGTTTCATAGTTTCAGGTTTTGGGTTCAGTGACTTCGTTATTTCAGTAAAGAAGGACAAGAGGGCAAGGTTGAGAGAGAGAGAGAGAGAGAGAGAGAGAGAGAGAGAGAGAGAGAGAGAGAGAGAGAGAGAGAGAGAGAGAGAGAGAGAGAGAGAGAGAGAATAGAAAAGAGAGGAAAGAAAAAAAAAGAGAGAAAATTGTGTAGCAGTGTTATGATCTTAGTGTCCTACGTGAATTAAGTGTAAACTTAACCATGTGTTTATAAACTCTTAGGCACCCTCCCCTTGCAAGCTGGTTTTCAAGGGTGAGTTCTACCCATAGGTTGATAACATTTGATATTAGAGCCGACCACCACCTTGAGTAATCGGATGTAACTCATTGAGTATGGGATCAAATGGGTTGCGGCTTTGTGGCCAGATCCCAGAGGGAGTAACCTAGATGCTAGATTAAAATAATTGATAGGTGAGTGAAACTACCAAAAAAGAAATGGCTACCATCGAGTTAGTGTCACTTGAGTGAGCCGTCGTGGACGTCGGTTGTGGAGTGTGGTAGTATTTTATGATTCTAGTGTCCCACATGGATTAAGTGCAAGCTTAATTATGTGTTTATATGTACTTGGGCACCATCCCCTTACAAACCAGTTTTCAAGGGTGGGTTCTACTCATAGGTTTGTAACAAGCATTTATCTTGAAAAGTTATTTCCTCATAATCCATAGGGGATATCGTCAAGCCCTTTTTCATTGCGTAGTTAATCCATCATATTTTATTATAATTTAGGCCTTTCGCACCCGTTGTGGCTAGATTTGTACAATTTATTGCACAAATATGCCTCAACAAATAGCCTTTTATCCTAAAAGGTAATGAAATAGTATTTTAATTAGGATTTTTGATGTTTTTATTATATCTCATCTGTTTTAACTCCGATTTTGGCCTATGAATTGTCTTTTTAAGTGAATTTCATGATCTTTAAGATAGAAAAAATTTATCTTGATTGGACAGTTGGATTTTTGGTCAACTTTATGACTAGTCCTAGTTAGGGTTAGTTGACATTGGTTGAGCTTAGCCAAAAATGGTAAATTTAGGATTTTGAACTCTTGGATCATTAAAACGATTTATCCAACATCCGATTGGGATAAATAGAATTTTTTTTATGTAGTTCATATTTTTTTACATATTTAAAAACACACTTTTTTGGCTTTTAGGGCTTAAATTGACATTTTGGCATGCTAGTCTAGGTTGGACAATATACGGTATCAACATTAATAGCGTAACATGTAATCATAATGAGTATCACATCATCAACATCAAGTGTGTGTATGTGTATCCCTAATTGTGGACACACCGGGGAGTCACCACCTAGTTTTTGCAATGGTCTAGGAACCATATATATAGCATCCTCTCAAAGAAGGACCTTTTTTTTATCTTACTATTAGAGATATGGGTTCGGAGTTTAGGTGTAACACCCCAAACCCATACCAAGGATTTAGATGCACGACCTATTTTATAAATAATCAACAATAATATAATAGAACAGAGCGTAATTAAATATCCATAAATAAACTTTAAACCATCAAAATCTTTCCTACGAAATCCATAAAAACAAAACTCTAACAATAAAGTCTCCAAATACAATCTCAAAGAGTTCCACAAATGCCAAGCTCACTATCCTAAGAAAATATACTAAAACAGTCCATCAACTAACATAGCCCTAAAAGAAGTCTTCAATCTATGTCTCCAATGATCTACCACCAAAATATATTCCACTACTCTAATCTAAAAGAGTGGAGAAAGGGGGGGGGGGGGGGGTAAGCTAGAAGCCCAATAAGAGACTACATAACATGAGGATACCTTTCAAAACAAAATAATAATATCATTGACAAAATATAATCTTTACAAAACATTTTCAAATAGTTATAATAGTAATATAATATATTTTATAAAACTGTCAGAAAGAAAACATTTACCATAACGCTGTAATTAGTAAATAAAATAGTAACCACTTTAGTTAGCCAAAATACACTAAATATGTAGAAACAATATACTATAGTATAAAACAATTTATCCACTTATAAAGGTCAATAACAATAAAGCAGTAGTTCGATATGGAAAACATTAGACGTTAGCCAGACAAAGACATAAACTGCTAAACACTCGGTCGGTGATTCCCATGGGGAACAATAACACTAATCTCAAAGAGGCAACAATGGCTCCAAAGAGCAAACAATAACACTGGCTTTGAAGTGCAAACGATAACACTGCACAAAATCACAATAACACTAAATTGGCCGAAGACCAACACTTAACCCTGTGTTGGCAAAGGTTGTAGATTGTCTAGCTGACCGTTTGAAAACATTCTTAATTTATTATAATATTGTCAATACAAACCATATATCATATAATAAATACCTTCTCAAAAAATATAGTTTTGAGTCATTCTTAACATATACAGTTTCAAAGTAATATACAAGAAATAATAAAATTTAGGTATCTATAAAAGAATTGATAATGGTTAAAACTTTTGGAAACTTCACTTTTGCAATTATTTATATATATATATATATATATAAATATATTTTTACCACAAATATACATAGATATATATGTCTTGAGAGACGTCATGTTCTGAAGTCCACTTACCTCAAATCCCCAAAACACTTTAGACCTCAACTATCCAAACCGATGTCACTCGAACCTAGTACATAAATAGATGATTTATTAAGTGCTAAGCTTTCCACTACTAATTAAAAATCCTCTCACTAAAATAAAAATTTTAAACCAGCCACCAAAAGCTCTTGCATTAGCTATAGAGATGATTTTTCTGTGATAAGCCATACTTACTTTATTTATAAAATCCTTTCGTGCTATCCGTCTTCCCAAATCATATATGGACCTCTATACATCATACCTACATATCAAATCCTAACAACGTTTTTAACCAAAGGCCTATCATTAGTATTTAATACTTTACCATCAGATCTGAAATAATCCAAAAGCATCAGTATTTATTTACATCTTATGATAGTCTATTTAAATAGGATATAGGGAATTCGATCTCAATTGGGGTATATATATCATGAATCTTATGACTCACCAAGCTATGTGCATCAATCATGACTCTCTCTCTCTCTCTCTCTCTCTCTCTCTTTCTCTCTCTCTCTCTCTCTCTCTCTATATATATATATATATATATAGATGCCTATCATGCCACTTTATTAAGTCATAATGCCGAAACTTCAAGAAATCCTACACAATCAACTTCAAGATATCTTGTGCTAGTAATATTGTAATATAAACTCTTCTGTATGGAGATAAACAACATGTGTCTTTAACCTATGATACCACACAAAATCAATAATCAGCTTGTTAACAGTTACCTTGATGTTGTCTTTGTCAAGTTTGGCAATAATCCTTTTTGCTGTTGCTTTTAGTATCCAGCGTCTCTCTCTACCTTTCTTGTGACTGACTTAAAAGACCCAGTATATTTACCTCTAAAATAACACTCCAATTCAGTCTAGGAAGATCAATCCCACTCCAATTAGTACTCTTAAATAACACTCCTACTTGGGCTAGAGTTTAAGACCCACTAAAACTTAAATAAGCTTCCAAGACTTTAATTCCCAATTAAACTCAAATTAAGGTTGTTTAGATAGGCTAGAACTCTAAAGAATTCCAATAAGACTTGAACTCCAAATCCAAAATAGATTTTAATCTTTTATCCTTTTCCTTAACTGATAAGGAGACTACTCCTAATCCAAATATGTTTTAATCTCTTATTCTTTTCCTTAACTGATGAGGAGACTAAAAGTTAAATATGAATAATCCACAAAAATAACTCTCACATTACATCTTCTTTTATTTATTTTCTTTATAGATATCATAATATAAAATAATATCACCTTCAAAATAAATTAAATAATTCATTAATTTCACTCTAGAAGCAATTAAATTTAATTTAATTGAGGTGGGTGTTACATTAGGTACAGTTTTGGGAAGGTGTTAGGCACCCAAAACTATCCAACCCTAGAGTTGGCTTCCTCTCATTGTGTTTTATGTCTTAACCCTATTAAAGGCATATTCAATATTGCATTCTAACTCACACACAAACACTAGCATACATTTATGCATACAACATGGCATCAATCATCCCAAAAAGACCTAATCCTACATCTATCATGGCAACTCATATCAACCTAACATACATCTACCATGGTATAACATAAACCCTAGCATGTTACTATCATGCATATCATCCACCTAACATTCATCTAACACCATATCATCATTTAATATTCAAGGTAGAAACATAGGCAATAAACAAATCATGGTATCATCAAGAAATCATGGAAAACATCAAGAACACAACATGCTTATTCATCATATCACGTTCATCAATCCTAGACAAGATTACAAACAAAAATGCATGTACATATGAATGCATGACTTACCTTGCTTACCTTGCTGCATCTCAGCACTTATGGCATTAATGTATGAACATGTGAATGCATATTCATGGCATCAAAACAAGGAAACACAAAATAAACCCTAATTTAACATGCAAGAGGCAAACACACAACAAACAAATGAAACAGAAGCTCAAAACAATATATATATATATATATATATATATATAAAGGATCTAAAAGAAAAGCATTGCATGTGAAATAAGAAATAGAAACAGATGAACTAGGGTTAGGGTTTTTGGGCAAGATCATGCGCACGCATGACCAAGCCTGCGTGCGCATAATCTAGCTTGCATGCGCTGGCAGGATCATGTGCATGTGGAATCCTCCCTAGAAACCCTAGCAACACAGAAAAATGGAGCATGGCTTTAACACAATAAATCTAACATCCTAACATGCTTTAAAACATAAAAACTACATGAACTTAAACTACCTAAACACATAAACATAAACCAGCAAAGAAACAAGATTAAAACATAAATGAAAGAAAGAAATAAAAAGAAAAGCTTAGAACTTAATACCTCAATACAAAAGCTCTTCAAGCTAGATTTTTTACCGTTCCCCTTAGTCAAATCTATTCACAATAAAAAAGAAAAGTGATTAGTAATCTTAAACTCAAAGATCAAGATCAGAAAAGACTCTAATTAAAAGAAAATTGACTTGAGGATGTTTTGTGAAAAAGTTCCTCTTTGATTCAGTTTTTTCTAGTGCATCTTAGTGTTTTCCCTTAGAATTTCTATGTGTTTTTGAAAAGGTACCATGCATGACTATTTATATTGTGAAAATGAGGGTTTGGAACAACTCCAAGACGATGTGGGATTCATTCCAAACCTTAGCATCAATGTAGAAAACTTGCATTTTTTATGTTTCTGGAACCCTACATGGGCACACAGGATCCGGCCTGCTTGCACATGTACGCGTAGCCTGATTCCTGCATGCCCATGCCGAGGTTTTTCTTGGCTTTAATTTCCAAAAATAGATTTATTTGCTCATTAAAAGTTATATTTTTCATTTTAACATTTCTTAAGTCAATTTAATATCTGATTGGGCCCTAAACTAACCTTGGGTTTTAGAATTTCAGCATCATTAGGGAATAGGGGCCCGAGTCGTAAGGGGTACAAAATGCGGTGTCTACACCAATCATGCATGTGCACGTATGCACATGCATGTAAACCAACCAAGATTAAAGGCTTTATAACAAACGGATGATTAAGTCTCATGAAATGGAAATATTAATAGAAATTGTGACTTTATTAACTCTTGAATGTCTTTCCTTTATTAGACTTAGGTGATCTTGATGCATTATTGATTGTTTTTGTATGCTTTGTGAATTAATTAAATTCAAATGGTTAAACTTTAAGACAATTCCCTTTCTTTTTTCAATTAGATTTTAATTGAATTATTAAACTTGGAAATGAATCGAAACCTAAATCAATCTTTAATTCAATTACCTTTTAAGTCTTGAAAGGATTTTATTTGGTGAAGACTTTCCTTATATTTGAATATTTAATTGATTTCCAAAAGGGTATGAATTTCAATTAACTATTGACTTAAAGCTTTTAGAAAGATCTTAGCATTTATGAATTAGATTTCTTCCTTATTTATCTTTGGCTCTTTTAGTTGCCTTATGGGATTAAAGTTAAAATTAATGAAGGGATGAGAGAGAGAAAGGAAAAAGTATTTTAGAGTTTATATACAAAAGGAAAGAAAAGAAAAGTCTTAAAGTGTTTTGGATTTTATTACGGGTCATTCTACCATACCCCCCTCAAAAAAAGGGGGGTACGGTACCCATCTACATCTGAGCCGTTAATTTATCATAGTTTTGATCTTGTCCATTGATGTAATTTTAAAGGGTTTGGGTTACCGGTTAAACAGGTTTTATATATAAACAAAAAAAAAAAAATTTAAAACACACATAACACTCCTGTCTCACGTTTGCTTCTCTACCTCTCTACTTCGTTTGCTCTGTCTCCCTCTCTAAACAAAACCCTCAAATCGTTTGCTCTGTTTCCCTCTCTAAACAAAACCCTCAAATCAGACCAGTGATACCACATCTGCGGCGCACCCACAAATCAGAGCCAGACGCACCCTGTACAACCTCAAATCGGAGGCTCTTCTTCTCATCCAACCCACTCCCGGCACCACTCTTTTGTTTATTCTCTTCCAATCCATATTCAAATCAGCGGCGCACTCATTTCAAATCCAACTAGGCGGCGCACCCTCAGAGCCAGATGCACCCACAACCTCAAATCGGAGGCTCTTCTTCTCATCCAACCCACTCCCGGCGTCGCTCTCTAGTTTATTCTCTTCCAATCCATATTCAAATCAGCGGCGCACTCATATCAAATCCATCTCGGCGGCGCTTCATCTCTTCCCGGACGACTCGGCGGCGCTTCTTCTCTTCCATTCTAAATCGGCGGCGCCACCCACAATCCTTAGGTTCTCTCTTTACACATGATAATCGCTGATATGGGTTTATATTATTTCTCTAAACTTTGTGGGTTCATGATATTATTGTTTTGTTTGAGCTTCGGTTGTTATATATTTGACAAATTAATCTCGGGTTGGGCTAGAATTAGAACGTCAGGTTTGGGTTGAAGACTTACCTGGGGACATTATCCCCCTTGCTTTGTCTGATTAGTTTTCGTATGTTTTAATAAAAGCATTGCTCTGTCTCACAGACTGGTTTCTCAAAAAAAAGAGAAAAAAAATCCACTTTTGAGTTTGGGATGTGAGACGTGAAACTTGAGTGAGACATGGGAACCTTTATCCATAAGTTGGGATAAGATTAGATTTGGTTGGGAGTGTGGGGAGGACACGATACTATGAACCTATGGACTTAGGAGATTTTTTTTTTCAACCACCTTGGCAGTAAGAACACCAATTTTAGTGTTGGTTTATGCTATATTTTATAGTTGGTTTCCAATTTTAGAGTTGGTTTCTCTAAAATTTAGAATTTGAAAGAAGCCTGGTGAGTTTGCTCAGAGTTTCAAGAGCAGATATTTTATCTGGATGATGTTCACCATAAGTTGAAGTTGTAATAAAAACAGCCTTCCTAATTAGATCATCTCCTGTATCAAAATTGTGTCCCTCTTTTAGCATTAGTTTCTACTTTCTAGCAGTGTGGCTTTGCATAGAGCCATGGTGCCAAAGGCAATGATTCAACTGGGAATTAGTCAGTAACACAGCCATCTCTCAACTTGAGTAACAAAATAGTTGGTCCCTCAGCTCCCAAAGCATTTGTACATTACCGCAGAAGTTGTAGAGCAGCACTGCACCTAGAGAAAGAGAATGTAGCAAGAGACAAAAATGAAAACCCACTTGTTTGTTGGACAAAGATATAGCAACTCTGACACCTTTACCTCAACTACAATTACAGAGTACAGGGTAAGGTCATCTCCAATTCTGAATAGCAACAACAGACCACTACACAAATAGTTTCAGGTTCAGCCCAGTGATTACATTCAAATTAGGATTAGATAACTATTTATCTTTTTCTTTTTTTAGTCCAGTTGCTGTGAAAAATTAGGTTACATTATTTCTCATTGAGAGTTTATTTTAGCTTTGGTTTTTCATAGGTAAGGTGAGGTACTCTGAATCAAGATGATACCGAATAAATGACTAACCATCATGATTGGCTCAATCACCCTTTCTGAATTAAAAATCCAACTACCTGCAACACTTGGTTAATCAAAAAATTACATCACATCATCTTCAATCTGGAGCAAAACTTGAAGGCTTAATAAATTGCATGGTTCATCTTAGCAACATATATTATTATTTGGTTGTGTAAGGGCATCTCTTTTCACTTCATCCTAGTTCTACCCCACAGGTTCTTTATATAGAACATCATCAACAAATGTGTACAATTTAGAATTATTGACTTTTTCCTCTCATGCTTGTCTTATGTACTTAGTACTTACTGTTCAATTAAAATGCTAAGGTTTTAGGTGTGACATCAAAACACATCTTTCTCTCTCTCTAGCACGTGTTCATGTGATGTGCTTGGTGCACACATTTCATATTCCATAATGCTAAAGTAAAAAAAAAAGTGAACTGGTTCTAGTTTCTCTCCCCTCTTGACTTTATGAATAAAAATCCAAATAATGCATGCATGATGGCTTTGTAGTTTGTACATCTTTCGTTGTAGAAAGAGAGTTCATTTCTTTGAGGCTAAGAAAACAAACACTTTTGCTGCATATTAGCAGAAAAGAAAAAACCAATGAAAAAAAAAAAAAAAAGAGTTGGTATTGATACAGTAAAAAGTAGAAAGGCAATAATCTATGCATGTAAGACCATCCAAAAGCCTAGAAGTCAGAAAATGTGATTCACACTTTTTTTTTATACCTTAGTTGGTTCATTACTTCATTTTGCTTCCAAGTTTCAACTAGATTCTTTGATGTTTATGGTTTACCTTTAATGATGTCTATGTGGTTTTGGTTCACCTAAATGGAAAAAGAATAAAAGTTCTTCATAGCTCAAAGAAGAAAAGAATGGAAATGTGCATATTTTGTGGATCATGTAGGTTCATCCCTTGATAAACAAGATTGGAAACCAGCATTTATTGAATCACATGTATCACCATACCTACTACATATTAGCTAGTTCAGTTTGTCATTGCAGAATGTTTCAATATAAAACTATGATCTATGAATGACATGGTTGGATATATCTGATATAACTTATATATGACAATATACGCAATAAGTGACGTTCATAACATGATGCTTGACCAAATTTTAGAAAAATTTCCATCCCAAATCCAAACTTATCCAAATCTGCCTATTTATGTTGTTATCCTCAGAGAATTAGGAGCCTTTAGTTTAACTAGTTTTTTTTAATAGTATTTTCAATAGAAACGTCTAGGATTTAAATTCTCCCTACCTAAGTATTGAATGAAAAAAAAAAAAAAAAACTAAAAAAAGACTTATCATGAGTGCAGTTGAACAAGTTAGACTAGATTGGATTAGCCTAAATTAAATATCTAAAATAATCTTTAGCTTGGATTAAAAAAAAAAACTTTAGTAAAAAAAATTTAAGAATTATAGTTTTAAAATTGTTGCAAACTCACTGTTTGACCTTGGCATCAATTTTATCTTATAGTTTTAAAATTGTGCAATCTAGATTCTCGGTGAAGTAATGCTACAAACATAATATTTGTAACAATAAATTTTAGAAATATTAAGTTGTCAAGTTGTTAGTGATTTTCATTTGGGTTCATCACTACCACCATTTTATTTTTTACCATTTATAGTTTATCACCTTGATGGTTGTGAAAATTTTTGTGAAAAAAACTGGTGACTTTAGACTTGTTGTTTTTAGGTGCTTATTAACTAATAGGGTTACTCTAACAGAACAACACCGGTAATTGGCACCCACAACCAGCTTATTCTTTGGATTGTTTTGTCTTTGTGTACTGGACCGCATTATTCTTTGGAATCCTTGTATTAGAAAATTCATTACCCTTCCCAAGCCTTCCGTTCTTGGCCTCTTTCGTTGTTATCTAGCGTTTAGGTTTGTTTCGAGGAACAATGATTATAAGGTGGTGAGAATTGCCAAACGTGCCGAACTTTCTCTGGTTCAGGTTTACTCTGTTAGCAAGGGATCTTGGAGAGTAACTAGTGGTGACTCATATCCGCCTAAGATTACTATTAGTAATTGGCACCCACAACCAGCTTCTTTAAATGGAGCTGTTCATTTTGCAGCGAATGATTGCGACGATGCCTAGAGTCTAGTAGTTTTGTCATTTGATTTAGGTGATGAGGTTTTCCGTGTGATATCCTTGCCAAATGTTAAATTTGGATTGGATGCTGATATTGGTATCTCAGTATTCAATGGATTGCTTTCTCTACTATCTTATGGGTATCAGCACATGAGCAGCGTTCGGTGTTGTTCTGTTTGGATTATGAAAGAGTATGGTGCTGTGGATTCTTGGACTAAACAGTTCACTATTGAACTCAATATGCTACATTGGAAAGTGTTAGGTTTCTTGAAGAATGGTCATGTATTATTAGTGCAGAAAATAGAATCACATTGTTCGCAGCTTTTGTCATATGACCCTAAGAGCCAAAAAGTGAAGAATTTGGGGTTTTATAGAAGCACATATTATTCTTATGCTGATAATTATGTGAGGAATCTTACCTTCTTGACAAACCAAATGATGTAGTTCCCAAGAGGAAAGTGAGCAAGAAGAGGAAGTGCAGGTAAAAGGCTCAATTCAAGTATTCAACTCAAAATTTGATTGCCGGTAATATGCTCTAAGAGTCTAAAGAGTTGTCATATTTGTTAAATTTGATTTTGTGGTTTTGGTAGATTACGGGATGAGTCATTTGCAAGCAAGAAACGGTAAATATAAATGAAAGACTGATGTTATTATCTTTTTCTGTTTGGGTTATGAAAGAGTATGGTGTTGTGCCTATTAACTAAACTGGTGACTTTAGACTTGTTGTTTTTATTGTTCCTATTAACTCACCTGAGTTACTCTTAAGATCCTTTTTTCCCCCTTCATGTGGATCCTAGTTATTTTAAGGCAATTTTGGTACCAAAATACCACTTGCCATTCATAAAGAATTATTTTAAAGTCTAGGTAGGTCTTAAGTAGAAACTAAAAGTTGGATATCTATATAATTGAAATTTTACAGTTAGATTTAAAACTAAAATTAAATATATGATCTCTATTTTATAATTCATTCTTTAAAAAATAAAAAATAAAACTGTATAATGACTTTTTAAATTTACATATTCAACATGCTTGCAAGTCATACATGAGTTTTATGTGAACTCGTGTGGGTCTTCATGAGTTAAGATAACAATTAATCCTCCAAATTTGTAAGTGCATATATAATATGTACCTTCAGTTTATGCTTATGTCCTAGAGGATGTATATACTTCTTCCCTTTGCCAAACTTAATGTCTTTCTTCCATGTTTTAAGGTAATTCAGTTGCCCCATTATTTAGCTAGACAAGCTAAGTTTGGTAAGGATCTGCAAGTTTGGTTAGAATCTATTCCTGATGATATAACCTCTCTTGTAGCTTGTGACTCTGAAATTTTTTCCAATCAAATAAGTGACCTCTAGGTAAAATATATATAATTGTACCTCATTTAAGATCAAAGGAAATATTTGCCAAGAGTGTGATTAAAAATTTATAAAAACCTTTATTTGAGTGATTGAGTGAGTGAGAGACAGAGAGTGTGAAACTTATACAAAAGTTCAAGATGGACAATGGAACCCCACAAAACCTTATCTTAGCTTATCCTACCCAGAAGCAAAACCCACCAGTCCACAATGGAAGGCCATTATATTTAAAGTGTACGACCTAGAAGAGATAACAAAAAAAAAATCTTCTTCATCCTGTCATATAGACAACAATCGAATATGTCATAGAAATGTCTTAAGCTTCAGACCAATTGGGTCATTGGCATTTTACATTATTTCTAGTGCTGCTTGTATTGTATCATGTTCAACCTTTTTTATTATTGATAATCTGGCCTACTTTTTTCATTTCTCTCATTATTAGGGACCCTATTCATCTATTTGGGCTTCTGTTGATTCAAGATATATAAATTATATGGTAAATAATTCATTGATTGGAATATATGAAATATCAAAGTCAACCTTGAAATGTATTTAAGAATTATCAACCATTTAGAGTGAAAAAAACGTTTGTAGGATTTTTCAACCATGAAATGTATTTACTTTTTAATGCATGTTATTGCTTACCTTTTTTTTTTTCATGCTATATTGCGATAGGAGTATGAGGAGAGTGAAGAACATTGAAGGGCAAGATGCCATTGAAGAGCAAGATGCTCTCCAAGTTAGGCCCCCGAAAAGACCACTAGGAGCATTTATAATTTATTAGTAAGGTTCACGCAATTTAGTATATATTCACTTGTTTTATTTATCCTATTGTTATATTCAAGAAAGTGAGTTTTGTTCAATTTGGTTTTTTAGTAAAAAGCAAGTAGAAATGATGAAAGCTGAAGGCATTGTCAAGATAAGCAAAGCTGTAAGTTGAATAATACTTATATTTTTTTCGGTTATTATTATTTTTTAGTTCACATATTCATGGACATCATATTTGAGTATGAAAATCTAAAATTACAAGTTAAGGATGAGATTACAAAAAAGTGGAATAATCTTGATGAAGACTCTAAATTAGAGTATAGGAGGGAAGGACGTGAGAATTCTAAAAATTATGAAAATTTAACACATAATATTCCTTGCAAACCACGTAAAGTAAGTATTTACCTATGAAACTTTTAGAATGCATCACTATGTATTAAATTTTGTTATAAAACCCTTTTTATTCATTTTATAATGCAGGTTTCCTTAGATACTCGGTGTACCCTTGGTCGCGTTCGTTCAATGGTTAACAAATTGAATCCAAGAAAAAAATCTGTCATACAAGAGTTAGGGTTTGGTAGTTTGTTGGATTTAAAGGAAATAAATTTGGATAGAGATTTATGCAAATGGTTGATTGATCATTTTGACCAAAATTCATGTGCATTGGATATTTGTGGTAAGAGGTTACCGATTTCCACTCAAGATGTAGAATATATTCTAGGAATAAAATCAAATGGGGTTGATATATCTATTGTTGGGAGCACAGAAGAAATAAATCATATGTGCCAACAATATGGATTAAATGTGGAAGGGGACATACCAATTAAGCTCTTAGAGGATGAGTTGAATAAGATGGAAACATCCGAAGATAAATTTGTGAGTTATTTTTTGCTGTTTATAGTGGGTACTTTATGTTAGGTTCTAAGAATTAGGAACTAATGTATTAGAAC
The DNA here is from genome assembly GCA_033629205.1 of Lithocarpus polystachyus. Classification (NCBI taxonomy): domain Eukaryota; kingdom Viridiplantae; phylum Streptophyta; class Magnoliopsida; order Fagales; family Fagaceae; genus Lithocarpus; species Lithocarpus polystachyus. The sequence goes on along the minus strand of CM066171.1, from coordinate 36,989,420 downwards.
TTCAATTTGTAATGTTGGCAAACCATGATCAAAACAATGTTTAGTCTTGTGTTAGACTTTGCTCAAAGTATGGGATTTTATGTAAAGTTGGAATCGAGTTTACTGCAGAAGTAACTGTTCACTTTCTATCTAACTCGATTGATCGAGAATTAGACTCGATCGATCAAAAATTGGGCAGATCGTTTTTCTGCAGAAAATTCCAACTCAGCCCAAGCCCATTTAATGTATAGGGTTTTATGTTTTGCCCTAAGTATATAAGGGAAAACCCTAGCCACGTTTTTAGGGTTCTGAATGCTGTGTTTGTGAATCTCATTGTGAGATCTAGAGGTGTTTACCTTCACATACACTTAGAGTTTATAAACTTGAGATTCATGTCAAGAGTTGTGTAAATCAATACAGTTGCAGAATCAAAAGAGCATAAAGATATACAAGCAGGTGCGCTTGTGATTTGCTGAAGATTCAAGGAAAGAAGGAGTCCGTGGATCTTGGAGCTATCACGTGGTCGTGGTAGTAAGTTTCTTAAACTTGGGTAGCAATAGGATGTTAGTGGTCTAAGTCTTATTGTGTAAATTTCGATTCTTTCATAGTGGATTTAGTTTACCTTGAGGATAGCTAGGTTAAATCCTCCCCAGGTTTTTACCGGTGTGGTTTCCTAGGTCATCAGATCTTTGTGTTCTTTAATTTCCGCTGCTTTGTTGTTTTTGTTTATTTTGTGTTAACCTAGATTTAATTAAATTACCTAAGTTAATCACTTGGCTAATTCTCTAGGTTAATCTATTTGGGTTTAAGGGGTCTAAACGAACTGACAAGTGGTATCAGAGCGGGTAGCTCTTCTGTTGTAGATCTTTTGATCTAAGAGTTGATCCTTGATCCCTGTTATCATGGATAATTTTAAGTGTCTAACTGTTTTTGATTGTGATGATTTGAATAAGAAGGACACTGTTGTTTCTGTTGATCTTTTTGATGCCTGTGAAACTCTTCGTAAGGAATTGTTGAAAACTATGAGAATTGCTAAGAAATTCAAGGAAGAGTTAAAATTGGCTAATCTTGAAAAAGAGGAATTGATTGTTAGATTAGATGAATCTAATAAAAAGAATGAATTTTTGAGAAATCAAATTTCCTCTCAAGATGAGAAGATGAAAAGCTTGAAACAAGAGTTAGCTAAATCCAAAGCTAAAATTGAAAATTTGACTAGTACCAAGCTTGTTGTTGATAACAGAAGTGTTTCTGTTTCTTTTAAGCCTAAAACTGAAAAAGTTTATATCCCTCCTTTCAAGAGGAATAATAAAGAAAAGGCTTATTTTGCTAGGTTAGACAAAGGTAAAAGTTCTGATGTAGACGCTGAAGCTTCTAAACCTATGTCTAAACCTACTGCTAGTGTGCAAAAGAAATCTGTTTTTGTGCCTACTTGTCACCTTTGTGGTGTTGTTGGTCATATTAGACCAAATTGTTCTTTGTTGAGGCAAAAACCAAAATCTGAGACTAGATTTGCTGTTAGGAATACTGATGTTCCTAAATTTGTTCCTGTTTGTCACTTTTGTGGTGTCTCCGGTCACATTCGTCCTAATTGTCATAAATTGAAATTTAAGCATTCTGTGTTTCAGTCTAGGACATGTGATGATATTTCTCCTGCCATGAGTCCAAATAAATTGTTTCATATGCTTTTGAAAAATTTAAGCTTGTTGGCTTGTGAAAGGAATTTGCAGGATTTCAGTCTTTCTCAGAAGATTGGTGTAATTCCTCAAATACACTCTGCTTCACATGGATTTTCACCTACAAAGCCGAAGACTCGTGCTATATGGGTGAGAAAAGATTCTCTAAGGTGAGTGTTGTTTACTTGTCCCTGATTTAATTCTTTCAATTATTTTTGGATATGTTTTGTTTTTGTTTTTGGTTGTTTTGTTTTTTTTTGTTGTTTTTTAAAAAAAAAAAAATCCAAAAACATTGAAAAATTTCAAAAAGACAAAAATATTTGATTTTGTATCTTGTTTTATTTTTTCTTGAGGATTACATGAATTATGATATCTCTCTCTTAATTTAGAACATGCTTGATATTGTGGAGAAACTTGAATAGCATGTGTTATATAAGTGCTGAGCTATTTTTTGATTTTGTGTGAGTATGTACTAGTTTGTACATGTACTCATGGGTTAATTAAGAAATTGATATTTCTTGTTTGTGTACCCTCTATAGCTTAGTTAAGCACTGTCATGCATTGCATTTGTATTTTTGTTCATTTAGAATAATGTGTGTTTTTTGTTTTTGGTCATAAATTTTTTTAAAACCAAAAAGATTTTTGTGTTTTTTATTATATATCTTGGATTTATAGTTGAGGTTGGCCATATTATCTTTACATAACATGATTATGTACTTTGTTTAGCTTGGATGAGCTTATTTTATTGCACTTTACTAGTTTAAGCTTTGTAGTGCATGTTGTGTGGGAAGATGTTTATAGTTTTTGATCACTTTGTCTTGATCTTGAAGTCACATGCCTTTGTCTGTCGGACTTGAACTTAATGAGAAAGGCATAAATAACCATCTCACCACTGTTTACTAGCCAATCATGAACACCTTAGTGCATATCGTAAGATTTTGTGCTCGAGAAAGTGTAGCACATGCACAAAAAGAACATAAGGTGTAGCCTCTATTAAAATTGGTGTGTACATTATTGGGCTATAATAATATCACAATTCAAATAAAATTGGTGTGTACATTATCCCGGCTTTTCATTAAGTTTCTAATCAATTAAATTGAATTTTGAGGCAGATCAAGAAACTTACATGATTGCAAGCTTTTATTCTAGGAGATGTGAGAGTTATATGATGTAACTCTTTAGGTGATAGTCTTTTTCAAATTTATGTGATGAATTTTGTAGACTTTGTAATTGATTACTATTCACATATCACCTCACATGTCTCTCAAGTTTTTGCTAGTTGCACACACTACACAAAGTTACTCTTTGCTAAACTTTGTACATGTTATTGTGTGTGATTTTGTTGTGGCCATCCAAGATTATATGTTCCTTGATTTTGATGCAAAATTTGAGTTTTAAGGACAAATTGATTGAAAATCTTAATTTTGGAAGATCTGGGCTGTATTCATGTGTTTTTGAAAAACTTTCAGTCTCATACTCATGCAATTCATTCATGAATCACTGTGCTTTGAGGAGTTACTGCATAAAATTGCTCTGTTTTTCAAAAATTTGAGTTTTCCAGAATTTCGACCAATCGAATCTGTCTCTCGACCGATCGAAATTGCGATTAAAATTTTTGGTTTGATTCTGTCTGACTCGATTGGTATTCGATCGATGCTCGATCGATCGAAGCTGAAAAATTTTCAGTTTTTAGAGTTTTGACCAAATTTTTTTTGCATCATTTATGTTTAGGATTTACATGAGTTGCATTGTCTTTCTATATCCATCTTGCTGTTTTGCAGTCATATATCTCATTGTTTTCACACATACCATGCATACACTTTGCTAAATTGGGTACTCAACTTGATTTAAAAATTGATTGATTAATTTTTGAGTTATGTACTTTTCTAGTATATGCTATTTTGATGTGTGAATTACAGAAAAAATATTTTTCTTCAGAAATATGATGGATAATCAATGTGTAAATATTTTCTCTACTCATGCAACTGTTTATGGGTCACATAGTGTCAAGTTTGCATTTATTGAAAGAGAGAATTTTTTTGTATCCTCAACTTAATTTTTTTGGTTTGTGTGTTTTTATTTATCCCCACCTCCTAAATTTTCCCCAAAACTATTTTTCCCAAAACTTGTTTTGTTTTTCCTATTTTTATAGGGGGAGAAAAGTTTTTTTTAAGCCTTTGTTGTTCATAGGGGGAGTTGTTGCTCTTTATAGGGGGAGTTATCTCTTTTTTCTATAGAGCTAATCTGTTTTATGTTCCCTTGGTTCTCTTTTTTCTCTCATGTTTACTCTTTGTTTGAGTTGTCTTTGTCAATACGTGACAAAAAGGGGGAGATCAAATAGATGAAATATGGGAATCTTGTTTGTGTTGTTTAGGGGGAGTTAAATTTGTTTTTAAAAGGGGGAGAATATAAAAACTTTTTGGTTGTATCTAACTTAAGGGGAGAGTTAGAATTTATTTTTGTTTTTATATTCTGTTTCATATTATTGTTTATATGTCTTTCTTCCACACATGCGTTTATGTGTTTGTTAAGTGTTACAGGAATATACAGGTTGTTTTCAGTTGAGCTGCTGTCTACTTTGCAATTGTTAGATAGTAGTTTAGGTTGAATTGTTTAAGTGGCTATTTATTTTGTAATGGGCTATTTCAATTTGTAAATTTTGAGCTTTTTATTAAGTTTGTGTTTTGTCACGGATTGCCAAAGGGAGAGTTTGTTAGGTTCTAAGAATTAGGAACTAATGTATTAGAACTTCAATTTGTAATGTTGGCAAACCATGATCAAAACAATGTTTAGTCTTGTGTTAGACTTTGCTCAAAGCATGGGATTTTATGTAAAGTTGGAATCGAGTTTACTGCAGAAGTAACTGTTCACTTTCTGTCTAACTCGATCGATCGAGAATTAGACTCGATCGATCGAAAATCGGGCAGATCGTTTTTCTGCAGAAAATTCCAATTCAGCCCAAGCCCATTTAATGTATAGGGTTTTATGTTTTGCCCTAAGTATATAAGGGAAAACCCTAGCCACGTTTTTAGGGTTCTGAATGCTGTGTTTGTGAATCTCATTGTGAGATCTAGAGGTGTTTACCTTCACATACACTTAGGGTTTACAAACTTGAGATTCATGTCAAGAGTTGTGTAAATCAATATAGTTGCAGAATCAAAAGAGCATAAAGATATACAAGCAGGTGCGCTTGTGATTTGCTGAAGAATTCAAGGAAAGAAGGAGTCCGTGGATCTCGGAGCTATCCCGTGGTCGTGGTAGTAAGTTTCCTACACTTGGGTAGCAATAGGATGTTAGTGGTCTAAGTCTTATTGTGTAAACTTCGATTCTTTCATAGTGGATTCAGTTTACCTTGAGGATAGCTAGGTTAAATCCTCCCCAGGTTTTTACCGGTGTGGTTTCTTGGGTCATCAGATCTTTGTGTTCTTTAATTTCCGCTGCTTTGTTGTTTTTGTTTATTTTGTGTTAACCTAGATTTAATTAAATTACCTAAGTTAATCACTTGGCTAATTCTCTAGGTTAATCTATTTGGGTTTAAGGGGTCTAAACGAACTGACACTTTATTATGTCCCACTACAAAATCTTATATGAAACGGTCTTTTATTTTAATTTGCCGTAATGTTGAAGAGATTAGAAAGTTGAATTGGGCGAAGTTCGTGCTAGATTTTCTCATTCAAGGTGTACGCAAACATAAAGACAAGAATCTTGTAGCAGTTGATGGTTGCGTGTTGTTATTGATGGTAATATGCAGTAAATAGTGACATCAATAATACAATTTTGTTTCTTAAATTTCTATGAATCTTGATTATAATTTTATAAGCATTTTATGCATTTGCAGTTGTTTTATTTTGAACACGTTAACGTTGAAATTGATGTTGAACATGTTTCCAAACGACTTCAACAACGTATTTGTTTTTGGGGAAAAGAGGAAGTTAAGCAAAGGATGCTGAAATTACATTCAATTGGAGGTTTTGATAGTCCTAAGGTAACAATTGATTTTTTTATAATGTTTGAATACTTATTATTCTATTAAATCTAGTGCTTATTTGAATTTTTACCGTATGTAGTTAACATTATTTCTTTTATGTTCATCATAGTTAGTACTAACACAAATGGAGGGTGGATATGAGACTGCTAATATTCCATTGGAAAAGCAATATATTAATCAGTTTCATGCTAGGCCATGTAGGGATGAACACAAGCCAAATATGGTATCGTCTCCACACAATAAATTTTATGACTTTGATGGTTTTTTGATAATGGACATTTTTTTATGATTGTTCCTATAAATTAATCCACAGGATTCTGATGAAGCAACTCGTAGATCTGAGCAATCATTAACAAGTATTAGAGATGATATGCTAGTTTTGCATAACACCGTGAATGTCATTGCAAAGAATATGGAAACATTTAAGAAAGATATTGTTTTGGAGTTGAAGAATGTCATTGCAAATAGTATGGAAACATTTAAGAATGATATTGTTTTGGAGTTAAAGAATGTAGCAAACAATACAGAAACATTTAAGAATGATATTTGTTTGGAGTTAAAGAATGTAGCAAAAAGGGAACGTACTGGACATACTATTGATTTTGACTTAAGTAATATCGTAGAAGGCCTTAAAAATGAGACAAAGGTGCTACCTACGAAAGAGTCTACATCTCCAGTCCAAGACAAAATGGACCAAGATGATACAGTTCATGTTAAAAAAGAATCTAAGAAAGAGTCTACATCTCCAGTTCTAGACAAAATGCACCAAAATGATACATCCAAACCTATTTGTTTGGAGTTAAAGAATGTAGCAAAAAGGGAACGTACTGGATGCACTATTGATTTAGATCTAAATGATATTGTAGAAGAGCTTAAGAATGAGAGAAAGGTGCTACCTAAGAAAGATTCTACATCTCCAGTCCAAGACAAAATGGACCAAGATGATACGGTTCGTATTAAAAAAGAATCTAAAAAAAAGTCTGCATCTCCAATTCAAGACAAAATGCACCAAAATGATACATCCAAACCTATTAAAAGAGAATTTAAGACGGTGTTACCGTCTCCAATACAAGACACAATGGAGAATGACCGCAATGTTCACATGGTTGGGCTAAGCAAATCCATACAAAAACCTAGTAGCAAAACAGTCCTATCTCGTAATGTGGTAAGCAATACATTACTTGCTAGTTAATTATTTTAAAATTGTTTAGAATTTCTATTAGCTACATGGTTTTTTAATTTTGTTTATTTGTTATATATTGTGCAGGATATGGATATGCTACAATTAACTTTCCCACATAACAATAGAATTATTGCATCATGTGTTACACATTCTGCCAAGAGTAAAGTCACCAATTCTCTAAAACGTAGCCCAATTGTCACCTCCCAAGTTGTAGTTCCGAATTTGAAAAAGAGGAAAAAAATCAAAGATACATCCCAGGTGAATCCTTTAATGTGTACATTAATATATTAGGGTGTGAATACAACATATTTTCCTATGTTAATTATTATAAACTATATTGTTTTAGGAATCTGGACTAGTTGGTGAGGAGAGTATCAATGAGTTCGCACCATTTACAGAATTGGAGAAGATCATATGCAATTATATTTTCAATAAGGATTTAGATGGGAGGTTTGTTATTTTTGTTAATATATAGAAATTAATTTTAATGCATTTTTTGAATAAGATCTAACTAAATAATATGTCAATGAATAATGTTCAGTGAACTTATTGTTAACCTGAAGTATGAGTATGGTGATCGTGCAGCTTTTTTTTCATTGCTCCCTAACCAATGGATAAGCAGTCAGGTCAGTTTATGAAATTAAAATAGGAAAATATAATATTGATTTTGTTTATTTATTCACTAATGGTAACAATAATATTTTATGCTAGATTATTAACTTGACCATTTGCATGATGACTTTGGAAGAGAAAAGGTATGGAGAACTATATGCGTGGCATTTGCTAACACATTTCTCGGTAAGTTTGCTTTATTATTTTTGGTCATGCGTATAGTACTTAATTAACACATTACTTTTCATTTTTTATATAGGTTTAGGGTTGTGCTTATAGTATGTAATTCCTTAGTTATTTCTTTATATATATGTTTGTAGCAAAAAATGATTGAAGAAGATGGCAATCCCACACTGGAATGGTTTAAAAAGACATATAGGGACGATAACAAGTATATGCCAAGATTGATGTGTTGTGAACAGGTAAATTTTCTCAACACACTTGTGTATTTTAAATTAACAAATGCTAATACATTGATTGTTTGTACTTGTAGATCTATATCCCTATGAATGACAATAATAGTCACTGGTACCTATGTGTCGTTGACTTTAGTTCAAGAAAAAAATGCATACATATATTGGACTCTTTGCCAAGCACAACTGGGCAAGACATTCGAATAAAAAACGTGCAAACAGTGGTACTGTTTCTTTTTATATTGATTTCAATAATAGTTTTGATATGCGGTTTTGTTAAGTGTTGTACTTAATAATTGCTTATAATCTCATATTGCGATAGGTAAAAGGCCTTGATAAGTTTTTGAGTTATTTGGAGAAAGACAACTATACTAATAGTATTACCAAATTTCCATTGCAATCACCACCGTTGGATCCCATACAAAATAATGGGTATGTACTAAATTGTAGATTTGCACATACAGATAACTATTGCGTGAATCTTTAGGTTTTTTAAGTTTTAACTGTTTTCATATTTCAGGTATGATTGCGGCATGTATGTTATTAAGCACATGTAAACAAAAATTATCAAACAGAATCTATTCTTGTTGGTAATATATTTATTGGAAATATGTTTTACAGTTTTTGCATAATTTGCTTAAGCTTCTTATTCATCAACAATGTCTACTTTTTGTAGGAGAACTGGTCGGAACGTATTCGATACAAGTTGGCATCAACTCTAGTACTTTCAAATGAAAATGAACAACGTTAAAAAATAATAGAAAATGCTAGAAATACTCCATTACAAGATATTTTTCGGTCACTGGAATGACAGTGATTTGTATACATTGATGATTGAATTTTTTGAAAAATGCTGCAATTTAGTGAATTTTATTTTTAATTGAAAGGGAGATTGAATTTCGTGAGTTGCACTACCCTTGTTTATGTGAGTTGCCTTGCATGTTTTTAGATATCAATTTATATTGTTAATAGTGCTATCATTTTTACTAACTCCTAATAACACTCAAATTCAATCCAATGAGGAAGGCTTCATATATGTGCAAGCATCACACTTGGTCTTGATTTTGCCAAGGATGTGCTCATAGACAAGGCTGTTTCTTCTATTATTTTTGTTCAACTACCTGATATTGTGAAGTTTGTGAAAACCCCATATGTTGGCAAAGAGGATATTTTTCTTCTAAATATTAGAATTTATCATCTTAATATTGCCTCCTTAGTTCTTTAGATGTTAATAATGGAGAGATATGCATTGTCTTAGTTGCTTTGGTTGCCACTACAAATTTGAGCATGAGTTGGCAGTTTTCTTACATCACTTGGTTGGTTCAAATTGCAATTACAAATGATGGGGGTGTGTTTGTTCAAGTATACAGCAACTAGGCTAACTTTTGCTCTAATTGCAGTAAATTATAGATAAATTTTTGAATTATGGTAGATGTAGTTTTTCTTCTGTTGGGTTGTCTTTGTCATGGAAATTTCTGTCTGTTTTAGCCAAGCTTGAAATAAGGGTTGTTCTGATTTCAAAAGGTGTGGGCTGTTATTATTGTTGTTGAAATAAGTCATATTCATTGTGATTTCTGCTTTTAACAGGAGATTGCTGTGATGGAGGAAACACTGCCTCGGTCAAAGACCAGACGAGTTAAAAGCTACAAAATACCACAATAATACATTAGCATATACATATTCATGTCGAAAAGGAAGATAAGGTTATTGAGGGTTGCTGAAAGATAATCTTGTATATGAGAACCTTAGTTCCTACCTGTCCTTGCTGAAGTTCAAGTCAGATTGATCATTTCATATAGATAATCACTTTATGCATGATTTATACAATTAATATGCTAATTATATTAATTGGAAATATAAGGCTTAACCTATCAATACTGCGATTGAATGATTAGCTGACTTTTAGTATATTTATTTGTAAGATGAAGTATTTAACAAAATTAGTAAGAATCAAAAAAATTCATGATTAAATTAAAGGGCATTCCCCAAATTTATTACTATTACCCTCATCCATAAGGACCACTGAATTATGTTTTCTTAATAATTATCATGAAATGAAAAAAATTAAATAGGCATATATTTAACTTGATTAACATGTGTGATGGGCACGTCAAAAGGTATGGTTCCAATAATTATCAGTCTTTTGTGTGCTCTGCTATTGCTCATCATATAACATTTTATAGAAGCTTGTATTTTGGTTGGCTATTACACAAGTAAACGTTGAGCATAAACACATTGGGACATATTCCCTGGTTCCAAAGTGATGTGCTATGATGTGCAGGCTCACTACATGCTAATGATGCATTTTGCATCTAAATTATTTCTCCCTTAAATTTTTAAGAACTTCCAAATTTATTCTAATCTATTCTTGTTATCACTCTATAAGGCTTCCAGACTCCATTCTCCAAAAAGTTAACTTACAATTGATAAGGAAGCTATCTATATATATAAGCAAAACAACAAAGATAATCTTCAATGCAAGAAATAAAAGATCTTACATCCTTAGGCCATTCGAACACAAGGGAAAAAAAATTGAAATCATGAGTTGTATCAGTCCCGTCAACTATGTCACCAATTGCAGCAGTATGGAGAATAAATTGTGATAGATACGTTGTGGCCTTGGTACTTAAAGAACCATACAACCTCTTCCCAGTATCTTTTAGATCATAACTAACAGGTTGTGCGCCAGCGCCAGTTTCCCCAGCCATTGAGCTTAAGGGTATCTGTCTGACAGCTCTTAACCCAAGCCCAAGAACGCCATCCTTGTCAGTATTGGAGAGAACCTTTCGATCAGATGATGGGGCTTCCCCTTTCGAAAAATTAGGCTCTGTTTCTTCATCAGCAACTGCTCTTGCAAGATTATGAAGCTTACCTGCAATTTTACAGGATAATGGCACATTAAAGCCATGGAATAAGAAGTGTAACCCATAGCTCCACCTGTCAAAAAATAGATGTCCAAAAAGAAGGAAATACTGGTAGTCCATAATATACCCTCCCCCAAAAGATAAAGGCACCACTTAAAAACTGCCGCTTGCCCCTGTGAGCATCTTCAATCATCTGATGTAGCATTGCAAGAGCACGTTCCCTTTGTCCCTGTCAGTGGGACTCCTTAGACAAAGAAAAGATCATTTCCCCAGACAAAAGGGCCTGAAGGACAGGAAGGCTATCCTGCAGAGCAGACCACAGAGCAGGATCAATAACCAAGTAATTATCTTCTTGCTTACTTCTTTTGTAAAAGTTTCTAAGGCAAATTTAAGACCATTGACATAGGCAAGGATAAAGTTCTCTCCACAGATTCTCGTTGCCTCAGTCAATTAACTGGAATTATGAATAAGTCTTCAGATATAGAACTACACCAATATTAACAAGAACTCCTTCTCCATCATAAAATAAAATAAAATAAAATACATACATAGATAAACTTCTACCTGTCCCAAGAACTCGTTTAAACGCTTGAGGACACGCCATGAAACAGCAATCACTCCAACTTCAAGGATTTGATCCCAGTACGTGGAGCCCATCTTTGGAGCACCTCTTGGATATATCTCTGACAACATAACTTGCGCTTGCATATGATACAAGTCAATGCATAATGTCGAACCACGCCACAAGGCAACATCTATCTTGTAGGGGAAAAAAAAACTATGGCTAAAACCTTCAAAAGACAAAGTAAAGGACATTTCAAAAAGTAATTGATACTAGGAAACTAACAAAGCTCAGTATGTGGCAAATGCAGTAAAAATAATTTTATTCAAAAGAGAAGATAGATCAGAACACAAAATGCAAATTGGCCTACTCCTATAGAATTACAATCTCAAGCTCAAAAAATCTAGAAAGTCTAAAGAAGAAGACTAAGGGATGACAATGAAGACATTATTTTTGGTACAAGTAAACGATTACAAACAGATGATAACAATGAAGGAAAATTATTTCTTCCCAAAAACATAGGCTTCGTACTTAAGAAAGGAATGTTGCATGCTGAAAAGGTTTATGGGATAGGCTTTGTGTAGGGAAAGTAACATATTAATGGTAAAAGAATTTTTTTTTTTTTGAGAGATAATTACAACATGCTACTAACCCCGCAGCTCGAACCCTTTCCCCCCTAGACCCCCAAGCACTTTGTGCATGGAGAGGTACCAATTCAGCCATAATTTAAAAAACAAAAACAAAAACAAAAATGAAGAGAAAGGAATTTCCACTATATCTTCCACATCATTAAATTCTCAGAAAAGTTTAAAGAAGTAGTATGAAAGAGGTGTCATTATCATTCTATCAAAAAGAACATGTGAAAATTCCTTGACAATTTTTAAATAACTCCTCTTATTTGCTAGGGAACTAGAAATTCAAATAATCCTTCAAAACCAAGACAGAGATTACTTGAAGAAAAAGATATACCATTCTTTTGACTACAGCCACACCAAGTAAGAATTCCATGTTTGTAGGTGTTGATCATTACCTTATTTAAAAGCTGTTGGGACATCTTTGCAGACCTTGCAGAAGTAGCGGCAATGTCTATACAAAGAAGAATCTAGCAAAAAATACACACACATCAGTTGATAAGCACATGGAAGATATTTAAATATTGACTTTCACAGAATTTGAGAATAGGAGAATAGAGATTAACATTGCGGGCACTTACTGCAGCCAAAGGACCTAATTGGGAGCGTAAAGAGGCAAAATCTAAATCTTGTACTGCAAAAGTCCCATCAGCAGCACGAGACACTACATCTTCTACCTAGAAAAATAAAATAAAATGTATCCCTTTTTTAAGAGACTAAAGAAACCATGGGCAAACATCTTTCTTTTTTTTTTTTTCTTTCTTTTTTGATAGGTAATCAAAGCTTTATTGATAAGAAAATAACAATGAGTTTACGATGTTAAACTCATTGCACAAAAAACCATGGGCAAATATCATTTCACATATGAGAGGAAAATTGCAACCAAGACAAGATTCATTCAGAACTAAACATCAGTAGTCAACAAAAAGACATCAAATATCACAATACAGAGAAATCGAACACAAAATATATGCTAAAACATTAATGTTGCATATATAGCATGATTAGAGAGAAATATCATGTTTTTATAAGTAATGACTTTGTCTTTATTGAGGGAGGGAGGGAGGGAAGGGGGGGTGGGGACTTTATGCAGAGTGCACAAAAAATACTCATAAAAATACAAAAACCAATCATTCGGTTTAAAGAGAAAGTGAATAAATAAAGTCTAAAATAGAATTCAAATCATTAGTGCCAATGATGCAAACCACTCAACAAATCTCTTAAGAAACCAGATTTCAATTCTAGACCAGTTGACTATTTATGGTTACTTTCTTCGGTTATTCCTCTCCTTCCATACTATCCACATAAAACAAAGAGGGGCAGACTTCCACGCAAAAGAGCTTCTATTCTTGCTAAATCCACTACACCAACCAAATAAAACATCTATCACTCATTTAGGGATCACCCATTGTATTCTGAACATGGCAAAAGTAAAAGACCACAGCTCAGTAGCAACCCGCAATGAAGTAACAAATGGTCCACTATTTCAGTAGTGCATCTGCACATACAAATGATCTCAACTAAATGATCATTTGTATAAAAATTCTGAAAATAAATTTTATAAAGGTACTGGGAATTCTGAAAATAAATAAAAATTATATAAATGATCTCAACTATATATAACGTAAAAGAAATATTCAATTGTCTACCATAACCCAATTAAGCCATATCTTCTAGATTAGATGATCTACACTCCTCTAAACACAACCACTGGAATAAAGAAGCTGACAAACATGAATTTGGTTTTCATGACTGACAATTTCTGTCCGTTACAGTTTCTTTTGTTTCTCTCCTTCCACAAGGGCCACATTAGAAACGACTGCACTAAATTCTTTTTTTTTTCTTTTGATAAGTAATAGAAATTTATTAAAAGAAAAAAGCCACCCAGTACACAAGACGTACTTAGAATGCATGACTGCACTAAATTCCAAATTCTATATTTGAAAGAACCATGCTTATCAATTTTTTTTAAAGAACCTTGTCTCCTCCAATGTGAAGCTCCCCAATTAAACATATCTGATCAAACTCCATTTTGTGAAGCTTAAAGGCCTAATGGACACCCGAATATTAACCAAAGTCTTAATTGTGATTATCAATAAATCCCAAGTGGCATGTATAAAGACAAAACCAGATTTTTTATTTTGATAAGTAAACAGAATTATACTAATAAATTGGAGAGGAGTGTCCTCAAGAATACAGGTTCCCTCTAAAAAAACAGCTGATAAATAAACAAGAATATGATAAAACATTAGAGCCATGGTCTTATATTGGAGGTTGTGAAGTAAGTCAGTCATCAAATCTAGTGCTCCAGGTATATAAGCACTAGCTGAAATGAAAACCAGAAAACATTAGACAAGTAAAAAGGAAGTGACTACATCAATTACCTCAGATGTTCATGTCATAGTTCCATAAAAATATTGTTATAGTTAGCAGCTGAAAAAAGAAAAATAAAAAAAGAAAAAGAAAAACAGAATCTAGAACAGATAATTTCTAACCATTAAGCCACATGACTAAGAACTCGGGGTTTGCTTCTAAGATCAGTACTCAAACAGTTTTTCGTATCAGAAATCATAAAGCAAGCAACTAAAAAGAACCAGGGACAACAAGATGAACTTAATACCAACTCCAATCCAGTAACTCTATTCCAATAACTAACAATGTGATAACAATAACCAAAAATGAAGTTTAACCAAAAATGCTAACAGCTGAAAAAAAATTCATATGTTGTCTAGTAAATATCTCATCGACATTTCACTATTAAAGAAAATTATAATAATTTGTTTCCAAATCAGGTGAGCCAACAGCTGGATGCTCCATGGATTCAGGGGCGTTGCCACCATCAACATGTTCACCTTGTTGAATATGTGTAGATGGACATGTGCGCCTTGTGTGTCCAGCATTGTTACAATTGCTGCATCGCCTAACTTTCGCACGGCTGTGGTTGTTGCTCATGCTACCATGGTCGCCTTTAGTCTTGACAATGGCTGGATCACGAACATTTAAGTTTGCTTTGTTGGACGCAGTGCGTATCCCATCTTCAGCAGCTTCTTTACTTGAATTATAAAGTTCTTCCATGCGGCGTGTCAACCTTGCTATTTCAACATTCAATTCTTCAAAGCCTTGTGTTGTTCTTGAACCAAAGTAACACATCTGACTACAACTGGCAGATAATGCACTAAACCATGCCATACGTATGATATCAGGAGACATTTGGGATTCAAGTTTGCAAGGCAGGTCGGACTTTGTTGTTTTCAGCCATCTGTTCATTATACATGACGGCAGAATCTGTTTCAAATGTTCAACCTTCATAATAGCAAATAGGTGCCCACAAGGATATCCATACGACTCAAATAGCAAACAAGAGCACTTCATAGATTGGTCATCTTGACAATACACAACCTCCCATCTTGAGTCAGGGGATGCATACTGAGATAAGGTGTACATACGATAACCTTCCTTATCTATGTAGTAAAGCATAATGAATTTTTATTCATTCAACAATTCTTCTTGAACCATGCTGAATATCTCCCTTGTGAATATAGCAGCAGCATGTTTCTCTATTTCAGCTAACCCAGTAATCAAAATAGGTTCAGTATAATTTGAAGAAAAATCTGCCCCCGTCTCATTGTGTCTAATACGTGAAAGTGCTCTATCAACTTGCTGAAACAACTCATAAAGCCTAGTCTTCCTATCCAGAAATCTATTCAAGAATGCATTCATGGCTTCACAACGTTGTGTACTCCTGCACCCAGAAAAAAAATGACCTCTCATGTAAGCTTCAGCCCATTTCATTTTTTTAGCATACTTTTCATGCAACCATTCATGGTTATGTAAATGGTGATTGTCGACCATCTTCTTCCACATGTCTTCAAATTCATCTGGTGTAACATATCGTACCATACACCTAATAAAACTTTCATATACTTCCTTATCTTGTAGATTTGCAAAAGCATTCCTTTCAAGATGCCACACACATAAACGATGTCGAGACTTTGGAAAAACCGTTTTAATAGCTTTACTCATTGCTTTGTCCCCATCTGTCATGACTGAAATAGGAGTCTTATTGTTCATTGCTACAAGCAAATTTTGCAACACCCAAGTATATGTTTCGACAGTCTCATCAACCAATAGTCCAAAACCAAATACTATAGTTTGCCGTGTTAGGATATGTGCCCTTAAATCCTATTGTATGATGCTATGTATAATATTATGTATGACATTATTTGAGAAATGATGTATGACTTAATATTATGTTTAATAAAGTTGTTTTATTCTTATCTAAAATAATGGTAACATGAATATTCGGACATTATCAAATAGTCCATGAGATGCATAGTATGTGATTTATGTGATTTAGTCACAGAAGATATAGATCACAAGTTCTTTGTAAACTCAGAATTTTGGTTCGTAGTCGGTGATGAAATTGGGCATTTCATCTGCGAAGACTATAACATATTAACTATGATGATTTGTCTTGATCATGGAAGTGGTGACTTCTAGTTAATATGTTGATATGTTTTAAGAGTTAAGACATATTGAACTGGACCGCTGTGAGATTTATTATTCTCCTAACGACTGTCAATTGAATAATAAATCTCACGACTTGTATTTACATGAACTCTTAATCCTGAGAGAATAATGAACCTGATCATGAAATGTAGGTTGCTTTGATATATCAGGAGTGAGATCTAAAGTAACGGTCAAAACCTCAGTATGTTGGGCAGCCACATTTAGTGTTGATGGAACATATATTCTCAAGATGGAATTCATAGTCTCTTAACGGAGATATAAAATATTCCCTTGAGATAAGTTTAATGGGTACAGTTATTCAGAGAGTTAGGCCTAACCACTTTAGTAAGACTAAAGTATATATTTGTGAAATTGGATTTCATAAATATATGGTGAATAACTCATAAGGATTAAACCGGGTACTCAAGGATTAAGATGTAGTAATTTACAAAGTGGCAGTCTATATTCATGACTTTGTATTACTACGAATATTTTATGAAGGGGTTGCATGTATAATAAAGTCTTGGGATATAATTTATTAATAAGGCCTAGAGTGCAATTATATTTATATAGTGGTATTAAATATAATTAATGGTAACTTTGGACTTGTCAAGAGTTGACAGAAAAGCCCAAGGCCCATTGGAGCTAGTGTCTTATTTGTTCCCTTTTGGTCCCACTCCAAGCCACACACTAAAGCCCAATTGGGAAGGCCCAAAAGGCTAGCCCAATTAGATAATCAGTTATGTGAAGAGAAACATACAGAATTTTATATAGAATAAAATGGTTTTGTATGTTTAAAAAGGAATAAGAATAATAAGATATTCTCTCTAGAAACATAGAACTGATTGAGAGACCACACATCTTGGGTATCGAGTGGAATTGGAGTGAAGATTGAAAGTATTCCCGAGTACTTCTTCATTCGGTTTTGAAATTCACCGCATCAAGGTACACTCTCTTGTTCTTATATTCTGAAACTTAAATAGTGCATGTTATCGTTTTCGAATGAAGTAGATCCGTTTATTTTTTCCGCTGCGTATGTTTTGTATGCGATACAAACATCATGATTGATTCCCAACATGCCGGTGGTGGTTGACTCCTACCAATATAACAAGGGGTTTTTTGTATACATTTGTCTTATATGTTGTATCAAATGCGACTACATCTCCAAAACATGCATAATCCAAGCGGCTTTGAGAATCTGTCCAAAACAGATTAGCCAAACGGTTTTCTTCATCAATAGTGTATTGAAAAAAAAAATGAGGAGTCCATGTTTGCTTTTGCTTGTAAATAAGCCAAAGCACATTCAGCATCACCATCTTGCGTACTATTGCTGCGAATTGCCGCTAGATAATTGTAGAGGTCTTTTGGAGTGAACCCTATATTCTTGTATCCTCCAGCTTGTTGGATCATATGATCCATGATTTGATTTGATTTGACCCCAACATTATGCAATGCTATAATCTGAGCCTTATCAGAATCCTTAATAGTCCTATGCGAACGGAGAAATTGAATCTCGAATTGCGGAACTAAGTCATGATTATGCTCCCTTTTAAACTCTCCTACCACCCATTCACCTGACTTTCGCTCAAACCTAATACGAAAAGCGGCCTTGCAACCACATCTTGTTATTGGTCTCTCATGCATGCAATTTAAATTGGCCTCATTTTTCCTAAATCCTTCCTTTGCACAAACCCATCTTCTAGAGGTAACAATGTTATTTTTATTACGATTTATCTCATCTTTGCGAATACTAAACCCAACCAACTTTGCATATGTATTATAAAACTCTCCACCATCATCTAGGGAACTAAATTTCAAACTATTTATTTGGGCATCAGTCAATTGATCTATTCCATTTTCGAGGACAGCGCTCCAATGTTTTTCCACATCAATGGAATCAGTCTTTCCTTTGGTCTCCATATCATGATCCATGTGGACCAATATATTATTCCTAAACAAAGAAGATGTCCAATTTTTAATAAAAATAAAAAATAAAAAAAATAAAGAGGACCAATAAATTATTCCTGTATCATGATCCATTGTAAACATTTCTGTAATGTTCTGAGTTTCCACTATTATTTTAATAAATTTGTGTGATAATTTATTATATTATATAATTTATGTTTGTCTTTTCCCCAATTATCTTTTGTCTGTATCTTTGCCTTTATCTTTTTTTTCCTCCTATCACTGACCCAGTCACCCAATCCACTACCGACCCTATGAACTTATTATGCACTACCGACAAACACTTTTATCCTTAAAAGTTGAATCAGTTTTCCTTTTGCTGTGAGCCTGTAACTTATCCCGATTTTATTGCCCAACTACCACACAACAAACAGTCAAACACCAATATTTTCTCTAATCTCTAGAGACTCTACACTCTCTCTCTCTTATCTATATAATATAGGCGCACAGAGTCACAATTCACAAAGACAAACACAGACTCATCAGTAAGATAGTCACAGAGTCACAGAGCTAAAAAGCCAAAAAAAAAACACAAGCACAAATTCCTCATCAGTAAAAACACAAACACCACAAGCACAGATTCTGAGATTTTGAAGGATAGATTAAATACTTGAGTGTGAAGGCTGAAGCAGATTAAAGCCAGCAGCGGCGTCACGGCGAGATGGGTGTCACGTGGTGGGTGTGGCCGTGTGGTGGGTGTGGGTGTCACGTGGGTCTGCGAGATGGGTCTTGCCCCTCGCGTGGTGGCGGGGTCACGGCGTGGGCAACAGCAAGATTTCAAGCTCTCCCTGGCTTTTTGGCAGCTTCACTCACGGCGTGGGCAGCGGCAAAGTCTCTCGCCTCTCACTGCCTTTTTTTTTTTTTTTTTTTTTTAAGCCTCTCACTCTCTTTGTCTTGGCTCAGACTTAGGTTGTCAAGTCTTTTTTTTCTTTTGTTTTTCCGCTTGGACTAAACCTTTTTTTTTTTTTTTTTAACATGTTTGCTGGCCGGCTAGGTTACAATTTCAGAGAGTATCCAAGTCTTTTCTTTTCTAATTTTTTTTTTAAATTAATCTACTTAAATTTTATTTATTTATTTATTTTTTTACATGTGGGCTGGCCGACTGGGTTACAATTTTAGAGGGTGCCTAAGCCGTTTCTTTTCTTTTTTTTTTTTTAAATTAATCTACTTCAGTTTTATTTATTATTTTTTTTATACGTGGGCTGGCCGGCTGGGTTACATTTAGAGGGGCCCAAGCTTTTTGTAAGGGGCCCAAATCTTTTTTTTTTAAGGAAAATTAACCACTTTTTTTTTTTTTTTATTTATTTACATGTGGGCTGGCCGATTAGGTTACAATTTCAGAGGGCCCCAAGCTTTTTGTAAGGGAGGCCAAGTCTTTTTTTTTTTTTTTTTTTTTTTTTTTCAAAAATTAACCTACTTTAAAAAAAAAAAAAAGGGCCAGAGGGGCTTAGGCCCCCACTTGTGCCTGTCCCTGGCCCAACAAAACCAAAAGCCAAATGGAAAAAACTCCACATGAAAAACTAAAGAATAAGGATGAGACGTACTGAGATTTTAGTGACGAAAAACAGTGGAGACTTGAACAAAAAGGCAGAGAAAGAAAGGAAAATCGGTGGTTGTTATCACCGACATTGAAGGAAAGAAGATTTGGGATGAACTAGAGTTTTTCTTAGGCGTGGGATCTTGTGGGCTTTTCAGCTTATGGACCGAAAATTGAAAATTCAAAAAAATAAAATTGCAAGCGTGAAGGATTTGAACCAGAGTTACTCAGCAAAAAATGTACAGACTTGCCACCATGCTAATTCGAACAAAGTATAGAAATGAAAATTGACCTTTTAATAGCCAATTACAAAGTATAGAAATGAAAATTGACCTTTTAACAGCCAATAATGTTCAAATTACACGTTTCAATATTTATAGGAACAAATACCAAATGGCTTTAGAATGACAAGTTTGTATAAATTTTGCGAAACCCAGAGAGAGAGAGAGAGAGAGAGAGAGAGAGAGAGAGAGAGAGAGAGAGAGAGAGAGAGAGAGAAGTGCTTTGTGGCACCAATAAGTTGTCAACAACGAAAACATTTCATTGCTATTAGGGCTCTTTGCAAACTTAGCTAGTGGAACATGTAATTTGAACATAATTGGCTGTTAAAATTTCAGAATTGTCAATTCAAGTGTTTACTGAAAATTTTAAAATTGTCAACAATCTTTGTATTGGATTTTTTGCATAATTTTCTAATAGTATAGTCACTCTATTTCCAACCTTAGACACCACAATAAACACATAACTGTGATTAAGTTGCAGATGTTGCATAAGAACAATTAAAGAGCACATAAGGTTATACATCTTCGGTTTTCTAATATATATTGATGATTTATTTAAAATCAGTAGGCTGAATGCTTCGGGTTTCAATGGGCTTGAGACTACTTAGAAAGTCTGAAAAGAAGAAGCACAAGATCTAAGGTGACTAGGGTGAACTGGCCAAGAACCCTCCAATGCTTAAGTTACTAGTTTCTCTCTTGAAATCAGGAATTTCAACTCTATAAGTGGTGAAAAACTTACTTTGATTTGAAATGGCTGAGTCCTTTTATAGTGAGCTTTGAAGTAGTTACTTGTTTAGTAATTTCCTCAATGTGGATGGAAATTAGAAAGTTCAGACTTACTTTCTACAACTGTAACGACCCAAGGAAAAGCGCTAGCCACATCTGCGCTATACCTCAAAAGGACTAGTCACTATTGAAGCTCCTTGTAGTTGTTAATAAAGCCCAGATCTATCCAATAAATACCCGATGTGGGACTCATCACACACCCACACACATCACACAATCAATCAATCAAATTGGGGCATCACAATCTCCCCCACTTAAATCCCTAACGTCCTCGTTAGGGCCCACTTTGTGAGGTAGTGTCTCCGAGCCCACACGAGGTTACTGGACCGGCTCTGATACCATATGAAACGACCCAAGGAAAAGCGCTAGCCACATCTGCGCTATACCTCAAAAGGACTAGTCACTATTGAAGCTCCTTGTAGTTGTTAATAAAGCCCAGATCTATCCAATAAATACCTGATGTGGGACTCATCACACACCCACACACATCACACAATCAATCAATCAAATTGGGGCATCACAACAACTGCCATCAGAAGTTAAGAACTTAGTGGGAAGTTAAAGCAATGAATAAGAATTTTGCTCCTACTTCAGAATAGTAAAACGTGGTTTGAATCATAAGCTTTTAGATATAGATTACTTTTAAAGCGGTCCTCCAGGTGATTCCATGCTGGACGACCTTCTTGCACTTGGATGACCTTTCTAGTCTCGAACGACACTATGGATAAATTGGAGATAGTCTAATTTTTGGTTCACCATATATAAATTATAAAAATATAAACATCAAGAAAATGACCTCAACTATGTTATTTTATAGGGAGGTATGCCCCTGAATGTGATGGAAGCTAGCAAGTAAGGGTCATCAAATAGCCCACAGCCCACAGCCCGACCCAGAAACCCAATGGCCCACCGGGCTAATGGGCGGCCCAACCAGTTGTTATTGAGACCCATGGGTAGCCCACTAGCCCAGTGGGTTAGGTCGAAGGCTAGCTTTTATGCCCATGGGTACCCCGGTGGGCTAGCCCAGTAGCCTAACTCATTGCCCAGCCTATTGGCCTAACCCGTTAGCCCAGCCCAGTACCTCATAATTCATAACAAAAATATATAAGAAGTGTATGAAGGATTGATCTTGAGATATTGTAGAAGAATTTCTTAAGAGAACTCTCTTAACCACTAATATACTCAAAAAAATTGTGCTAAACTTAGTTTACAAAATATATATTTTTCTAGTAGTCTAGCAAATTTGAATTAACCATTTCTCATTTTTTTTTTATTAAAGATAAAAATAAAAAACTATGTAAAGCCTTAATAAAAAAATTAAATAGGTTTCCATCAACAAAACAAAACAAAAAACAAAAATAGATTTTACTGTAAAAAATTTTGTAATTAAGTATTTAATTCTTTAATTCTTTCCTTTCAAAAGGAACCACTATATGTGACAAAAGAGTTATCAAGTGTGATATTGGAACTGCATAATGTGAGGATGAAACGGTCAAATGTGAGAAAAATGTAAGGAAACCACGAAATGTGAGAAAAGAATTGTTACATGTGATGTTGGAATTGCATAATGTGAGGATGGAACCGTCAAATGTGAGAAAAAAGTAAGGGAACCGCCAAATGTGAGAAAAGAACTGTCACATGTGATGTTGGAACTGCACAATATGAGGATAGCACCGTCAAATGTGAGAAAAACGTAAGGAAACCACCAATGTGACAAAAGAACTATTATATGTGATGTTAGAACCGCACAATGTGAGGATGGAACCGTCAAATGTGAGAAAAAAGTAGGGGAACTGCCAAATGTGAGAAAAGAACTGTCACATGTGATGTTGGAACTGCACAATATGAGGATAGAACCGTCAAATGTGAGAAAAACGTAAGGAAACCACCAATGTGACAAAAGAACTGTTATATGTGATGTTAGAACCGCACAATGTGAGGATGGAACCGTCATATGTGAGAAAAAAAAGTAAATGAATCACCAAATGTGAGAAAAGAACTGTCACATGTGATGTTGGAACCGCACATTGTGATAATGGAACTGTCAAATGTGAGAAAAAAAAGTAAGGGAACCACCAAATGTGAGAAAAGAACTGTCACATGTGATGTTAGAACTACACAATGTGAGGATGGAACTGCCAAATGTTAGAAAAAAAAGTAAGGGAATCACCAAATGCGAGAAAAGAACTGTCACATGTGATGTTGGAACTGCACAATGTGAGGATGGAACCATCAAATGTGAGAAAAAATAAGGGCACCGCCAAATGTGAGAAAAGAACTGTCACATCTGATGTTGGAAATGCACAATACGAGGATGAAACTATCAAATGTGAGAAAAAAGTGAGGGAACCACCCAATGTGACAAAAAAACTGTCACATGTGAAATTGAAACCACACAATGTGATGATGGAATCGTCAAATGTGAGAAAAAAAAGTAAGGGAACCACCAAATAAGAGAAAAGAACTATCACATGTGATGTTGGAACTGCACAAAGTGAGAATGGAACCATCAAATGTGAGAAAAAAAGTAAGAGAACCACCAAATGTGAGAAAAAAACTGTCACATGTGATGTTAGAACTGCATAATGTAAGGATGGAACCGTCAAATGTGAGAAAAAAGTAAGGGAATCACCAAATGTGAGAAAAAAACTGTCACATGTGATGTTAGAACTGCACAATATGAGGATGGAACTGTCGAATGTGAGAAAAATGTAAGGGAACCACCCAATGTGACAAAAGAACTCTCATATATGATGTTAGAACCGCACAATATGAGGATGGAACTGCCAAATGTGAGAAAAAAAGTAAGAGAACTACCAAATGTGAGAAAAGAACAGTCACATGTGATGTTGGAACTGCACAATGTGAGAATGAAACCGTCAAATGTGAGAAAAAAAGTAAGAGAACCACCAAATGTGAGAAAAAAACTGTCACATGTGATGTTAGAACAGCACAATATGAGGATGGAACCGTCGAATGTGAGAAAAAAGTAAGGGAACCACCCAATGTGACAAAAGAACTGTCATATATGATGTTAGAACCGCACAATGTGAGGATGGAACCGCCAAATGTGAGAAAAAAAAGTAAGGAAACCACCCAATGTGAGAAAAGAACAGTCATATATGATGTTAGAACCGCACAATGTGAGGATGAAACTGCCAAATGTGGAAAAAAAAGTACGGGAACTGCCAAATGTGAGAAAAGAACTGTCACATGTGATGTTGGAACTGCACAATGTGAGAATGGAACCGTCAAATGTGAGAAAAAAAGTAAGGGAACCACTAAATGTGAGAAAAAAACGGTCACATGTGATGTTAGAACTGCACAATATGAGGATGAAACCGTCGAATGTGAGAAAAAGGTAAGGGAACCACCCAATGTGACAAAAGAACTGTCATATATGGTGTTAGAACCGCACAATGTGAGGATGGAACCGCCAAATGTGAGAAAAAAAGTAAGGGAACCATTAAATGTGAGAAAAGAACTGTCACATGTGATGTTGGAACTGTACAATGTGAGAATGGAACCGTCAAATGTGAGAAAAAATATAAGGGAACCACCAAATGTGAGAAAAACACTGTCACATGTGATGTTAGAACTGCACAACGTGAGGATGGAACCGTCAAGAAAAAAGTAAGGGAACCACCAAATGTGAGAAAAAAACTGTCACATGTGATGTTAGAACTGCACAATATGCGGATGGAACCGTCGAATGTGAGAAAAAAGTAAGGGAACCACCCAATGTGACAAAAGAACTGTCATATATGATGTTAGAACCGCACAATGTGAGGATGGAACTGCCAAATGTGAGAAAAAAACGTAAGGGAACCACCAAATGTGAGAAAAGAAGTGTCACATGTGATGTTGGAACTGCACAATGTGAGAATGGAACCGTCAAATGTGAGAAAAAAAGTAAGAGAACCACCAAATGTGAGAAAAACACTGTCACATGTGATGTTAGAACTGCACAATATGAGGATGGAACTGTCGAATGTGAGAAAAAAGTAAGGGAACCACCCAATGTGACAAAAGAACTGTCATATATGATGTTAGAACCGCACAATGTGAGGATGGAACCGCCAAATGTGAGAAAAAAAAGAAAGGGAACCACCCAATGTGACAAAAGAATTGTCATATATGATGTTAGAACCGCACAATGTGAGGATGGAACTGCCAAATGTGAGAAAAAAAAGTACGGGAACTGCCAAATGTGAGAAAAGAACTGTCACATGTGATGTTGGAACTGCACAATGTGAGAATGGAACCGTCAAATATGAGAAAAAAAGTAAGGGAACCACTAAATGTGAGAAAAAAACTGTCACATGTGATGTTAGAACTGCACAATATGAGGATGAAACCGTCGAATGTGAGAAAAAGGTAAGGGAACCACCCAATGTGACAAAAGAATTGTCATATATGATGTTAGAACCGCACAATGTGAGGATGGAACCGCCAAATGCGAGAAAAAAAAGTAAGGGAACCACTAAATGTGAGAAAAGAACTGTCACATGTGATGTTGGAACTGTACAATGTGAGAATGGAACCGTCAAATGTGAGAAAAAATATAAGGGAACCACCAAATGTGAGAAAAAAACTGTTACATGTGATGTTAGAACTGCACAACGTGAGGATGGAACCGTCAAATGTGAGAAAAAAGTAAGGGAACCACCAAATGTGAGAAAAAAATTGTCACATGTGATGTTAGAACTGCACAATATGCGGATGGAACCGTCGAATGTGAGAAAAAAGTAAGGGAACCACCCAATGTGACAAAAGAACTGTCATATATGATGTTAGAACCGCACAATGTGAGGATGGAACCGCCAAATGTGAGAAAAAAAAGTAAGGGAACCACCCAATGTGAGAAAAGAACAGTCATATATGATGTTAGAACCGCACAATGTGAGGATGGAACTACCAAATGTGAGAAAAAAATGTATGGGAACTGCCAAATGTGAGAAAAGAACTGTCACATGTGATGTTGGAACTGCACAATGTGAGAATGGAACCGTCAAATGTGATTAAAAAAGTAAGGGAACCACTAAATGTGAGAAAAAAACTGTCACATGTGATGTTAGAACTGCACAATATGAGGATGAAACCGTCGAATGTGAGAAAAAGGTAAGGGAACCACCCAATGTGACAAAAGAACTGTCATATATGATGTTAGAACTGCACAATGTGAGGATGGAACCGCCAAATTTGAGAAAAAAAGTAAGGGAACCACTAAATGTGAGAAAAAAACTGTCACATGTGTTGTTGGAACTGTACAATGTGAGAATGGAACCGTCAAATGTGAGAAAAAATATAAGGGAACCACCAAATGTGAGAAAAAAACTGTCACATGTGATGTTAGAACTGCACAACGTGAGGATGGAACCGTCAAATGTGAGAAAAAAGTAAGGGAACCACCAAATGTGAGAAAAAAACTGTCACATGTGATGTTAGAACTGCACAATATGCGGATGGAACTGTCGAATGTGAGAAAAAAGTAAGGGAACCACCCAATGTGACAAAAGAACTGTCATATATGATGTTAGAACCGCACAATGTGAGGATGGAACTGCCAAATGTGAGAAAAAAACGTAAGGGAACCACCAAATGTGAGAAAAGAAGTGTCACATGTGATGTTGGAACTGCACAATGTGAGAATGGAACCGTCAAATGTGAGAAAAAAAGTAAGAGAACCACCAAATGTGAGAAAAACACTGTCACATGTGATGTTAGAACTGCACAATATGAGGATGGAACCGTCGAATGTGAGAAAAAAATAAGGGAACCACCCAATGTGACAAAAGAACTGTCATATATGATGTTTGAACCGCACAATGTGAGGATGGAACCGCCAAATGTGAGAAAAAAAAGTAAGGGAACCACCCAATGTGACAAAAGAATTGTCATATATGATGTTAGAACCGCACAATGTGAGGATGGAACTGCCAAATGTGAGAAAAAAAAGTACAGGAACTGCCAAATGTGAGAAAAGAACTGTCACATGTGATGTTGGAACTGCACAATGTGAGAATGGAACCGTCAAATGTGAGAAAAAAAGTAAGGGAACCACTAAATGTGAGAAAAAAACTGTCACATGTGATGTTAGAACTGCACAATATGAGGATGAAACCGTCGAATGTGAGAAAAAGGTAAGGGAACCACCCAATGTGACAAAAGAACTGTCATATATGATGTTAGAACCGCACAATGTGAGGATGGAACTGCCAAATGTGAGAAAAAAAAGTAAGGGAACCACTAAATGTGAGAAAAGAACTGTCACATGTGATGTTGGAACTGTATAATGTGAGAATGGAACCGTCAAATGTGAGAAAAAATATAAGGGAACCACCAAATGTGAGAAAAAAACTGTTACATGTGATCTTAGAACTGCACAACGTGAGGATGGAACCGTCAAATGTGAGAAAAAAGTAAGGGAACCACCAAATGTGAGAAAAAAACTGTCACATGTGATGTTAGAACTGCACAATATGCGGATGGAACCGTCGAATGTGAGAAAAAAGTAAGGGAACCACCCAATGTGACAAAAGAACTGTCATATATGATGTTAGAACCGCACAATGTGAGGATGGAACCGCCAAATGTGAGAAAAAAAAGAAAGGGAACCACCCAATGTGAGAAAAGAACAGTCATATATGATGTTAGAACCGCACAATGTGAGGATGGAACTGCCAAATGTGAGAAAAAAAAGTACGGGAACTGCCAAATGTGAGAAAAGAACTGTCACATGTGATGTTGGAACTGCACAATGTGAGAATGGAACCGTCAAATGTGAGGAAAAAAGTAAGGGAACCACTAAATGTGAGAAAAAAACTGTCACATGTGATGTTAGAACTGCACAATATGAGGATGAAACTGTCAAATGTGAGAAAAAAATAACCTGTTGTAGCAGGTTACCTACTAGTGGGTACCGTACCCCCCTTTTTTTGGGGGGGTACAGTAGAATTACTCTTTTATTACTTGTATTAAACAAGAAGATAAAAAACAAAAAAAAAAAATCTAGGCATAAAATAAGCAATTGAGGATAGACAAAATTAATAAAGAAAAAAGAGTCCAAATTTGGTAAGAATAGGGAGTTATACCCATGTTTTGCACCATCCAATAAAAGATTGACACATCATCACTTTTCTTAAAATTCAATTCATTCTACCACACCTAATAACATCTCATTAAACTCTTAACTTGGTTGGATTTATATATGGGTGGGTATTAGAATTGATTGGGTGTTGTTGTGCTTATTCTTAAATATGTGATAAGATGATGTGACATGTTGGGATTCGAGGGGTAAAATATAAGTTTTACATCATGTTCTTATAGAATTTAATCTCAAGAAAAAGATGGCATTTTAGTAAACAAAATAGAAAAGGAAAGAAATTTGGAATCTGCCTGGGTTGGTGTATGCTGTAAGAAAGATGCGTATGCATCATTCTACAGGCGTACACACTTGGGCTTCAAATAGATTCCCATCAAATAGACCAAAATAAGAATTCTAGTAACCTAAAACTTGCATATGTAGGGACGAGGATGTGTACACTAATCATTTCATGCGTAAGAGCCCTCAGGAAAATTCGAGGCTCTGAATAGAAAAGGCAAAAAACACACAAAGCAAAAATCAAAAGCATGCTATTGTACTCAAACATAATGTTAAGGAATTAAAAACAACATAATGATATAAAATGAATAAGAATGAAGGGGGCAGAATATGGATTATGGAAAAGATCCATATCTCCACCACATAGCACTTATAGTGATGTTGATGATTAGCCCATCGACTAAAATTGACTACCGCAGTTGTGTGTATAGATCAACGATTTGGAATGATTCGACTAATGTGTTTTGGATAGACCCTAAATGGCTATGTGTAGACACTTAATTTTGCACTTATGATTTAACCTTGGAAGGTGACCAAAATAATCATTCCAAGTACCGAAAAATCATAATTGTATTTTATGCATTAAATCATTTATCACATATCATAAAAATGATCTTGAGATTCTAACAATCGTGATGATATGCCGGTTCCCAAATTGGACCGTTGGATTGAAAGATATCACAAGATCAAGTTTTCACTGTCTGCATGCCTTCACTTTGGTGAAACTGATCACATGTGATTAATTGAAAGTAATTTTGATTGGTTGCCAACTAAAATTTATTTAATGAATTTTTGTCATTGGTTAAGTATTTTTCTTAAAATAAGTTTGGTTGCATGAGAATATAACGAATAATCTAATAATATTGAAATTGGATTGATAATTAAGTTTTTAAGGTAATTATCTCTAAGATAATTATTTTTAAGGATTTAATTGTCAAGTTAATATGGATCTTATTGGGAATATAAGTCCAAAATACATCCAAGTACAACTCTCGGTTAAAAAAAAAACCAAAAAAAGATTCCAAAATGTGCAAGAAGACAAAATTGGACAAAACACTTAGGAGTGCTGATTGGCACTTCAATAGTGCCGATTGGCACAGACTACAAAATGGGCCCAGATACGTTTTGTTCAGGTCAAGACCCATCAGATTCATTTTTTAGGAGATAAAACCTAACCCAATTTGTGTTTGTTGATTTTTAAAGCAACCCAAGCTTATTTTTAGAGCAGATACAACACTATAAATAGAGGAGAAAACCCAGAATTTAGGACCCCTCTCTCCCCTTACGTTAAAGAAATTCTAGAAGCCCTGCTTTAGGAATTTCTTTTCTGCTAAGTGATCCTATTTTAGATGTCAAAGAGATTCATTCTCTTTGATTTCTAAAATAATCCTCTCTTGTAGAATTTATTCATGCAGGTATGTTTTTATTTTACTTCTCATAAACATGCTCTTGCTTCTTCTCTATCTTTTATGAACATGTATTTGCTTCTTTTGTTGTTTATACAATTCTGTTCTTAATACGTTATTGCATGCTTTTCCTTTTAAAAAATTCACTTGATTAGCTTAGATTTTAATATGTTGTTGATTAACATGCAAAGATCTAGGGTTAAATTTCTTTTTAAAACCTTTCATCTGCAAGAAAATTTATCATAAAAGTTTCATTATGTTCTCTTTCTAACCAAAAACCAGATTTGTGCCTTTTTCAGATAAATCTAATCTATATTTTTTTCTCACAAAAACCAGATCTATTGTAACACCCCAAACCCAAATCAAGGATTTAGATGCATAACCTGACGTAGAAATAATCAACACTAATAAAATGGAACAGAGCGTAATTAAAACCTCAAATAAACTTCTTATTTCATCAACAGATTTCCTTAAATATCCATAAAAGCAAAACAACAATAATATTCTTGTATGTAAAATCCCCAAATAACATCTCTTTGACTAGTTCCAAAATAATAATCTCATTGTTCCTGAAACAATTTATTAAAACAACTCAGCAACTATCAAAGCTCCAAACGAAGTCGTCAATCTAAGGCTTCACTGATCTTCCACCAAAATACACTCCATGTCTCTAATCTGAAAGGATGGAAAAAGGGGTGAGCTAAAGGCTCAATAAGAGACTACAAACATGAGGATGTCTTCCAGAACAAAACGATAATATTTTTGACAAAATATAGTCCTCACAATACAATTACAATTAGTTTAAACTGTAATATAATTTATTCCATAAAGCTGTTAAAATAAAATATATCACTATAACGCTGTAAACATTAATACAATGATAACCACATTAATATGCCAATATGCACCAAATAGGTAGAAACACTTTATTATGAAAATAAACACTTTTTCACCTAAAAGAACAGTAGCAAATACACAGTAATTCAATATGAAAAATATTAGTCAAACATAGACAAAAGCTGCTAAACACTCGGTGGGTGATTTCCCATGGGAACAATAACACTAACCTCAAAGAGGCAACACTAGCTCCGAAGAGCAACAATAACACTGCACCACACCACACTAACACTACTTCGGCCGAAGACCAACACTTAACCCTGTGTTGGCAAAGGTTGCAGACTGTCTAGTTGACCATTTGAAACAATTCTTGACAAATACAATTTTATAATAACATACAATAGATAATAAAATTCGAGTATGTGCAAAGCACTAACAATAGTATAAGTTTTTGGAACTTCATCTTTGCAATTATAAACATATATAGATAAATATATATTTTTACCACGTGTATATATATGTCCTGAAAGACGTCATGTGCTGAAGTCTACTTACCTCAAATCACCAAGACACGATAGATCTCAACTATCCAAACTGATGTCACTTGAACCTAATACACAAATAGATATTTTTGCTGCGTTAAGCCATACTTACACTTTTATATAAACATTAGTGCTATCCTTTTCTAAAATCACACATGGGCCCATATATACATAATTACATATTAGAACCTAACCATGTTTCTAACCAAAGGCCCTTAGTATTAAATTCATTACCACCAGATCCGAATTAACCCACCAGCACCAATAATACTTACATCTCATGATAGTGTATGTAAATTGGATATAGGAAATTTGATTTCAATGGGGCATTAGATCACATGTAGTTGTATGACTCATCAATCAATATATATAACCACTTGTTAAATTCTTTCCTCTCTACAAATAGTGTATATATATATTAATCAAATCATGAAGTTAGGCCTTGAATCCTTGATAACATATAATTATATCGAATCAAGACTAACAATAGTACACATTTACTATACAATTATACTTGTACCACTAGCCAATAGTCAAATGCCACTAAATACAATATAATAACCAACACAATTGTTCATCCTTGGTCTGAATTCGAAAACATCATATTTCATATAAGTTAATGGCATTGGGAAAATCGGTCTCAATTGATATATTAGTGATCATGAATTCGTAAGACCTCCAATCTACGTACAATGCATTCTTAACTCCTTACTCTTTACACATAAGAGTATATATATATAGATGCCCAACACGTAATTAAATTATAACACAGAACTAACATAGAACTTCCAGAAATCGTAAACTAATAATCTAGCGATTTCAAGCTAATAAAATATAATAATATAAACCCTATGTTTTAAGAGATAGACAACCCGCCTCCCTAATCTATGATACACAAAAATCAAATATCAGTTTGCTGAAAGTTACCTTGATGTCGTCTTGTCAGTTTGGCAGAATTTCTTTCACAGCCGCTTCTAGTTTCAAGGGTCTCTTTCTCCACCTTTCACATAGGAAACCCTAATTTTAATTTCATTATAAAGCTGTTGCACTTGGGCTGAAAGTTTAGAAGCCTATTCCATGATAAGGCTAATTTCAGTTGGGCTGAAAATTTAGAAGCCCACTACACTAAAATAAACTTCCAAGACCCACTTATATTCCCACTAAACACCTTAATATTATTTTTTTATTATTGTTATCATTATAAAAATCACAATATAAACTTAATTATCTCCTCCAAAATAATTAAGCAATTTATCAAATCTACTCTCTAGAAGTAATTAAATTAAATTTTAAGTGAGACGGGTGTTACATCTATATTTTCATAAAAATCTTATCTATATTTTTCAAAACAAAACCAGATCTGTATTTTTCATAAAATTCTGATATGTATTTTTCAAAACAAAACCAGAACTGTATTTTTCATAAAAAATTTAGGTTATGTTTGATAACTTTTTTTCCCCTTATTTTCTATTTCCAAAAACAATATTCTATTTTTGAGACTAAAAAACTTGTTTGGTAACCTAAAATGGATTGAAAACAAAAGCTGTTCTTAAAACTCAATTTGTGACTGAAATTGAAAACAGGCAAAATGCTCTTTTACAATTTCTAGTTTTCAAAGCCAATGAAAGCATGAGTTTGATTTAATGAATCCATTCCATTTAATGAGTTAGTGCCAGGGTTCGAATCCTAGTAATAGTATATTTTAGTATTTTCTATTTTTTTTTCTTCAAAAAACTTTTTTTTCCATTTCAACTAACCAAACGTGTTTTTGATTTCAAAAATACAAGAAAATTATTTTTGAATTTTTTCTTTCCATTCCCAAAAACAAGTTTTTGAAAATAGAAAACAAAAACTATTACCAAACACAACCTTACATTTTCATAAAAAGTCTGTTTTCTCTTACATTTATAAAAATAAAACCAGATCTGAATTTTTATTAAAAACTCATTATTTCTCACCATGGAAACATAGATCTAGATTTTTAACCCATCAATCTCATCAAACCTTTTTCATATAAAAAAAGACTGCTGATCTAGGACTTTGAAAGAAGTGTTTTAACCCTAGATCTAAAAGTTGACTTGGTTTTGGTTGCATATCATTTAACATATTGCATATGGGTACTTAATGATCATTTGGAGTCTAGAAAACTGGACTCTATCTGGGCAAAATGGGTGCCTAACACTTTCCCATTCTGTAACCTAGCCCTCGAACCATAAATTTTGGTTCGTAAAATAGTGCTTTATCTTTTCTTATGATAGATTGTAACTAGGAAACAAAGTTTTGTAATTTTTTATACTAGTTTGTAATCTAAGAAACAAAGCTATGTATAGCTCTTTTTATCAAATTGTAATTCATTCAAGTTAATGAGAATTTGTATTATTAAGATATTTTATACTCTTTTTTTATAGTTTTTCTTATTTTTTGTAATATAAAAATAAGTGGCGACTCCACATACCCCCAAAAGGGAGGTGCCGATACTTTCTCCTTTGATTTGAGAGCACCCAAAAGGAAAAAAGTCCCAGTCTCTCACACTATGACACAAACTAGAAGTTGGAATTCTAGTGAGTGAAATACTACCTTCTAACAAAATGAATGTTGAAGATCTATATAACACTTATCACCTTTGACACTATAACTTACAACTTGAAAACTTGTATTTATGATGGTATTTTGACAAAGTTTCAGTTGGCAAAATCTTTGGACCTTCTGGATGGTAAAAATGGTGGTACAGTACCAGGTACTAGGTCAATAGTGAACTCAACCTCTCTGTCAGGGGGTAGTCCAGGTAAGTCCTCAGAGAACACATCTGGGAACTCTTTCACCACTGGGATGTCTTCAACTTTTAATTCTATTTTATCACCCTTCAAAGCACAAACAAGGAACCCTTCACAACCCTTCCTTAGCAATCGTCTTGCCTGCATAACTGAAACCAATAAAGGTGGTTTCACCACACGATCTCCCTCGAAGAAGAATTCTGGCTCCCCAGGAATTCTAAATACTACCTTCTTCCCAAAACACTCTATGAAAGCATAAAAAGTAGATAACCAATCCATCCCTAAAATCACATCAAACTCAAACATATCTAGCAACATAAGATCTGCTTTTAATTCCCTCCCAGAGACTAAAACATTACAAGACTTGTACACTTTATGGGTAATCATTTGTTGTCTTGAAGGTGTAGCAACACACAATTCATAATTTAAACTCTCAGGTTCCATGTTTAGCCTTTGTGCAAGTCTATGTGAGATGAAAGAATGGGTTGAACCAGAATCAAATAACACTTGTGCATGTTGACTGGAAACAAGAAGTGTACCTGAAACCACTGATGGGGATGCCTCGGCGTCCTGTTTAGTCAAAGCAAAAAATCGACCCTGAACCTTGGGTTTTTGTTGGCTCCCATTGTATTGGTAGTTTGTTCCGCTCGCAAATTTGGACAATCCTTGATGAAGTGTCCAGTCTTGCCACATTTAAAACACGCCCTTGACTCCAAATAACATGTTCCACTATGAGCCTTTCCACATCTTGGGCAAGTTTTATGTGCCTTCTTATTTGAATTAGGCACCCCTTGCCTCTTGAATGAACTTCCACTAGACTTTCCCTTAAGAAAATTACTCTGGTTTGGCTTCCTCTCTTAATCATTGGCCCTTGAGAGACGATTGCAATTTCTCTCTGGTATGAGAGCTCGATCCACCACTTCTGCATATGTTTCCAATTTGAACATGGAAACCGATCCCTGAATTTCCTCCCTTAAACCTCTTTCAAAATGCCTAGCCTTCCTTGCTTCCGTGTCAACCATGTGTGGAGCAAAGCGGGATAATTCAGCAAATTTCCGCTCATACTCATACACTGATTGAGTACCTTGTGCTATGCGAATGAACTCAGCTTCCTTTTGCACCATCAAACTATCAGGAAAATACCTCTTACGAAAGAGCTCAACAAAATGCTGCCAAGTTATAACTTCTCTTCCATGTGTCCTCTCTGTGGACTCCCACCATTCCAATGCATCACCTTTCAGTACAAAAACAGCAAGGATAACTCGTTGCTCATCACTAACTTCCATTGCTCTAAAGAGCCTTTCTATCTCCTTAAGCCAGTTGTCAGCCTTTATTGGATCCTTTGTACCCTTGAAAGCAGGAGGGTCAAGCTTTCTAAACTTCTCCAAAGCACTAGTCGGATTGGTGGCTCCTACTTGATGTTGCACTATATTGGTTAAGCCCCCAATGGCTTCGATAATAGCCTGAAGATTAGTGGTTCCCTCAGCATTTGGTTGATAATTCTCTGGGTCCCTCCTTGGTGGAGCCATTTCTCTAAGCAATACAACAAGATATCATAAGTAAAGATTTCAAATATTCCTGAGGGTCAAAACCAAACACATAGATAGTACACAATCATTCCTACACACTCTAGAATAAATAAATAAATAAATCAAATAAAATCGCTATGAAAGGTCAAATAATCCTAACACTAAATTCCTTGTAATCACACTCTTGTTCCAAAATAATCTTAAGATTAAACCTATAAGTCTACAGAATCATAAACCTATGCTCTGATACCATAACTGAAACACCCCAAACCCAAAATCAAGGATTTAGATGCATAACCTATTTTAGAAATAATCAACAATAATATAATGGAACAGAGCGTAATTAATTAACCACAAATAAACTTCTATCCAACATCAACTCTCCTATGAAATCCATAAAAAATACAAAATCCTTCACAATAAAGTCTCCAAATACAATCTCAAAATAGTTCCACAAATGTCAAACTCATTGTCCCTAAGAAAAATATACTAAAATAATTCACCAACTATCAAAGCTCCAAAAGAAGTCGTCAATCTAAGGCTCCATTGATCTACCATCAAAAGACATTCCATTGCTCAAATCTGAAAGGGGTGGAAAAAGGGGGTGAGCTAGAGGCTTAATAAGAGACTACATAACATGAGGATGTCTTTCAAAACAAAACATTAGTATCCTTGACAAAATATAGTCTTCTCAAAACATTTACAGATCTTTTTAACAGTAATATGATATATACTATAAAACTGTTAAAAATAAAACATTTCACTATAACGCTGTAATCATTAAATAAAATAATAACCTCTTTAATATGCCAATATGCACTAAATAGGTAGAAACAATTTATTATGAAAATAAACAATTTTCCACTTACAAAGATCTGTAGCAATAAAACAGTAGTTCGATATGGATAATATTAGTCAAACACAGACAAAAGCTGCTAAACACTCGGTGGGTGATTCCCATGGGAACAATAACACTAACCTCAAAGAGGCAACACTAGCTTCAAAGAGCAACAGTAACACTGCACCACACCACACTAACACTACATCGGCCGACTGTCTAGTTGACCATTTGAAACATTCTTGACATATACAGTTTCATAATAATATACAATAAATAATAAAATTTGAGTATGTACAAAGCACTAACAATGATAACTTCACCTTTGCAATTATATATATATATATAGATAAATATATTTTTACCACGTATATATATATATATATATGTTTATTTATATATATATATATATATACGTCCTGAGAGACGTCATGTGCTGAAGTCTACTTACCTCAAATCACCAAAACACGATAGATCTCAACTATCCAAGCCGATATCACTTGAACCTAAAACACAAATAGATGATTTTGCTGCGTTAAGCCATACTTACATCATTTATATAAACCATTCGTGCTATCCCTCTTCCAAAATCACACATGGACCCTTTATACATCATAATTATATATATTAGATCCTAACAATGCTTCTAACCAAGGGCCTAACATTAGTATTTAATATATTACCACTAGATCCGAGATAGTCCACAAGTATCAATATGACTACATCTCATGATAATCTATGTAAATTGGATGTAGGGAATTCGTTTTCAGTGGGGTATATTTGATATCATGAAGTTGTATGACTCATCATTCAATATATATATCTATTTTTCAATTCTTTACTCTCTACATATAAGTACACGTAGAGCATCTATACACCACCCAAGGACAACTATAACCGCTTAACCATATAGCATGAGATGCTACTCCACGAACATAAATGAGGTTCCAATACAAAATCGAATGGTGCATGAATATAATAATAATTCCATGATACTTTTATTCTATGCCATTGTTAGTATAATACTAATATTTCAAACAGCCTAGAGACGAAAGTTCCCTTAATCAAAAGTGTCCAACGAAATTGAATAGGCTTGCATAAATCAATGTTTACCTCAAATACAGAATAACGTTTGCTGGCTGCCCCTTGTAGCGCACGGTCTTCAATCCCTTCAATTTGAGAAACCCTAAACTCTACTCTTAATCTATATATATGCTAATCACTGATTCTTTTTTTTTTTTTTTTTTTTTTTTTTTTTCACTCTCTGCCTTTCACGTAGGAAACCCTAACTTTTAGCTTTGCACATAAAAACTGTTCCCTACATTGGCTAGAAATTAAACTCATAATAAGGTTATTTACATAGGCTAGGACTCTAAAGAATTCCAATAACACTTAAACTCCTAATCCAACTAGGTTTTAATCTCTTATCCTTTTCCTTAACTGATAAGGAGACCAAAAGTTAAATTTAAATAAACCACAAAATAATTATTCACGTTACCCCTTATTATTATTATTATTATTATTATTATTATTATTGTAGAAATCATAATATAAAATAATATCTCCTCCAAAATAAATTAAGCAATTCAACAAATCCACTCTAGAAGCAGATAAATTAAATTTTAAGTGAGACGGGTGTTACAAAAGGTCTCATATATTTTTTAAAAAAATATAGAGAAGATGAATTTACATTTACTATGGTTTCATCTATAGAGATTGCGACCAAAATTGAAATAGAGCCTATATTTCATGAAAATGTATAAATCATTCAAAGGAACAATTTGATGAGAATGCCAATTATAAGATATCACAATATGCTAATAATCTTTTAGAATTAATTATTTCTTAGGCTAAAATCCAAAACTGAATCTCTAACTTTCAGCTTTTGTCATTTTAGTTCTCTAACTTTCAGTTTTGTCATTTGAGTCCTCTAAGTTTCAATTTTTATCAATGTGGTATTCCGTTAGACATCAATTAAGTGGTGCTGTTAAGTGAGTCAAAACGACGCCGTTTTGGCTCTAATTTTTTTTTTTTTATAATAAATTTCGTAATTAAAAGAAAAAGCTGTTACTAAAAAAAAAAAAACATGGAAGGTGAATGACGTCATTCTTCTTCCCCTGAAATCAAAACCAAAACATGATGAAGCCTAATCTTTCAATTAACCCAAGCATCCTTGCAATTATCCCAAGCAAGAAATGCACAATCTTAGATACTAGAAAGCACCAATTAAGCTCCAAAAAAGAGGGGGGTAATTACACATAACCCACCTGTGGTTTGGGCGAAAATCACTTTGTCTACCCGCGGTTTGAAAAGTATCACTTAACCTACCTGTGGTTTGTTTCCGTCAATCTTCGTAACCCACCTCAAGCCCAGCAGTTACAAAAACACCTCTTAACCCCAAAACACAACATAATGTGAATCTAAACACCCAAACCTCAGAAACTTTTTTAGAGAGAGAGTTGTGGTGAGATCAACGTGTTCTTCGCGGTTTGGAGTGTTTGGAGGGGGATAAAACACAAGTTTTTCAACATCGAAGCTAGGGAAGGTATGTGTGATTGCTGTTGATCTGCATTTGGGTTCTTGATGGCATTTTTTTATCGTGACCCACCCACGTAGTTAGGGTTTGTAAAATTTTCTCAAAATTGGTGTATTTAAATGTTCATTTTGCTATTTATATGTAGAATCGCTTAGGATGTAGCTAATGTATTGCTATGGTTGTTTATATAGTGCGTATACCTGAAAGAATCAAGTTTATTTGTCTATGACTACACTTGTTTGTGAACTGTGGGTAGTGTGGTCCCTATGAATTTGTTGGGAATCTGGTTTTGCATGTGCTATATGTGGTCCTTTGTCCATGTGTTGTCTCGTAACAACAAAAAAATTTTATATGAAAACAAAACAGCATTATGTTTGGCTTGTTGTCGTTTTCTGCATGTCAGTATGTAAACAAACTACTTATTTTAATTGTAGATGGTTGACTTCACATTTGACATTGAATTTTCATGCTGGGGGATGTTTTGTGGAGGACCCAACCGTATGATATGTGGGTGGGTCTGTATGTAGATTGACAGAGATTGACCTTGACAAGTTGAGTTTCTTTGAAATTCGAGATTTATGCCATCTAGTTGGTGCTCCAAAAGAACACAGTAGATATAGGTATTTACTTCCTAAAGGTGATCTAAAGCATGATTTAAGGGCCAAAGAAATAGATCCAAATATGGTGAACATGATTACCTTTCATAGGGCATGGCCAGCTGACAACATCATAATCTATACTGACATAGATATGGAGCCATTGGTAGTTGAGCATCCTGATGGAGGGGGAGTGGCAGATGGTGGTGTAGGTGGTGATGGAGGGGGGGGATGAAATAGATTTGGAGAGTGATTATGATGAATTTGTATTGGAGGAAGAAGAAGATGTTAAGAATGATGAAGAAGAAGATGTTGAGAATGTTGAGGATGTTAAGGTTGGTGCAAGGGTTGAAGAACAGAATGTTGAAGGAGATGATGATGATGATTGGCTATATAATGGCCTAGAGGGGGAGGACTTTGGTGATGACATATTTGCTGCTCCAAACTGAACTTCACAAGGTTCTGCTCTAGAATCAAGTGATGCTCCCAATATAGCCCCAGCATCAGGCAATGCTCCCAATATAGCCCCAGAATCAAGCAATGCACCCCATGCAGCCCCAGAATCAAGCAATGCACCCCATGTAGCCCTTGAATGAGCTGAACTAGCTCTTGAGGATGACCTGATAAGCATGGATGGGTCTGACGATGAGCGAGTACCTGAGCAGCCGGAGTTTAATGCTAAGAGTGACATGAGAAATGTTGTACTGAAGAAGGAGATGAAGTTTCCTAATGCAAAGGTGTTTAGAGCTACTTTGAGGGAGTATGCAATTAAAAAACCTGTTGACATTAAATTCAAGATGAATGAGAGGCTCAAGATATCAGTTCACTGCAAGAATAAGTGTGGGTGGAGATGTTATGCATCTTAAATAAGTGGAGAGCTAACATTTCAGATTAAGACCTTGATTGATAAGTGCACTTGCCTCAAGTCTTTTAAAAATAGCCAAGCAACATTAGCTTATGTTGCTAAGAGGTTCATTGAGAATTTTAGCAAAAATCCAAATTAGGAGGTGAGTGGTGTACATAACCATGTGATGTAAAATTTATCTGATGACCTAAGTGTAAACTAAGTGTATAGGTCAAAGAGAAAGGCAAAGTATTTGGTCAATAGAGATGAGTAATTGCAATATGGTGTCCTTAGGGACTATGCATAAATGATAAACACTATAGACAAGGGGAGTAGGGTTATATTGCAGACAGAAATGGCTGATGAGACTTCCCAGCCAAAATTTAAGAGGATGTATGTTAAGTTCAATGCTTAGAAGGTAGGATTTTTAGGTGGATGCAGGTCATTTATAGGTTTAGATGGTTGTCACATAAAGCACAGATTTGGTGGGCAAATCTTATCTGCCACTGCCAAGGATGCAAATGACAACATTTTTCTAGTAGCTATGGCTGTTGTGGAACAAGAAAACAAGGAGTCTTGGATATGGTTTTTGGAAATATTTGCTAATGATATGGGAAGACCAGGGGAGCTTCAATTGGTCTTCATTTCTGATAGGCAGAAGGTATGGAAGTTTTGTTCAGATATACTTGAATGGTTTACTTCGTTTGCTAAGCTAACATGTTTTGTTTGTTTGTTTTGTTATTTGTAGGGGCTTATACTTACAATAGAGACACTATTCCCTACTGTGGAGCATAGATACTGTGTGAAACACATCTACAACAATTTCAAAGTTGATCACAAGGAATTGGAGCTGAAGGATGCACTGTAGAGGTGTGTTGCTGCCACAACAGTAAGGGAGTTTGAGAGAGGCATGCAGTACATAAAGGATTTGGATGAAAAGGCATATCAGTATCTTGCAAACATTGCACCTGCACAGTGGACAAGGTCACATTTCACTCTTAGGGCCTTAACTGAATGTTTGGTAAATAGCTTAAGTGAGTTTTTTTAACTCAATGATATTGAAGTCTAGGGATAAGCCTATCTTGGGAATGTTGGAGTGGATTAGGGTTAGACTTATGACTAGGCTTTACACAAAAGGGTAAAGGATAGAGAAGTATGCTGGAAAGTTATGTCCAAGCGTACAAGATAAGTTGGAGAAATTGAAGCTTGAAAGCAAGCCATTTAGTGCTACCCCAGTTGGCAGTTTCCTTTATGAGGTAGCCAGTTATAATGAGAGGCATGTAGTTGATCTTATAAAGAAGACATGCAGCTGTAGGTCTTGGGATTTAAGTGGCATTCCATGCAAACATGCCATAACAGCCATTTATACAAACATTGAGACACTAGAAGATACACCCACCCATGCTACCACAAAGAAACTTTCAAGGAGATATACAAGGAGGTACTTCCTCCCATGCCTAGCTAGTTAGAATGGGTTAAGACAGGACAGCCTACTCCCCTAGCACCTCACATATACAAACCACCAGGCAGGCCACCCAAGCAAAGAAAGAGGGCCCCTGATGAGCCTAGGAATCCTTACAAAGAAAGTAGGTTGAACAGATCTATATGGTGTGGGAAATGCAAAAAGGAAGGGCATAACTCAAGAGGGTGCAAGACTAGCATCACTGGGGAAACACCATGGCAAAGGAGACAGAGGCTTTAAGAGAAAAAGCTATAAGTATTTAAATGGCAAAAAAAAAAAAAAAAACTTATTTTTAAACTTACAAAGGTATTAATGTACTGAAATTGGGTTTTGTTGCAGGCAAAGGGAGGGGTGCCTCCACCTAGTACCAAATCTAGATTTGCACCTCAGCTTGCACCCCAACTACCATCCCAGTAGCCTACCTAAACTTATAACATGAGGTCTGCCACTCAACCTTCATCCTTAAAGCAAGGAAATCAATCTTCACAGCAAGGAAATCAAGCTAGGCCATCTTACAAGTGAGCAGGATGGTTCTCTTTCTCACAGTCAGAGTTTCACACACCTAGGGAGACCTGGGATACCCTACCAAGTTCTTCACAAGTAACTAGTTGAGTTGCTTCTTTCCTGGATGGTTGTGTAGACTAGGATATTTTTTAACAAGTGGATCTATTTTTTATTTTGTTTTACATGCAAATAGGAGCACCAGTGATGTGAGGATTAGAGGATAGCTTGTTGCACAAAGGCCACCAAAAATGAATTCAGCGGGCGGAAAGAGTAAAGGCAAGAAATGAAGCTAGTGGGTACGCATGCCAGCATTGGGAGTAAAGGCAGGGGTAGGACAACATGTGGGCCTGCAGCTAGTGTTTTTTGTGAAGACCACTATTGACTTTTTGTAATTATCAATTAGTGTGAAAAACAATCACCTTGTTTTGAGCAATTATATGTATGTGTGTGTATATATATATATATATGTAGCAGACCTTGGAATGTGTTTTTTTGTAATTTACTAGAAGTTATGGTACAATACACTCCAGGTTGTTATTATGGTATGAAATTTTATGGTATTATATGGAAGTTGTGGTTATTATGGTATGGAAGTTGTGGTATTTGTTCAAAACAATTTGTATGGAGCATTATTTGTCCAAAACAGTTTGTATGGAACATTATTTGTCCAAATTAGATTATATGGAAGTTTATTTATTGCTGCTACAGATTGTGTCCAAAACAGTTTGTATGGAACATTATTTGTCCAAACCATATTATATGGAACATTGAATGGTTGTTATGGTATGCACAAAACACTCAATAATTGACCAATTCTTCATTCCTTGACACATCAAAACATTACATTAGTAGGCTAGTGCTATTACAATGCAAATTCATTAACACCATTGCTATAACTATCTCTACTAACCAATTAACTACTTCAGGGCAACAACCTCAGTCTCATCACTCCAGAGAACTCAATTGAGCCAAAACACAACAACAACATAACAATAACAAAAAAAATCCATGACAAAATGCATGCAAACTTCCACATTCTCTGCTTCTCTTCAGCAAACATGGCCTTTTCCTTAGCTTTTGCATAGACAGCTCGAGCCTTTCTCTCTCTCTCCTTAGCTTTGGCTTCCTCTTCAAGAGCCTTTTCTGCCATTTACGTAGCTTCTTCTACCATTTCTAGAGCTGTCCTTTCCCTCTCATTGGCAAGTTAAAGAGCACTCTAAAGCCTAGACATCCTCTCTAGAGCCAAAAGTGCAGTTTCATTCCCATGAGGACAGGTTGGTTATCAAGCCAAACAAAGAAATGACACTTAGAACCAACCTTATAACAACTACAGCCCAAGAACCTCCACCTAAAATTATACAAAACTCAAACTTGTTCTCAAAACACAAGTTTGCTCATTGCATATATGCCCAAATGAACCCGAGAAATTACCACTTGATGAAGACATATCAACAAAATGCGATTCTTGTGAAGTACAAATTTAGAGTTTCACACAGTAAGTTGGCACTTGAACAAAATCTGAAACCCTAAACTGAGAACAGATACAAATACTTTGATTTTCCTTACCGAAACTACCTTCCCTAGCTTCAATGTTGCGAAACTTGTGTTTTCTCCCCCTCTAAACAATCCAAACCACGAAGAACACGTTGATCTCACCACAAGTCTTTCTCTCAAAAAATTTCTAAGTTTTGGGTGTTTTGATTTGCGTTATGTTGTGTTTTGGGGTTAAGAGGTGTTTTTGTAACGGCTCGGCTTGAGGTGGGTTACGGAGATTGACAGAAACATACCATAGGTAGGTTAAGTGACAATTTTCAAACCACAGGTAGGCAAAGTGATTTTCGCCCAAACCATACATGGGTTATGTGTAATTACCAAAAAAAAAAAAAAAAAAAAACCCACCAATTAATGATCAAACACAATTAGCTAGAATCATATATACAACGCCTTATACCCATGATTAACATCCCCATCTTGTAATAACCATAGTACATCACACCAAGATCAATTCGTAACACATAATGAACAATTATATAACAACACAACCATGAAGCCCGATCTTTCAACTATGAAAACAAAACAAATATTTAGTTAGATGCTGATAAGAACAATGATTAAATATCTGTTGCCTCCAAATTGGTCTTTCCTAAATCAGTCTCAATCTCAATCTCTCTATTATACTCGGCCTTAATCTTGGTTAGGAATGACAATGGGTTGGGTTTGGGCCGGGTTTTTCCATACTCGGACTTTACCTGCGAGCCAAGACTCGCAGCTCGAGCTTGGCCCATTTATTAAACAGATTTTTTTTTGGGGCTCGGACCAGCCCCCGCGGGCCTCGTGGGCCCCGTTAAGCCATGCTAGATTTGGGCCCAATCTGTGGCCCAAATCGTGGTCCAAAAAAAAAAAAAAAAAGAATTGAAGCCCAACATAGCTACTAAAAGGGAAAAAAGTCAAGGGACCCATTTAAATATTCAGTAATGGGGAAAGAATTGAAACTAAAACAAAAATAATTTTGCACAAGATGCAACCCATCCGTAGTAAAGTTGAAAAGAAAATGAAAAGCCAAAAGAAATAAATGGAAGTGTAAAAGAAGAAGAAAACATAACCAACACACTTGAAGCATAAAGATTAATTGAAAAGGAAGAGAGATCAGATCAACTACAACCAAAACCCAAATTACCAAACGGCGT
The DNA here is from genome assembly GCA_033629205.1 of Lithocarpus polystachyus. Classification (NCBI taxonomy): domain Eukaryota; kingdom Viridiplantae; phylum Streptophyta; class Magnoliopsida; order Fagales; family Fagaceae; genus Lithocarpus; species Lithocarpus polystachyus. The sequence goes on along the minus strand of CM066171.1, from coordinate 36,944,497 downwards.
GCTCCTATTTAAAACCCAGACCCAACGTAGCCATGCTCCTCTTCAAAACCCAGACCTAAGCCAATGCTGTGCTCCTTTTCAAAACCTAGACCGAACCCAATGCAGCCACCTCGTACTCCTCCACAGTCACCACCGAAGCCACTTTGACCCAAAGCAACCACCGATCTGAACTAGAGTGTGAGAATCTGAGAGATGAGAAAGACAAGGACAGAACATAGAGGGAGAGGCAGAAAGAGCGTGAGAAATAAATTAATTTACAGTCTGTGAGTGAGTGAGTGACTGAGTGAGCTTTTGTGAGGTAGTGAAGGTAAGGAGGGAGGCTTGAGCTGAAATGAGGGAGTGAGGGTGAGGAGGGAGGCGTGAGCTGCTGTTGAAAAATGAGGGAATTAGGGTTAGTTATTGCTATATATATATATATATATATAGGGGGGTTTTAAGTAATTTCATAATTACAGGGCCAGGTCTAGGTTTTATAAAAAACTCGGACCCAGATCGGTTTTTTTTTTTTAAAAAAACCTATACCTAACCTTATTCCTTATCAGACTGGGTAAAACCTGGCCCATTAATTTCGTGTCGGGTCGGGTACCTGTGGGTCAGGCTGAAATTGCCATCTCTATATGGATTCCATTGAGTACATCTTTGAAAAGCCAGCTCTTACAAAGAAGATCTCCCGTTGGCAAATGTTGCTCTCTGAGTTTGACATTGTGTTTGTGACAAGAAAGGCCATTAAGGGTCAGGCCATAGCCGACTACCTAGGGACCAGCCGCTAAATGATCTAGAACTTTCGGAATCCCTCTTCCATGATGAGGATGTCATGACACTAGAGCCAGAATTAGAAAGTGTGGAATCGTGGCGTTGGAAGCTCTATTTTGATGGAGCCACTAATTTTACCGGAAATGGAGTGGGAGTAGTCTCAGTTTCCTCCAAGGGCTAGCAAATCCTTGTTTCAGTCAAGTTGAATTTTGATTGCACTAACAACGTCACGAAATATGAAGCGCATATAGTTAGCCTACAAGTGGCCCTAGAGTTCGGCGCCTATGACTTAAGCATCTTTGGAGATTCCCTGTTGATCATTTCCTAAATCGAAGGAAAATGGCAAGCCCGAGACACCAAGTTGATTTTGTATCAGAAATGCATCAACTGTATAATTTCGACATTTCAAAACATCACATTTGCGTATTTGCCCTGAGTGCATAAGCAGTTTGCAAACACCCTGGCTACCCTGGCAAGCATGGTCACGTTATTAGAAGGAGACGATATGTGGCAAGTGTGCATAGAAGTTTGTGGCATTTCAGCCTATTGCATGAACATCGAAGAATGCATGACTGTCGAAATCAAAGCCAACGGAAAGCCATGGTACGATGATATCAAGGCTTATATCAAGAGCAGTGAATACCTGCCCAGTGTGACATATAGTGAAAAGAAGTTTATTCGGCGCATGATTAGCCAATTTTTCCTAAGCGGAGAAGTTCTGTACAAAAGGAACCACGATTCTACCTTGCTTTGATGTGTAGATGCCTTTGCAGCTATTCATTTGATGGAAGAGATGCATGAAGGCTTACTAGGGGCTTATGCCACTGTTGCCAAGCCTATCAAGACTAGAAGAATGCTCCTCCTCAGCCTTTGCACTCTTTGACGACACCATGGCCCTTCTCAGCAGGGGGTATGGATGTCATCAAACCTATGATTCTGAAAGCTTCAAATGGTCATGAGTACATTTTGGTGGCCATTGATTATTTCATAAAGTGGGTGAACGCTGCTTCGTACAAGAGCGTCACTCAAGTAGTGGTAACTTGATTCCTGAAACACAACATTATTTGCTGATACGGCGTGCCAAGAGAGCTCATTATAGATAATGGGACAAACCTAAACGGGAAAATGATCCAGAAACTTTTCCATCAGTTTAAGATTGAGCACAGAAATTTGGTTCCCTATCGCACCCAAATGAACAGTGTAGTGGAAGTCGCTAACAAGAACAGAAAGAAAATCTTGGTGAAGATGACAGACACATACAAGGATTGGCACGAGTACTTGCCATTTTCTTGGTGCGCATATCACACTTCTGTTTGTACTTCCATGGGTGCAACCATGAATTCATTGGTATATGGCATGGAGGCTGTCCTCCGCGTAGAGGTAGAAATCCCGTCTCTCAGGAATTTATCTCAGACAAAGCTATCAGAAGCTGAATGGGCCTGTTCCTGATATGAACAAGTGAACATGATAGATGAAAAGCACATGACTGCAACGTGCCATGGACAATTGTACCAACGCCGCGTCAAGCGAGCATTCAACAAGAAAGTTAGACCTAGAGCTTCAAAGAAACTGATCTAGTCTTGAAAAAATGCAACCAGGCCATACAATACATGCATATGGTAAAGAATGCCTTTTTTAGAGGAGCCTTGATCTTAGCCAACATGGATGGGCATGACTTCAATATGCCTACCAATTTTGATTCCATCATACAATACTTTGCATGAAGGAGCTCCTCAGTGCCCCTTATTTTCTACATTTTTATGTCAAAAAAAAAAAAAAACAAAAAATATGTAAAAAGGTAGGTCGAAAATCTGAAAGGGCCGTCTATGCAAAAGGAGAGTGAAAAGAAAGAGTGCGTGAGAAAATACAAAAGGTAGATTAAAAACCCAAAAGGGCAGTCTACACAAAAGGAGAGTAAAAGAAAGAGTGTGAGGGAGTTTGCTAGATTGAAAACCCGAAAGGGCGGTCTAGGGAAAATTTAAGGCAATCAAAAATCAGTTGAACTACGTGATGACCTGATCCTTCCTCGTGGAGGTATGTAGGCAGCCATCTTGGTTCAGTCACGTCTTAAAAGAAAAATCAATCAGTTGTACCTGCTTGCATATTCGCTCAAGATTAGAAAATTAAAGAGATCCAACATCCAAGATGAGATATAAAGACACCTTCAAGAATGCTCTCAGTCTACAACATTACCACGATCCAATGGTTTGCTCAAGATGTTCTGGCTTATGCCAATGGGAAATGTACTTCAATCAGAAAAGGAAAAGATCTGTCTAGAACAGGATTTATCCTTGGAAAAATAAGATATTGATATGCGTGGGTTTTACATTTATCACTTATTTCTATAATCTTGCATTTTCAAAGCATTTGCCTACATATTCATTAACATGCCTGTTTTGTGCCATTCTGTTTCTTTCATACATTCTGGTATCAAAATATGAATTCTCATCTCATATATATATCTTTTGTATCTATTCATAAGCATCTTTCTATACCATCTCTCAATTTCTAAGCATGCCTAACAGGCTAGACGATGCTTTAAGAACTCAAATAAAAAGCAAAAGGCCTTACGCAATTGCCTAGCAATTTACAAATGACCTTTCCATACATGGTGGAATACTAACTACATAGCTCATATGCAAAAACAAAGTAAACAGAAAAGAATATTAACAAGTCAAACATGGCCCAAATGATCAGACATGGCCTGGCATAGCCTTCCAAAACCAGTAAGGAGAATCAGGTCATCTTGAGCATGAGTGCAAAGCAATCCGGCTGCATCAAAGCCCAAGTCTCTAGCAATCTCTCTAAGTCTGTCATGGGAATGCTGAAGACGGACCAGCCCCCTCTCCATTGTGGGATCAGAAGTAAACCCCTGTCTCTCAGTCTCTAGCAAAGCCTGTAAGGTGCCCACCTCTGTAGTAGCAGCTTTCATGGCCTCCTCTCTCTCAGCCAGCTTAATCTGAAGGCGATGGAAAGCCAGCTATCGCACATTAGGCTCATCGCCCTTTTGCCCCTGCTCCATGCTCAAAGTAGAGTGAATATAGGATCTCTCTTGCACTAGCTCTAATGCTAAGCCATCGACCTTGCTGCTAGCCTCGGCCCTACTAGCCTCCAATGTAGCTCTCTCCTTATCCCAAGTGTGATCCAGAGCGACAAACCTACGAGTAAGAGCCGCAAGCTCATCTTCCAAACTTGTAACCTAGGATCTTAACTGGACACACTCTGCCTCTGTGCTTGGATGGTTTGGCCCCCTCCGATTAAGCTCTGCCATAAAAGCAGCGAGCTCACTCTCTTGCGCACTACTTATCTCCTTAATATCCTCCACGTGTGTATCAGCTAGCTCTTTACAGTAGTCTTTGTCCCTGACAGCCTCCCTTAAGCACTCCTTCAGATCCGCAAGGGCCCTCTCAACTCTGATCTCGAAATCTAGGGTATAATCTCTTAGAATATCAGCCAAAAGTGGCAAATCAGTCAAAACTGGCGATGAAAAATTAAGCATAAAGACGAGATCCCTTGTGTGTCGCCACACTCTAAACTCAGCACAGAACCACTCCTAGTTATCCCTAGAATAGAGGTGGAAGTCAATACTTGACTTGCGCACCTCCCAGAACTTTGAGGCACACCTTACCACGGCTATATCGATGTCGACGAGCCCATACTCACAGGTGACAGCAGAAAGATCACTAAGTCGGGGGATATGTTGGATATCGCTAAATTGTCGCATAGCCATGCCCGGGAAGTACCCCATGCACCCCCAGATGCCCACCAAGGGAATACTGAGTATACAGAAACAACTGGTCTACCCCTGCCATCTAGTGATGCCCCACTTGACCCTCCAGGTCCAGTCAGTGGGACGCAGGCTATACAAGTATCTTAGCCAACCATCAATATCCCCAGAAAATGGAAGATCGAGAGATACAGTAGCCCGGACTCTATTTCTACTCACAAAGCCCATCGACTAATCCCTAGCAATGACACTCAAGTGGCAATAGAACCACAACTGTAACATGCGAACGTAGTAGCCTAGCCTACCCCTGCTAGTCTCTTGACATAAGGACAACGACCTAATGGTCTCGGAAAGTAAAGCAGGAATTAAAGAGGTGCCATGAGATAGGACACTCACCAGAGGAAGAATGGCAAAATTGATAGCTCCTGATGGTGAAGGGAATAGCACTGCGCCAAAGAAGGCCACCACGAAGGCCTGACGCCTATAGGATGCCCACTGCTTCTCCAAATCCATAAAATCGTCACAGTAGCCAACAGGGCACTCTGATAATTGGAACCAATCATGCAGGAACTCAAAGGACATGCTCCCTCCTACCCCGCTACCGTACCAAGTCAGCACCTCCACAACGGGCCTTTTGAGACCTATCAGATCGGTGAGCCTCTTGTGGTAGCATGTCCGTACTAGTGAAGAGTAAATAGTGCTCAGAGGAGTTGAAAGAGAAAGGAAACGATCGTACTCCTCCAAGGTAGGCACCAAGTCAACATCGCCAATGGTGACACATCTCAAAACATGGTGCCAACAAGAAGTGATGACCTCCAACATATGCCAATCTAGTCTGGTGTGGAGAAGGGTAGTGGCATCTCCAAGAAGCTGCCGGATGAGTGCTTGGTCGCCACAAGAAAAAAAGCCCCACAAGAAAAAGAGCAAGTCCTATTGAATCTGACAATCTGATGAAGATCCGTGCAAAAAACGATGAAGAACGGTGTTTTCTAAGTGTTTTGAGTGAAGAAAGAAGTAGAAGAAAGCCCAGAAAAAAAAGCAAGATTGAATGAGCTGGAGCTGGGCTGAAGCCAACTTTTTATACACATTCCCTAAGGTGGCAGCCCTTGAATGGTAGGGCCGTCAGACCTCGGGAAACATGCAGGGTCTTTTCAGCCCCCCAGGCACAAACCCAAATGCATTCCAGCACTCCCCCTCCTATTTGACATGTTTTTTATTACCTTGGAGAGAATCTAACGCCAGCCATAGTGCATGGTCGGTACAATAGTGAACCAGATTATCAAAAATTCTCACTCGCGCATTCAAGGCTGCACAAATCCTACACCGGGGTAGTTTATATTTGTGCGTCTCATTCAACACCTTCAGATGTCTTAAACCTCATTTTCAAAGAATGGTTTGGCCGGTTTAGGGGTCGGTTCAGCCCCAGTAATTAGAATTTTCAACAGAAAAATGCTAGAGCCCGATCTTGGCCGCCCGATGGCTTTTCTAGCTTATTTGGAGGATAGAGGGAGTCATTTCTCATGAGGCTACCTCAAGAAGCCCATTCTTGAATTTTTAGCTTTCTCGAGTAATAGTTGGTGCACCCATTGCATATTGCCTCATGACTTGTCTAAGGAGATATCGTTTGGAGTGTCCGCATTCATTATCAGCATTATGCGACAGGGCCTTTGAAGCTGAGGCCACTTGTAGCCAGTCTATATGCTCGGAACCCCACAAAACCCTAAACTGGGGTAGTTTATTATTTGCAGTTCTCTCTCTCCCCCTTTGTCCAATGTAAAAGATTGGGTCCGTCTTATTGAGGATGTGTCTCTCATATCGAGAATCGCATGAAAACCTAAACTGGGGCAGTTTATTTCACGCGATTTCTCCTTTCTATTCCCCTTAGCGGGACAATCATCATTTATAAGCCATTGACAAACCCGTGAAATTGCGGAGCAAAACGAGTAGGTGTGATACGGGCCGATCAAAACCACCATCCTCGATAAAAATACGATAGTGCATACACATCAACAGCCCTTACAAAGGTAGTTTACAGAGCTATGCATATAATTCCTAATCAGAGGCATTGTCTTTCATACACATCAGCACCCTCTTAAAGGTGCTTCCTTGGAGTTTTGCATATAAGTCCTAATTAGAGGCATCGTCTTTCATACATATCAGCAGCCCCTTTCAAAGGTAGTTTACAGAGCTATACATATAAGTCCCAATCAGAGGCATTGTTTTTCACACATCAGTAGCCCTTCTACAGGTGATTTATCTAGAGTTATAAATATAAGTCCTAATCAGAGGCATTGTTTTCATACACATTAGCCGCCCTCTTAAAGGCGCTTCCCTGGGGTTATGCATATAAGTCCTAATCAGAGGCATTGTTTTCATACATATCACCCTAGAGTTACACATATAAGTCCTATCTAAGGCATTGTTTTACACATACATCAGCTGCCCTTTTAAAGGCGCTTCCTTGGAATTGTACATATAAGTCATAGCAAGAGGCATTGTTCCATACATACATCATGCCACAAAGAAATAACATCATACATCAAAGCCTACTATGGGGCAATACAATACATACATGTCGAAGCCTACCAAGAGGCGATACATAATATACATACATAGCAGGCCCATCATGGGGCAATGTCAACAAAATACATGAAAAAAATACATGCCCACGCAGGGGCTACATCATGCTACAACAAATGGCTAATCCTATAGAGAATCATCACCGCCAATAAATTGGTCCGTCTCTGTATTGGCACCATCACTATCATCGCCGTCTGCAAAAGGGTTGGTAGAAGGACCTGCACCATCTAAAGTGTCAGGAGCGTACCCTGGACCCTAGGAAGGCCCCGAAGCCTGAGCAAAAGAAACCCAACCACCTGGTGGGCCTGGAGGACTGGTATGTACCTGGGCTTGAACTGAGGAATGATGGGCCCTCGACTTGGAATTTGAGGGGCCACCAAAGTGGGAAGACGAGCCACTTGTAACTCCCCTGCCAAAGGCATGGAATAACCCTGATGCAGGGCTAGCTCAATTTGAAACTGACGCTGCTCTCTCTTCATCGTGGTAGCTCGAATCTCCCTATCTCTTTGCCAGATCTCCCTCTCTTGAGCTAACACCCAGGCAGTCTCCTCCTACATGTATGCCTCTCCAGCAGCAAGTAGGGCCTTAAGCTTTGTCACCCTAGCCTCTAAAGCCTCTGCACGCGCTCTCCATTCTACCCCGGTGGCCACTTGAGCCCGGATAAAGCCTCCCAGCACCCTGCCTCCACTCACAAGAATATCTTCAATGATAGGCCCTGCGGAAGACTCGACAAACCAAGTAAAATAATCTTTGTTGGTATCCATATAAGCATCAAAGGAGCTCGTCACATAAGCTGAGTCGCCTAGGACCATGGTCTCGAATGACAAGTAGTAAGGAGGCGGATCCTTAGGCACTCTATAGGCTGGCATAACCTGGTGGAAGGTCTTCTCTGTCAGAAAGAACTCCCAGCTTGTCAGGGCCCAAAACCAACGTCGAATCCTCGACTAGCCCATAGCAATTGTAAGCTCTAACCTCCCTAACAGCGTGTTAGGATACGTGCCCTTAAATCCTATTGTATGATGCTATGTATGACATTATGTATGACTTAATGTTATGATTAATAAAGTTGTTTTATTATTATCTAAAATAATGGTAACATGAATTTTTGGACATTATCGTATAGTCCATGAGATGCATTGTATGTGATTTCTGTGATTTAGTCACGGAAGATATAGATCACAAGTTCTTTGTAAACTCAGAATTATAGTTCGTAGTCAGTGATGAAATTGGGCATTTCATCTACGAAGACTATAACACATCAACTAAGATGATTTGTCTTGATCATGGAAGTGGAGACTTCTAGTTGATATGTTGATATGTTTTAAGAGTTAAGACATATTGAACTGGACCACTGTGAGATTTATTATTCTCCTAACGACTATGAAATGAATGATAAATCTCACGACTCCTATTTGCCTGAACTCTTAATCCTGAGAGAATGATGGACTTAATTATGAAGTGTAGGTTGCTTTGATATATCAGGAGTGAGACCTAAAGTTACGATCAAAACCTCAGTATGTTGGGCAACCACATTTAGTGTTGATGGAACATATATTCTCAAGATGGAATTCATAATCTCTTAATGGAGATATAAAATATTCCATTAAGATAAGTTTAATGGGTTTGGTTATTCAGAGTGTTAGGCCTAACCACTTTAGTAAGGATATACTAAAGTATATATTTATGGAATTGGATTTCATAAATATATGATGAATAACTTAAAAGGATTAAACCGGGTACTCAAAGATTAAGATGTAGTAATTAATAAAGTGGCAGACTACGTTCATGACTTTGTATTACTACGAATATTTAATGAAGGGGTTGCATGTATAATAAAGTCTTGGGATATAATTTATTAATAAGGCCTAGAGTGCAATTATATTTATATAGTGGTATTAAATATAATTAATGGTAACTTTGGGCTTGTCAAGAGTTGATAGAAAAGGCTAAGGCCCATTGGAGCTAGTGTCTTATTGGTCCCTTTTGGTCTCACTCCAAGCCACACACTAAAGCCCAATTGGAAAGGCCCAATAAGCCAGGCCAACTAGATAATCAGTTAGTTATAAAGGGAGAAACATACAGAATTTTTTATAAGAGGAAAAAGAGACATCATTGTGAAGTGGTGTGTATGTGTGAGTGAAGCCACTCAATTATTCTTCCTTGGAAACTGATTGAGAGACCACACTTCTTGGGCGTAAAGTGGAATTGGAGTGAAGATTAAAAGTGTTCCTACGTACTTCTAATCTTTTGTTTTGAATTTCACCACACCAAGGTACGCTATCCCGTTCTTAAATTCTAAAATTTACATAGTGCATGTTATCAATCATGAATGAAATAGATCCATGTATGTTGCTTCCGCAGTGTGTTTTGTATGAGATACAAAACCAGATTTTCCAACAATTGGTATCAGAGCCAGGTTTTCATCTCATGCTTGTATAACATGTGATTGAGTTTTAGAATCAAAGAATATCATTTTCTTTGTGTTATGGGATTCTTGAATCTGTAGTGATTGTTCTATATAATCACGTTTATAGGATTTTTGATTTCATAATTTCTTTTAAGAGAAGGTGATTGACTTTGCGTTGATGTGAAGAGAATTTCTATTCATATGGAATTTCATCTTCAAAAGAATTATGTTGGCCATAAACTTCAAGATAATGTTTTATAACCAACATGATAAAAGAGTAATACTTAACCGTATGGATTGAAAGGCACTGTTTCAGAATTGAAAGGCATTGTTTCATTGCCCACGTACAGTTGCATTTTGTTATCCAAGAATTGTTATGTGAGAAGACTTATATGTGGCTTTATTTGAGAATCCTTTATGGCCAAGGATATGGTTATTGTAATATAACAAGGATCGGTCTTAAATAGATTGCACAGTTTGCTTTCTATCTTATTAGCATGCATTGAATGTACACTTCTAGATGATATAAATGGCTTGCCGCATATATATAGATGATTAATCATTGAATGTAACTGCTATATATAACCGTCCTGTGCATGTGTTTGTTGATTGCACCTTTTTGGATTGTTGTTGCACTGCTTTGCAATATAAGCACTGCTTGAAGAATCCGTGTAATATATTAAGGCTTATATGACTTGGCACATATATATAAGGCTTGGATGTGTTGAATACTACATTTACAATTTGCATTGAATCCGTATATTATTTGATATATATATGGGTTTATATTATATTATATATAATATACGGATTGATCATATATAACATGGGTTTATATTATTATATATAACATGGGTTTATATTATAACTCAATCACATGTTATGCAAATTTTTATTGTAAAGGATTTATCATATTGTTGCTTGCCTTGGTTTATATATTTATATATATTAACGCTAGGATTAAAGTATTCGTTTAATGAAATTTTATTCCTAATGAGATTAGGATTATGTTTTCAAGTTTTCTAGCGTTATTATAGTTCTTGATCTTAAAAATCTTTAATTTAAAATATCTAGCGGGAGAGAGATACAAAGGTTGGATCTCACGGCCTCCATTATCAGTTCATAGTAGTATGGGTAAACACCTCGTCTTGGCGTATATGCCTTGCGATCCCAAAGGAGGGTGTTTACTTCATAGTACTACAAGATTGAACTTACCTGTTTAAAGTAGTGTGGACAAACACCTCGTCTTGGCGTATATGCCTCGCGATCCCAAAGGAGGGTGTTTTTGTTCCATGGTACTACAAGTTTAAACATTATAAGGGAGATGAAATGTGGCTACACATGATTCTAGATAATGGTGTACACTAGACTAAGTGTAAGTTAACCTCCCAAAGGAGCTATGTCATTATTACTTAGAGGCTAAAGACAAAAATGGCATATTATTAATGTTTGATAAGAGTTATCATAATAGCATTGATAATGAGAATAGTTCTCAACCAATTAATGTATTTATAATAAACTTGCTACCAAGGAATTATAGACATGGATTGAGTTGTCGTTGCATATATTATTTTATGGTTTTATTAAGGTTCCATATTATATGCTTATATGCTAAATTGATAATGTCCAGTTTATTTATTATATTCATGTTTGTTATTTTCAGATTTAAATCATGGCAACATTTAGCCCACTTGTTACTATTCTTAATCAAAACAAATTGACTGGATCTAACTATGTTGACTGAAAAAGAAATTTGGACATTGGTCTTACTGCTGAAGAGCACAAATATGTGCCTACTCAACCATGTCCTAGCTTTCCATCATTAGATGCTCCTTTTGAGGAAAAACAGCGATATGATCGTTGACAGAAATCTAATGAGATGGCTAAATGCTATATCCTAGCATCTATTTCAAATATTCTACAACATCAAATACAGGATGTAGAACTAGCTTCGGACATTATGCTAAGTCTGAAGGAGATATTTGGTGAGCAAGGCTGTTCTGCAAGGCAGGAAACTATGAGGCAAATTTATAATACTAAAATGGCTGAAGGTACTTCAGTGAGGGAGCATTCTCTTAGGATGATCTCTAATCTGAATACATTGGAAGTTTTGGGTGTCGATATTGATGGAGAATCCTATGTGGATATGATACCCCAGTCACTACCAGAATCATTCAAGGAATTCAGGCTTAACTATAATATGAACAAAAAGGTTTATACATTGTCTGAATTGATGAATGAGTTGGTAGTGGCGGAAGGCATCCTTGGTACTTATAGTGTTGATGCTAATATGGCTGAAGCTTCTACTTCTCAACCTAAGTTGAAAGGCAAAGGTAAAAAGAAGAAGAAGAAGGACTTCACCAAGAGAGATGGTAAACAAGTTGCCTTAGGCGTTGCCAACAAAGGAAAGAAAACCAAAGGAAAGTGTTTCCATTGTGGTGAGAAAGGACATTGGAAGAGGAATTGTCCAATATTTAAGGCTGCCAAGAATAAAGGTATGAAAAGTACATTCCTTCTTGAAACATGTTTAGTATAGAATCTCACAGATTCCTGGTGTGTGGATTCAAGTTGTACTAATCATATCTGCAATACTTTGTAGGGGTTCCAGGAGACTAGAAAGCTGAAAAAAGGGGAATTGTTTCTTACTTTGGTTGATGGGAGCAGAATACTAGTTGTAGCTATTGGAGTGTTTAATTTATGTTTTAAGTCTAGGGTTTTAATATTGGAAGACTGTTTGTATGTACCTAATGTTCGTAGGAATTTAATTTCCGCAACTTATTTAGGTAAACAAGGATATTATGTTATCCTAAAAGACAATGTTGTAATAAAGAAGGATAAAGTGTTTATATGTTCTGGCAATATTGTGGATGGTCTTTATATTTTAACTCCTAACAAGCATGAGTTATACAATTCTGAATTAGATAGTAGCTTTCATGTCAAATCATTAAAGAGAAAGTTTCCTTCTACTAGTGATGCATATCTATGGCACTTACGTTTGGGTCATATTTATTCAAATAGGATTCAAAGACTAATCAAAGATGGACTTTTACAGCCCATGGACTTTGATGAATTTCCAGTTTGCGAATCTTGTTTGAAAGGTAAAATGACCAAACGACCTTTTAATGCAAAAGGTAGAAGAGCCCAAGGGTTGCTTGAATTAGTTCATACAGATGTATGTGGTCCTATGTCAACCCAAGCAAAATGAGGTTATAAGTACTTCATCACTTTTACGGATGATTACTCAAGATATGGTTATGCGTACCTAATGGGACGGAAGTCTGAAGCCTTTGAAAAGTTTAAAGAGTTTAGGGCTGAAGTTGAAAATCAATTGGGTAAACGCATAAAGGCCATTCGATTTGATCGAGGTGGCGAATACCTTGGGGTTTTCAAGGATTACCTAATTCAAAATTGGATTGTCTCCCAGTTGACTGCACTTGGAACTCCCCAACAAAATGATGTAGCGGAAAGAAGGAATAGGACTATTTTGGAAATGGTTAGGTCTATGATGAGTTATTCAACTTTACCAATTTCCTTTTGGGGATATGCACTAAAAACTGCTATGCATATTTTGAATTTAGTTCCATCAAAATCTGTTCCCAACACACCTAAGGAATTGTGGAGTGGGCACCAAACTCCGGCAGGACCTCGGGCTCAGGAAAGTCATCATCTATGTCTATAAGTATGTCCTTGGCTCGTATCTCCCCTCCAGAGACTCCCCTCCCTCTAGTCAGCCTGCGCCGTGAAGAAACCCTACTAGAAACGGTACGGGACTCAGAGGAGACACTAGCCGTCTCAACTGAGCGCTGTCTCCTAGTCCAGGTCTCCATGGGTATATTGCCGATAGGCTTGGGGTCGTCACCCTCGCAATCAAAGTGCTCTGCAAAACTCGAGTTCCTTGCTCACCAGCTAAAGCAGTCTTGTCATCAGAAGAATTGTCCCCGTGGGACATAGCATACATGAGGGCTTCCCCCGATCTCCCCTAGAACTCATGCTTCATGACATAATCTGCAAACAGAAAGAAATCCAAACATAATTGGTATGCCCATAAGTCAAATGACAATGCAAGTGGACTAACACTATTTTAAAAACAGGCATGTCTGTACCCAGCACACACTTGCAAAGGACCTAAAATCAGGACTGCTATTTAGATATCCTCTGTTTCTACTTTGCTAAAATTGGGACTGCTATTCAAATATCCTCTATTTCTACCTAGCCTAAGACCAAGATTGTTATTCAGATATCCTCTTTTTCTACTTGGTAAAAATTAGGACTGCTATTTAGATATCCTCTGTTTTTACCTAACACCAAATCGAGACTACTATTCAGATATCCTTTGTTTTTACCTGGCCTAAGACCAAGATAGCTATTCAGATATCCTCTATTTCTACCCGGCCTAAGACCATGATTGCTATTTAGATATCCTATGTTTCTACTTGGAAAATATCAGGACTACTATTTAGATATCCTTTATTTCTACCTGACACAAAATCGAGATTGCTATTCAGATATCATTTGTTTCTACTATGCCTAAGACCAAAACTGCTATTCAAATATCTTCTGTTTATACTCGGATTTCCCAAATTTTGAGGCTAACTAGCGGCTGTACCGTATGTCTCGCCAGCATTTGACACTAATTTCCAAAAATTTCTCAAGCTTCTACTACCAAGAACTTCTATTCAGATATCCTCTGTCTTTACCTGGATCCCCCGTACGTCTTAACAATCCCACTATTCCTGACTACCAGGTAAGTCCCCTTACCCATGTCCTGCATTTTCTATTTGCAGCATTTAAATTCCCATATATTTACACACTCATATACCAAAAAAAAAAAAAAAATGCACACATATTTTCCCAAGATAGCATGGCATAAATCATGGCAAGAATATATGATTATGAAAAAAAAAAAAAAAAACTAGCATGCGCTTTTTGTTTGAGGTATTGAGCTTAACTCTTTCTTTTTCTTTTCTTTTCAGCCTTCTTGTTATATTTTAATCTGTTTCTTTGCTTAGTTTATATTTATATATGTTTGTTTAGTTTAGTTTTATGCTTCCTTTATATTTTAAGCATTTTAGGCTGTTAGATTTAAGCTTTCAAGTCTTGCTCTGTTTTTCTACTTGTCTGTTTTCTAGGTTGGGGTTCAGGCGTGTCTGTGTACGCATAATTTTGTATGCGCACGCAGGCTTGAAGTATACGCATGCATACAACTGGTTTGTGTACGTAGGCCTATGTATGTATGCACACATGTACTGGTGCCCATAAACCCTAATTTTGATTTTCCTGTTTCATTTGCTTTGCTTGTTTTACCTAATATGCCTCTATTTTAACCTTCTTATATGCTTTTGAGTTTCTTTTTTTGTTTGTTCACATGTTTTTTGTCATTGTATGCTAGATTAGGGTTTAGCTTTTAGTTCCTTAGTTTCAATGCCATGCCATTCATTCACATGTCCATTCATTGATGCTATAGGTGCTGAGTTGCTATAAGGTAAGTAAAAGGTAAGTCATGCATTATGTTCATGCATTTGTGATATGATCTTGTTTTGGTGTTAGAAATGACTGTGAATGCTTGGATGAATCATATATTACGTGGATCTTTCCTTATGCTTATGCTTATGCTTCTACCTTGATTTGATTATACATGTTGCTGCCTTGAATATGATATGATGCCATGTTGTATGCTTACAAGTATTGAACACGCTTTTAATAGGGTTAAGATATAAGACACAATGATGGGAGGCCAACCATAGGGTTGGGTAATCTTGGGTGCCTAACACCTTCCCAAGAACGTACCTAAACTCTGAACCCATACTCTGGTAGTAAGATCAATGGTCCTTCCTCAAAAGGATGCTATATTCATGGTTCCTAGACCATATAACTAGGTGGCAACTCCGACACTTTCCGTTGTGTCCACAGTGGCGACTCCACTAGGGATAATGAGTTTAATTCCTATGTATTATATATCTTAACCTTAATAAAATCTATTTTAATACTTGTTTGAACACACATCACTGGGTTCTTTTGTCCCTTAACCTCGGTTGGTGATGAGTAGGAAGATGGAAGGCTCCATTTAGGCCCAAATCTTCTCGAGTTCATCCCACTAACTCACAATTAGTGCCATCGCCTATAATGGGCTTTGAGTACGTTAAAGGTGTTGGAAAATTTGGTTTTGTATCTCATACAAAACACACAGCGGAAGCAACAAACATGGATCTATTTCATTCATGATTGATAACATGCACTATGTAAATTTCAGAATTAAAGAACAAGATAGCATACATTGGTGTGGTGAAATTTAAAACAAAAGATTAGAATTAATTGAGAACACTTTTAATCTTCACTCCAATTCCACTTTAAGCCCAAGAAGTGTGGTCTCTCAATCAGTTTTCAAAGGAGAATAATTGAGTGGCTTCACTCACACATACATACCATTGCACAATGGTGTCTCTCTTTCTTTCTAATAATAAAAAATTCTATATGTTTCTCCCTTTATATTTAACTGATTATCTAATTGGGCTGGCCTATTGGGCCTTTCCAATTGGGCTTTAGTGTGTGGCTTGGAGTGGGACCAAAAGGGACCAATAACACACTAGCTCCAATGGACCTTGGGCTTTTTAGTCAACTCTTGACAAGTCCAAAGTTACCATTAATTATATTTAATACTACTATATAAATATAATTACACTCTAGGCCTTATTAATAAATTATATCCCAAGACTTTATTATACATGCAACCCCTTAATAAAATACTCGTAGTAATACAAAGTCATGAATCTGGACTGCCGCTTTGAAGATTACTACATCTTAATCCTTGAGCTCCAGGTTTAATCCTTTAAGTCATTCATCATATATTTATGAAATCCAATTTCATAAATATATACTTTAGTGTCTCCTTACTAAAGTGGTTAGGCCTAACACTCTGAATAACCAAACCCATTAAACTTATCTCAAGGGAATATTTTATATCTCCGTTAAGAGATTATGAATTACATCTTAAGAATATATGTTCAATCAACACTAAATGTGGCTGCCCAACATACTGAGGTTTTGATCGTGACTTTAGATCTCACTCCTTATATATCAAAGCAACCTACATTTCATGATCAGGTCCATTATTCTCTCAGGATTAAGAGTTCATGTAAATAGAAGTCGTGAGATTTATTATTCATTTGACAGTCATTTGGAGAATAATAAATCTCACAGCGGTCCAAGTCAATATATCTTAACTCTTAAAACATATCAACATAACAACTAGAAGTCTTCACTTCAATGATCAAGACAAATCGTCTTAGTTGATATGTTATAGTCTTCGCAGATGAAATGCCCAATTTCATCACCGACTACGAACTGTAATTTTGAGTTTACAAAGAACTTGTGATTTATATCTTTTGTGACTTTTCATGTAAATCACATACTTTGCATCTCATGGACTATATTATAATGTCCAAATATTCATGTTACCATTATTTTAGATAATAATAAAACAACTTTATTAATCATAACATTAAGTCATACATAATGTCATACATAGCATCATACAATAGGATTTAAGGGCACATATCCTAACAAAAGGTTTTCTACCAATCCACTATGGGGTCCACTTATGCCCTTGGTTGGAATCATAGCCCACCAAGTTGCGAGTGACCTACTTATCTATCCCTTTAGCCTTAAGGAGCTTACCCACACTAGAGAGATCCTCGATCCTATCAAAAAGGATATCCTTTATATATCTCTTGTTTATTCAACCATACATTGTGTGTTCACCTAATTCTAAAGAACAAATAAAAGATGTAAAAATGGAAGGATGACCCAAGAGTTATGGCATACCCTAAGATATTGGGACAAAAAGAAAAGAAGTCCTCACTTATGAGAGACTTAGTTGCTATCATTAGCCCAAATCAATTTGGATTTTTGCCTTTTGAACAGGATAACTTTGGGCCTAGGGTAACAAATGTGCTATGGACCTACCATCCAACATCCTACAAAGTCAATATGAACTTCCCTAATCTTGGGCCTCCTTGTTGTATGCCAAGGCCCAAAATGATTAGAGATTTATAGGCTTTGAAAGGAGGGCCAAAATATGTTCTAGCTAAAGGGCTACTTCAAAAAAAAAAAAAAAAAAAACATCTTTTGTAAAGAAGAAAAGTTTTCAAAAAAATCTTTTGCAAAGAAAAAGAATTCAAGAAGAAAAGTTAAAAAAAAAAAGAGAATAATCTGTTATAAATATTTTTTAGAAGTTGAATTTCCAAAAAAAAAAAAAAAAGAATCTTTTGCAAAGAAAAGAATCCAAGAAAAGAAATATTTTGTAAAAAAGAAATATTTTCAAAAAAAGAAAAATCTTTTGTAAATATTTTTCAGAAGAATCTTTTGCGCAGAAAAGAATCCAAGAAAAGAAATATGTTGCAAAGAAGAAAAGTTTTAGTAAATACTTTTTTTAGAAGTGAAAATTTTGAAAAAAATCTTTTGCGAAGAAAATGAATTCAAGAAAACAAATGTTTTGCAAGGAAAAAACTTTTCAAGGAAAAGAATTAAAAAAAATCTTTTGTAAATATTTTTTTAGATGAAATATTTTTTAAAAAAAGAAAAATCTTTTGTAAATAATTTTTTTAAGAAGCAAAATTTTCAAAAAATAAAAACAAAAAATCTTTTGTGAAGAAAAAGAATTCAAGAAATTAAATGTTTTGCAAAGAAAATTTCCCAAGGAAAAGAATTTTTAAATCTTTTGTAAATTTTTTGGGAAAGGGATTTTTAAAAAAAGGGCAAAGAAGAATTTTCAAATTTTTTGTAAATATTTTTCTTTCAAGAGATGAATTTTCAAAAAAAAAAAAAGAAAAAAAAAAAGAAAGAAGGAAGAGTTTTCAAATTTTTTTTAAATAATAATAAAAATTTTGGAAAGGAAAAATTCAAAAAGAAGATGAAAGATGATCCATAAAGCCATGATATACCCTAAGTTTTGGGTCCATTCAAAAATTTTCTAAATCAAGAAAGCCCAAGCTCATGAGTATACCATAGCTAGGCCATAAAGTCATAACATGCTCTAGCTTTTGGGTCAAAATTAAATTAAAAAAAAAAAATCAAAAGCAAGAGAGCCCAAGATCATGAGTAAGTTATAGGCTTTATTGAAAAGATGTTGAACCCATTCATGATTTGGGAAAGTTTTGAAGCACTAAAACCCAAAGACATGGGTAGGCTCTCCAAGAGCCCGATAAGGATTAAAAGATGAAAACTTTTTGAACCAATTGACCAAACCATTTGAGCCCATTTGAAAAAAAAAAAAAAGGTTTTGAAACTAAGGGCAAGGCCCTCATGAGGGGAGAGAGTGGACATTCAATAGGGCAAGTAAAAGACTTTGATGTGTTGAGATAAAGTTTGGTCACTTTTTTTTTTCAAAAAAAAAAAAATCCAAAAGAAAAAGAAAAAGCAAAGAAAGGATGTGGACTTCTAAATGTCATATCTCATTTTCAATACAAGTTTAAACAAGTTTTTCATAAGAAAAAAAATTTTCCAAAATATATTGGGCTTGCATTACAAATGGGACATTGATTTTTGTGTTTAAACTGTTTGATGAGACCATTTTCATAAGGCCAAATAGAGCAAAAGATGTGGACTAACCTTACA
This sequence comes from Lithocarpus polystachyus, assembly GCA_033629205.1. Lineage (NCBI taxonomy): Eukaryota > Viridiplantae > Streptophyta > Magnoliopsida > Fagales > Fagaceae > Lithocarpus > Lithocarpus polystachyus. Next base: position 36,925,418 of record CM066171.1, on the reverse strand, counting down.
AAATTCATGAGCAACCTATGCTTAAGCCCAAATTAGGATGAGAGGGCGAGATGAGTGACTTGTAATTGGATTCAAAGCCCAAAGAAAAGAATCAAAGAAAAAGAAAAGAAAAAAGAAAAAGGAAGGAAAAAAGTTGGGCTTGGATCAGAATGGGGGAAGGAGAGAGGGCGAGAAGTGTGAACAATGTAATTGGGCTCTAAGCATAAGGGAAGACATGAATTTTGAAAGATTGATGTAGCTTATTCTATTTCTAAGTTCAAGATAATGAAATGATACAAGGTTTAGAATACAAATGAGGCATACATGTAGTCCACATTTTGAAGCAAGCAAGAAAAATTGATTAAGACGTTAGGTCCAAAACTTTAAGACATTGGGAGCACATGTTTATTTGATCAAATTCATTTTTAGGAACACTTAAGGTAATCTCAAAGCACATCCCTAACCTTGTCAAGATCTACTCACTAAGGAGGATACCAAGGAGCAATGAAAAGCGAGAATGAAAGTATTGACATCATAAGCAAGACACTTGCTCGCATGGAGGAGCTAATGAAGGATATAAGCACTTGACTACGAAGGCTTGAAGAAATACATGGCCCACAAGCTGAGGATGTTTTTGACAAGCCAAAAGAAAGAAAGAAAGTTATTGCCAAAGACACCTCCAAAAAGAGAAGGGAATTTGATGACATTCACATGTCGTTGCCAGAGGCCCTTGAAATCTTATCTAAGAAGGGATACCTTAAGCCATATGAACCTACTTTTCATCCAGCTCCAATCCGAAGCACTTGGAACATGAATGAGTATTGTGCTTTTCACCAAAAGCTAGGACACAAGACAAATAATTGCTTTAAATTGAAGCATGAGATTCAAGACTTGATTGATGGTGGGGTGATTGGCAAGCTAAGATTCTATAGATGAAGCAAGATCGAATGAAGGGGCGTGCTTAAGAGATTTAGCCCATAAGAATACCTTTGCTAGAGTATAAGCCATTTCAATTTTGTTGAGTCAATTGTCGTATCTTCAATTTGTCAAGTCTATTAGAGTCTTTTTCAATATTGTGATGTTGAGTCTCTCCCTTTGTTGTGATGTTAAGTCTCTCCCTTTGTTGTGTTGTTGAGTCTTTGTTTAAGATGTCTTGTTATTAAGTCATGTTCCTTTGAATTTTCCAATCAGTGTTATTTCACTTTCAATAAAGATGGCCATTCAAATATGACATGTATCATGTGATCTCTTTTACAAGTTTTGAAATGAATGAATCCTTAAAACTAAACATTGGATCCAAATAAGGAATCAAAATATGAGATTTTCTTAGTTCATTCGAAAGTGAGAAAGAGAGTGAGAAATAGAGAAAAAAAAAAGACTTTGATCAAGTGAGAGAGTACATAAGAATGATAAGGATGAATGATAAGAGATTCCTTGAAGCACAAGACATGAGTGAGTTCAAAGATGGGAAAGAGGAATTGAATGAATAACTTGTTGTTTCACATGGATGACATTATAATGATAAGAGCTTCATGAGATGAAAAGGCTAACCTAGGTTTGGAAAGGCTAAGTAAACAAGGTTGAAGGGATAAGAGGCCATTTTTTTGCTACCCTTTTTATAATGAAAGATTGTTTCCACTTGCTAACCCCGTTGAGGCTAGATCAATTCCTTCCTTATACCCATGCCAAGGGATTACCCCCTACACTAGGGGCATGTTATTAAGAGATGATGATTTGAAAGGGTTACCCTTAACATTAGGGGCATACTCTAATATTGGATCAACCCTATACTAGGGACAAGTTTTGTGGATGAATGATAGAGGGATGTGCGGATGATTTATAGGTGAAAGAGTACCCCTTTTTCCAACAAGGGGCATGGAAAAAGAACAAAGAGAGAAAAACAAAGAAAAGAGAATGAAAAGAAAAGGGGAGATACCAAAAAAAAAAAAAAAAGGGAGATAAAAGAAACAAGGAAAGAAAATGAAAATGAAGGTGAAAATCTAAAGGGACAAGGAAAGAAGAAAACAATGCAAGCATGAGATGAGTAGTAATCCTTGTCAATTAGGATACCCAAAGAATAAAATTGAATTTGAGCTTCGAATACCCTTCCTTTCTCAATCCTTAGAATCCCAGCCTCATTACAATCCTTAAACAAGTCCTCTCTAATCAATTGAGATTGTTTAGCCCTACAAATTTTGGAAAGCCTAGTAGTGAAAACAAAAAAGAGACAAAGAAAGGAAAATGGAAAGAAAGGAAAAAAAAAAGAAAAAGAAAAAGAAAAAGAAAGGCCCGCTAGGTTGAAAACTTGAAAGGGCAGTGTAGACACTCAATTTTACACCCATGATTTAATCAAGGAGAATGACTTGAATGACCATCCATGTACCCCAAAATCATAATTGCATCACATGCATCAATTTGTTCTTGCATTACATGCATCATTTTGACTTTTTATTACATGCATCAGGTCATTCATTACATATCATAAAATTGATCTTGAGATTCTAAAGGTTGCAATGGTGTTTCCGGTTTTCAAATCGGACCATCGGATCGAAAGATATCGCAAAATCAAGTTTGCACGGCCAGCATGCATTGTGTCTAGGTAGGGTTGGGCACACATGATTAGTTTAAATTTATTTTGATTGGTTAAACCATTAAAATTAATTAAGTAATTTTGTGATTGGTTGATAATTAGTGTTTAAAATAGGACTACATGCCTAGGAATAAAAGGGTGATTGGATAACAATAAATTTGTGGATAATTTGAACTTTATCAAGATTTATTTTAGGGTATTTATCTACAAGATAATTGTTCTTAAAAAGCCTGAACAGAGGATGAAAACACGTCTAGGTACAAGGATCGGTCAAAAATCCCTAGAAGAGGAGTCCAAACGGCACTTGAACACGAAAGAGTGCTCAGTGTCCAAAGGCTAATTCGGCACTTTTGGAGTGCCGAACAGCACTCTAAAAGGGCCAAATTTCCCTTGTGTGGGCTTTGGCCCAACGAACTTCGGGTGATGATAAGGCACTCCCTTTTCAATTTTTTCTTAAAAGGATGCGTCCGAATTCAAACCCTAATCGTTCGTACCTATTTTTTAGAGTCTTTTGGCCTCTACAAATAGAGACTGAACCTTATAATTCAGGACCTTTTTTTTACGCTTTGAGAGGCATACATTTTAGGCCCTTAAATTGCTCATATTTTTTGATCCTCTTTCTGAGTTTTGCTTCAAAAATTAGGGTTAGGGTTTTTAGGTTTCAAAGATAATTGAATAAGTTTCTTTGAACCCTAAAACATCTTCTTAAGAATAAAGAGTGCTTATGCAAGAGGTTTTTTTTTTTTTCACCCTTTCTTTTCTTTATGCTTCTTTTTATGTTGATGAATGTTTTTATCCATAGCATGAATTATTAATCATTTTTTTTGTTTAAGGCATGATTGTTTTTATGCAATTGTTATAATCTTTTTCTTGAATATCAATAATCTGCATGTGAACTACTCTTTTTCTCAAATAAAAAATGGATCTACATCTTCCTTTGATGTAGATCTAAATTTTTCTCCAATAAAAAAAATGGATCTACATCTTCATTAGATGTAGATCTAAATTTTTCTTTAATTAAAAACGGATTTGCATTTTCCTTAGTTGCAAACCTGAATTTTTCTCAAATTAAGAACTAATCTGCATCTTCATTAGATGCAGATCTGATTTTTTTTTTTAAAATAAAAACTGATTTGTATCTTTCTTGGATACATATCTGATTTTTCTTTAACACATGCAGATTTTTGAAATAAAGAAGAAGATTAAACATGATTATGTTTTTTTTATTTAAGTGCATGTAGCATAAATTTTAATTATGAGTAAAACTCTCTTCTTAAAAAATCTTTTTCATTCTTTTAAAACATATAAAAAACAAATCTGATTTTTCTGTCATTAAAAACCAATTTTTTTATCATCACAACACAGATTTGAATTTTTATCTCCAAAAACCACTTTTTTTACATAATACAAAACAGATCTAGTATTTTGACAAATCAAAATCGTTTTTTTTTTTTTACCAATCAAAACAGATCTGAATTTTTAAAAAAAAGAAAAGACTTCATTCATAAATAGATTTAAGTGATTTGATCTTTATTTTCACATGTTCAACATATCATTCATGACATGCATAAAATGGTACATTGGTTACACGAGTCTAGAAGATTAGACTCTTTCTGGGTGGAATGGGTGCCTAACACCTTCTCATTTCGTAACCTAGCCTCCGGATTTAGGTCATTGGTTAAGTAGATCTAGCATTGTCTTTTTTTTTTTTTTTGGGTAGAATGTAACTAGGACAAAAAGCCTTGTAATTACTTGGTAGTTTGTAACTAGGATCCAAAGCCATGTAATTTTTCAATTTTCCACTTGTGTAATTTTTTATTCAATCAATAAAGAGAACAATTTAATCATGTACTTATTTTGAGAGGTGCCCTAGAACGTACCTGAACTCTTTTTTAAGGGGAACTTTTTCCGAGGTCTCTCACAGTGGCGACTCTGCTACGGATGTCAAGGGCTAAGCTTCGTATTAGACTTAAGTGACCAAATATGTACCTTTGTTTTGCATGGTCTTGCATGATATTGTTGTTTGTTTGTTTATTTATGTCTGATGGGATGTTGTATGATATTTTGTTGTATGTATTGTTTGTTAAGAGCTTTCCCTAACTGTCATAGTGTGTACCATCAAAACAACAAATAAGTATGCACCCCTTTTCAACAATTTTGTGGTAGTAGTAACTTGGATCACCGGGCTTCATTAGATTCGGGTACCCATGGTGAACTCACCAACTCATAGCCCAAAGTCACTAGATCATTTCCTGTTGACTGTAATGGACACACCATGCCATTCGAACCAACGTAATGTTTATTACATTATAGGTTGGGAGGTGTAAAATCCTAGCTATGGGAAATAATGAAACAACCAACCTACCCTACAACATAATGAATTAGAACCTACCCTTAAGTCAGTCCCGGTTAAAGTTGCATTACATGTTGCGTGTGTTTGTTTTGGATGATTGATGGATGTGGATGGGGTTTTAGCTTTAATTAACTCGACTAGGCCTGTCATTAGGGGAGAATCTGGTCAAGATCTGAAGGAAGGTTACAAAGTGAACCTAAGTCCAACACTTAAGCCAAAAGCTTTAGTTCCAAGCCTGTCACTCCCATCACAATACTGAAGCCTTCATATATAGAAGAGACTCCACTGCTACAAGATTTCAACCCCATCTTTGACCTCCAAGACAGTTCAAGCCACAAGAAGCTCGAAGTTCCTAGCAATATGGCAGAATAAGGAGAACTCCCAAACACAGAGGAACCCATGAACACCCAAGAGCTACTCAACACCATGGTAGCTAGTTAGATTCAGAAAAGGGAAGATATGAACCGTATGATGCAACAATTTTAGAATTCGAAGAACAATCAAGAAGGGGACAAGACTGATAATGATCCATCATCCAAAGATAGTGAGAAGAAGATCAATGAGAGGATGAATAAAATGAAGGAGATGATTAGAAAATCCCGAAAGATGGAGGAACTTATGGACTATGATACCCTTTCACAATTCCCTAATGCGAGGTTGCCATCCAAGTTCAAGATGCCAACGCTGGACAAGTTTGATGGGAGTGGCTGCCCAAAGTCCCATCTAAAGATGAATATGAAGGCTATGCAGCCCTTAGGCGTGACCGAGGAAGTACTTGCTCAGATGTTCCAAAACACACTAACCAAAGCCGCTTTTAGGCGGTTCCTCAACTTGGATGATGCAAGAACAAGAAGTTGGGAGGAAATCTGCCGAGAGTTTCACAAGCAATACAAGTACAATATGGAAGTGGATATCACAAAGAGAGACCTTGAGACTACCAAGCAAGAGCTAAAAGAATCCTTCTCTACTTTCAATACCAAGTGGAGAGCCAAGGCGGCACAAATGATGAGTAGGCCAAGTGAGGAGGAATAGTTAGCCCTGGTTGTAAAGAATTTATTACTTGTATACCATAAATACTTATTTGCATAATATTTTCCCAATTTTAAAGCATTGATTACTGTTGGAACCCAAATTGAGGATGCAATAAAGAATGGAACTATAAAGAATAATGACCCTCCAAGGTTTAAAAAGAATATAGGATCTAAGGCTGCAGAAATTTCCAATATACATAAAAAAGATCCTTATCAATTGATTGCACCTATTGCACCTGTACAAGTACCATAAGGGCCTAGAACTAAGAGAGAATTTCATGAGTTGTACATGCCTATGAGCCAAGTGTTTGATAAGTTAAAAGAAAAAGGGCTACTGAAACCCTTAGAACCAAGACCAATTCCAAACCCCTTGCCCTCAAGGTTTGATATGAATAAAAGATGTGCCTACCACCAAGTCCCTGGTCATGAGACTGACCGTTGTTTCACCCTTCGTAATGCAATTCAAGACTTAATAGATAACAAAGTGATTGTGCCACCTACAAGGCCTAGCATCACTAACAATCCCTTGCCCAATCGCAATTTTGAGAAAGGTACAAAGATTAATTGCTTGATGACCGAAGAAGAGAATATGGAAGACCCGTCTGACTTGATCTATGGCCTACTTGAGTACTTTATGATGACATGGGAAGAATTAATGGATAGGACCTCTACTACTACCATAGGATATGACATATGAAATGAAATACCAGAACTCAAAAACAACCAAACATCCATAACTGGGGGGAGACACTTCAAACCCCAAGAAAAAACCACCAAACATCCACAAATAGGGAGAAACACTTCAAACTCCAAGAAAATAACCAAACATCCATAAATGCGGGGAGACACTTCAAACCCCATGACACTGATCTCAATGATCCAACCAAAATTGCCCACATCACAAGGGGGGAGACATTTCAAACACCCACATTTAGAGACTGACAACCCAGTGGAAGCTTTGAATAGATTTACCCAATAGACCCTTGCTGAAGAAGATGAAGTTCTCAAGCAACAACAAAAGACACAAGCCAACATATCCTTATGGCTTATGGCCTCATACAGACACCGAAAAAACCTAGTAGACCTCCTCAACCAAATCCAAGTCCCTACAGCCACAACCTCCCAGGATCTGAATGCTATGATTGAGTCCATAAATAAGGAACTCACTATTTCCTATTCTGACAAGGATTTGACCAAGAAAGGGAAGCACCACAATGATCCATTACATATCACTGTAGATTCCATAGGGAAGAGGATACCAATGGTTTTGGTAGATGATGGAAGTGCCTTGAACATATGTCCTTTGAAGACTGCAAATTGCCTTGGCCTGAGCATTGAAGACTTTGTGCCTACTAATCAACATGTCAGAGCATACAACAATAGTAGAAGAGAAGTCTTGGGAACCATAACATTAAATCTTACCATTGCTCAATATAGCCTCATGCTTCAATATGCTCCTTGGGCGACTATGGATCCATGACATAGAAGCCGTACCTTCCTCTCTATATCAAAATGTTTAGTTTCCACATAAAGGGGCTATTGTGACCATATATGGGGATACTTTGACTATGCCTAAGCCTATTATCGGTATTGATTCTAAGAAAGATCCATTGACCTTAGATGGCTTTGAGGTTGAGAAGCCTGGCTTTGAAGATAGAGAAGAAGAAGTTGAGAAGATCCCAATGGACTTTGTTCCTTATGGTAACAACAATGTGGTAGCGATGATGAGTAGAATGAACTACCTCCCTGGGATGAATTTGGGGAAAACTGTGAAGAAGCCAACCATCCAAGACCTGGTGATTCCAACTGCCACACCACCTTTTAGGCTAGGCTATAAGCCCACTGATGATGATTTGCTAGAAATGGAAGTGAGGAGGATGGCTCGAGCCAAAGCCAAAGCAAAAGGACTTCCTTGTCCTCCAGAATTTTGAAGCCTTACACTCTTACATTGAATGGGAAGTTTGTAAAAGCTAGAGAAGGTCAACGTTATTAGGGATTCTCAGAACCGAGATTCAATCCTACAATAAAGACAATGGTGCCTAGTTTCGAGATACTACTTGATTGCAACAACAAGGTTCCAAAACAAAAAAAAAACAAAAAAAAAAAGATGCAACCTGGGTTCCTATTGATTGGGCTGATCACATGGATTCTGATGCTATTAGTACACTCCTTGGAGATCATATCTACAACAAAGTAGAGGATGAATATTGGGAGGCTTGCCAGCGTACATTAAAGAGCCCGTATGAACTAAGAGTCAATGATGAAGATGAGGAAGGGGGACAGCCCCTCGTGATGATGAAGATGAAAGTGAAGACTGTTGGATTTAAGAACAAGACAGCGTACCTTGGTGCGGTGAAATTCAAAACTAAAAATCAAAAGTTCTTGGGAAGACTTTTAATCTTCACTCCAATTCCACTTAATGCCCAAGATGTGTGGTCTCTCAATCAATTTCCAAGGAGAGAACAAAGGAGTGTCCAACACTCACATACAAACCATTTCATTCCTTGTGTAATCTTGATGAATAACACTTATGAAAAGACTCCCTAAAGAACCACTGAAATTCTGTATGTTTCTCTCCTTATATACAACTGATTATCTAATTGGGCTAGCCTTTTGGGCCATACTGTAACACCCCAAACCCAAATCAAGGATTTAGATGCATAACCTGTTTTAGAAATAATCAACAATAATATAATGGAACAGAGCGTAATTAATTAACCACAAATAAACTTCTATCCAACATCAACTCTCCTATGAAATCCATAAAAAAATACAAAATCCTTCACAATAAAGTCTCCAAATGCAATCTCAAAATAGTTCCACAAATGTCAAACTCATTGACCCTAAGAAAAATATACTAAGATAATTCACCAACTATCAAAGCTCCAAAAGAAGTCGTCAATCTAAGGCTCCATTGATCTACCATCAAAAGACATTCCATTGCTCAAATCTGAAAGGGGTGGAAAAAGGGGGTGAGCTAGAGGCTCAATAAGAGACTACATAACATGAGGATGTCTTTCAAAACAAAACATTAGTATCATTGACAATATATAGTCTTCACAAAAATTTACAAATAGTTTAAACAGTAATATAATATATTCTATAAAACTGTTAAAATAAAACATTTCACTATAACGCTGTAATCATTAAATAAAATAATAACCACTTAATATGCCAATATACACTAAATAGGTAGAAACAATTTATTATGAAGAATAAACAATTTTCCACTTACAAAGATCTGTAGCAGTAAAACAGTAGTTCGATATGGATAATATTAGTCAAACACAGACAAAAGCTGCTAAACACTCGATGGGTGATTCCCATGGGAACAATAACACTAGCCTCAAAGAGGCAACACTAGCTCCGAAGAGCAACAGTAACACTGCACCACCCCACACTAACACTACATCGGCCGAAGACCAACACTTAACCCTGTGTTGGCAAAGGTTGCAGACTGTCTAGTTGACCGTTTGAAACATTCTTGACATAAACAGTTTCATAATAATATACAATAAATAATAAAATTCGAGTATGTGCAAAGCACTAACAATGGTATAAGTTTTTGGAACTTCACTTTTTGCAATTGTATATATATAGATAAATATATTTTTACCACAAGTATATATATATATATATATATATATATATTTATATATATATATATATATATACGTCCTGAGAGACGTCATGTGCTGAAGTCTACTTACCTCAATTCACCAAGACACGATAGATCTCAACTATCCAAGCTGATGTCACTTGAACCTAACAAACAAATAGATAATTTTTGCTGTGTTAAGCCATACTCACACTTTTTATATAAACATTTGTGCTATCCCTCTCCAAAATCACACATGGACCCTTTATATATCATAATTACATATATTAGATCCTAACAATGTTTCTAACCAAGGGCCTAACATTAGTATTTAATATATTACCACTAGATCTGAGATGGTCCACAAGCATCAATATGACTACATCTCATGATAATCTATGTAAATAGAAAATAGGGAAATCAATCTCAATTGGTTATTTGTAATCATGAATTCGTATGACCACCAATCTACGCACATCCCTTCATAACTCTTTACTCTCTACACATATGAGTATATATATATATATATATATATTTAGATACCTCCCAAGCCACTGAAATAAGTTTATAACGCAGAAACTTCATACCATCAACCTAGAGATATTATGCCCATAGGACCTAGTAATCCGAATCATTCATTAACAATAACCTAGGAACTTGAAACCATTATGTAGATTACAAAAGCTATGAAGCCACTACCAAACCTGCGTAAAACCCAGCAACAAATCATCTAAAGGCTTAAATCAAGAGTTTGTATGGAAACGTTCATGCAAGACTAAAAATACTACCCTAGCCTTAGAGATTATCCCATAGATCTTTGTGAGAGAGGCATACCTGAACACGGACGCAGCAAAATTTTTTTTTTTTCCTCCTGTAATCTCACAGTATCTCTCTCTGTCTTTCAGCAAGAAGCCCTAACCTACTAGCACGTTAAAACTGTTTTCACTTGGGCCGAAAATTTAAAACCCACTAAAATCTAAAATAAGCTTCCAAGACTTTCATTCCCCCTAAAACTCATATTAAGGTTGTTTAAATAGGCTAAAACCCTAACGAATTCCAATAACAATTAAACTCCTAGTCCAAATAGGGTTTAATCTCTTATCCTTTTCCTTAACTGATAAGGAGGCTAAAAGTTAAATTTGACTAAACCACAAAATAACTATTCACGCTACCCCTTATTATTATTATTATTATTATTATTATTATTATTATTATTATTATTATTGAAATTCATAATATAAAATAATATCTCTTCCAAAATAAATAAGGCAAATCCATCAAATCCACTCTAGAAGCAATTAAATTAAATTTAAGTGAGACGGGTGTTACACATACCAATTGGGCTCTAGTGTGTGGCTTGGAGTGGGACCAAAAGGGAACAAATAAGACTCTAGCTCCAATGGGCCTTGGGCCTTTCTGTCAACTCTTGACAAGTCCAAAGTTACCATTAATTATATTCAATATCACTATATGAATATAATTGCACTCTAGGCCTTATTAATAAATTATATCCCAAGACTTTATTATACATGCAACTCTTTAATTAAAATATTTGTAGTAATACAAAGTCATGAATATAGACTGCCACTTTGAAGATTACTACATCTTAATCCTTGAGTACCCGGTTTAATCCTTAATCTTATTCATCATATATTTATGAAATCCAATTCCATAAATATATACTTTAGTAACTCCTTACTAAAGTGGTTAGACCCAACTCTCTGAATAACCAATCCCATTAAACTTATCTCAAGGGAATATTTTATATCTCTGTTAAGTGATTATGAATTCCATCTTGAAAATATATGTTCCATCAACACTAAATGCGGCTGCCCAACATATTGAGGTTTTGACCGTAACTTATAGATCTCACTCCTGATATATCAAAGCAACCTACATCTCTTGATCAGGTCCATTATTCTCCTAGGATTTAGAGTTGATGTAAATAGAAGTCATGAGATTTATTATTCAATTGACAGTCGTTAGGAGAATAATAAATCTCACAGTGGTCCAGTTCAATATATCTGAACTCTTAAAACATATCAAAATACCAACTAGAAATCTTCCATTTCTATGATCAAGACAAATCATCTTAGCTGATATGTTATAGCCTTCGCAGATGAAACGTCCAATTTCATCACCGACTACGAACTAAATTCTGAGTTTACAAAGAACTTGCAATTTATATCTTCTGTGACTTTTCACATAAATCGCATACTATGCATCTCATGGGCTATAATAATGCCCCATTAGTTCATTTATAAATAGTCTTATATAATTAAACAATTTAATTATTAATGACATGCCAATAAATTGGATTTTAGAGCATAAACCCCGACAATCTCCCACTTGCCCTCAAAGACAATTTACCATATATCCGACACTTATCTCCCTTTAGAGCAATTTATAGTCACTCTAAGGCAAGGTTTGGAAACAAGTTTCAGTCAGATTTATTGCATAAATTATCTTTTCTACTATTACTCAAGTACTCATATCTCTCTAGTGAGATAATACTTATGCTTAATATGTATCTTCCCCACTAGGATGAACACATATTTTGAAGTCCAACTTCATGAATCACAATCAAACTACAAGTCAGCATTTGTACATCTAGTAACCATCAAAACCTCACTTTTGTGGACAAGCATATATTCTCTCACAATCCTAAGATATTTGAGTATATGCTTTACTCCCACTAAATTAAGTAATCTTTGATTCAATTGATATTTGCTTACCATACCCACCGCAAAATAGATATTTAGCCTAGTATATAGCATAGCATAAAGGCTTCCTATTGATATGATATTAGGAACCATCTTAATATGCATTTCTTTTTATATGTCTTAGGACTATAGTCCTATATAAAGGAACTTCAAACTTAAAAGGAAAGAATCCTTTTTTGAAGTATTACATGCTATACTTGGCTAGAATCTAATCTATTTAAGCAGTTTAAAATAGACTCAATATCCTAATTTCTGAATTGTAACAAAGTTTAAATTCTTAGGATATGACTAGTCTTTCCCATGTACTTTATATCAAACTGGATTAGACAACAAGAAACTCCATTGATGACAATAACTCTATATCATTCTAAATGATTAGAATGTCATCAACATGCATTAACAAATTGATTGCTTGATCAAAGATGATATTTTATGATTCAGATGCTTGCTTTAATCCTTAAATGGAATTTATGCAATTTGCATACTAAGCACTACTGTTTCTTTGTTATGTACAAGTCTAGTTACATCATATAGATGTCTTCCTCAAGATTGCTACTAAAAGAAGCTTTCTTGATATCCATTGCCATATTTTATCCAAACGAAATATAATGGATAAGAGAATCTAGATAGAGTCAATCTTAACTATTGGTGAAAAATTCTTTTCATAATTGAACCATTTCTTTTTGAATAAATCTTTTCGCCACTAGTCTTGACTTTGAAGGTTTGCACCTTCAAATCTATCAATCTCATTTACTTGTAGACCTATTTGAAAAACAATAGGCCTAATGCCATTAGGCGCCCCTACAAGTTCTAGACTTCAAATAGAATCCAATTTTATTCACATAACCTTGATCGAGTAATTCATATTCATATCACTTATGCTTTTACGTAGGACTGAGGATCAAATTCATATCCTTGTGGAATAACTTCAAAAGTTTATCCTAAAAGTATGAACTTACTTGGTAATTAATAATCCTCCCACTACGATATTGTACCGGTGTACTAGCTATATATCTAGAATAATACCTTGTGGTGTATCCAATACAACCATCTCATTTCTAAATGTATTTTATAGTTGTCTTTCAACAAATTCTGTCATTTTTCTTCTAGAACAATTATACGTTTTGCTTTAGATTATTCACATAGTCATCATTAAGAACTTTGTATTTGTACTATACAAACATCTTGTTTTCTTTATGACTACCAAAACAGTCTTTTGCAATTCCTTTTGGATACCCATCCTAAACACACATTTTTCTACCTTTTGATTTCAATTTGTTAGACTTCCTTTCTAGCACAAGTGCTGGACATTTCCAAAAGTGGAAGTATTATCTACTAGATTTTCACCGAATCCACAATTTGACAAATGTCTTAGGAACAAACTTTTGAAATCAATTTTAGAAAATGTATAGTAAATATTAGAGTACATCTCCAAAAGAGATAAGCAAATGAAAATACTTATCATGTACTTTACTATTTCTAAAAGAGTCTTATTCATCCTTTATGTATGTAATGACTTAAAGAAGTCAGTGGAACTTTATTCCTTTATAATAAAGGAGCCCTAGATCTTATTATCCTCTAAATAGAATTCATAGACTGGGAATATAAGAAAATAATGGTTCTAAAAGCTCATCTTTCACCAATCTTGAATATCATTTAGATTAATAAGATCTAGGCATAAGTGCCAAATACATACAATAACTAAGGATGAAAACTTTCTCTTTAATAGGTAAAACATGTAAATTTTCATCTAGAAAATAATCAAGGACAATGCTTAGCTTTACCAAAACAGAAACACTTTCCTTTTGGTCATGCTTTTGAGTCTAATTTCCCTTTGGCAACGTCTAGGAAAACTTTCTTATCCAAGTGTTTGGTATTATAATTCCTCTTCTTACCACCTTTACCTTTTGGTTCAGGCCAAGAATTTGAATTAAATCATATTGATCCTAGCCTTAGCTTTTAGGATGACTTCCGTTGCGTAGAACTCACTCATCAATTCAGATAACATAAAAATAATTTATTTTGAAAACAATCTGAATTGATCAAACGATTCTAACAAGGACTTGTGGATCATATCCATATGAGATTAACATTTAATCTCAATATCCAAGAATTCCAATTCATTTTAAAAATAAAATATTTTCATGAAATGGTATAGAATTGAAACTCTTTAAGCTTTTCTTAGCACTCAATATGATTCATACCAAACATCTCATTTAGACTTAATATAAAGTCTAAGTCTAGTACTAACTCTTGCATCTCATGCTGTAGCACAATTGAGATAGAAGCCAATGTAACATTTTAGCATTTCAATGGAAACTATGATCAAATCATAAGCTATCTTCCACCAATGCATCATGCATAGGAAATTATGACAATGCCGAATCAAAACATATTTATGTACTTCAGCTCCTTTAAGCACCATGTCCAAAATTATTTCCTAGTTAATGTGATTCAATTAAAATAGTTGCTAGAGAATAAAATTATAACAACTTTATTTTGAGACTATGAACATAATTACAGAGACATTATATTTTGCATCCATAACCATATAGTATGAAACCCAAAAATACTATACTAGGTGCAACGACAACCTAATCCCACAATCAATATTCCTCGGAAGCAAGGTCATACCAATCACTATGATTAGGTGAGAATTATTCTCATTATTAATGCTATCATGGTAACTCTTACCAAACAAAAATAATTTGGCGCTCTTCCTTTGGCCTCTAAGTAATAATAGCAAAAATTCAGCATAGAGGATACTATTAAACTTAGTCTAGTGTGCACCATTGTCTAGAATCATGTGTAGCCACATTTCATCCCTTTAACAGGTTTATTTTGTAGTACCATGATAAAACACCCTTCGCATGGAATGCAAAGCTCGAAGCTAAGACAAGGTGTTTGATTAAACCACTATAAACCAGGAAATTCAATCTTGTAGTACCATGAAATAAACATCCTCTGCATGGAACGCAAGGCTCGAGGCCAAGACGAGATGTTTACCCCACACCACTATGAATTGACAACGGAGGCCGTGAGATCCAACCCTTTTATCTCTCTCCCACTAGAAATTTTAAAACAAGTGGATTGTCATGAAATCATTGTGATCTAATCACAATTTTAACCCTACACATCAAATGTGTTTAATTGTTTAAATTCAATGTGATGTTACTAAGTCACGTCACAATGGCGTAACGAACATTCGCGCAATCTCAAAGAAGTTTAACCTTGTAATCCGTGAAGTAAATACCCTCCGCGTGGAATGCAAGACTCGAAGTCAAGACAAGGTATCTATTCACATTACAATAAACTTAACAAAAGAGTTATTTCAGCACTCCTACTCATTATTTGGGTTTTTCTTAAATAATTGTGATCCCATCACAACTAATAACCTTGTACTTGTTGAAGACTCTAATCTTTTTAGAATCACTAACTAAAATGGAAGTCCTAAACTATTTAGGATTCCTTAAACTCTAATGGATCAAAAATTAGTTATATAGAACTCTATCCATAATTTACTAAATAAAAGGTTCTAATCTCATTAGAAAATATATATACCTTTTAATTAAGCTTTAATCTCATTAAAACTTCTAATTAAAATAAATTAAGGACTTTTAATCATACAACAATTCCAATCTCATTAGAATGTTTCTTAAAAGACAAGTCCTAAATTATTTAGGACTGAGAGTTCTATTTGACTAATATCTTTGATCTCATTAGGTCTTTTAGTTAGAACCATGTGTAATCTCATCACATATTTCCTTACACTTTATACATTTGAAAACATTTAGAAAATATTCAAAATTCTCTTCATATGTATTTTCGCGAGAATCTAGCGACTAAGCGTTGATTAAAGAGCCTGTATGAGCCTGTACGAACTAAGAGCCAATGATGAAGATGAGGAAGGGGGACAGCCCCTCGTGATGATGAAGATGAAAGTGAAGACTGTTGGATAAAAATACATGTTCGTATCACAAACAAAACATACGCAGCGGAAAATTAACGGATCTACTTCATTCACAATTGATAACATGAACTATGTAAGTTTCAGAATTTAAGAACAAGAAAGCGTACCTTGGTGCGGTGAAATTCAAAACCAAAAATCAGAAGTTCTTGAGAGGACTTTTAATCTTCACTCCAATTCCACTTAATGCCCAAGATGTGTGGTCTCTCAATCAGTTTTCAATGAGAGAACAAAGGAGTGTCCAACACTCATATACAAACCATTTCATTCCTTGTGTAATCTTGATGAAAAACACTTATGAAAAGACTCCCTAAAGAACCACTGAAATTCTGTATGTTTCTCTCCTTATATACAACTGATTATCTAATTGGGCTAGCCTTTTGGGCCATACCAATTGGGCTCTAGTGTTTGGCTTGGAGTGGGACCAAAAGGGAACAAATAAGACTCTAGCTCCAATGGGCCTTGAGCTTTTCTGTCAACTCTTGACAAGTCCAAACTTACCATTAATTATATTCGATACCACTATATGAATATAATTGCACTCTAGGCCTTATTAATAAATTATATCCCAAGACTTTATTATACATGCAACCCCTTCATTAAAATATTCGTAGTAATACATAGTCATGAATATAGACTGCCACTTTGAAGATTCATCATATATTTATGAAATCCAATTCCATAAATATATACTTTAGTAACTCCTTACTAAAATAGTTGGGCCCAACTCTCTGAATAACCAATCCCATTAAACTTATCTCAAGGGAATATTTTATATCTCCTTTAAGAGATTATGAATTCCATCTTGAGAATATATGTTCCATCAACACTAAATGCGGCTGCCCAATATATTAAGGTTTTGACCGTAACTTATAGATCTCACTCCTGATATATCAAAGCAACCTACATCTCATGATCAGGTCCATTATTCTCTCAAGATTTAGAGTTGATGTAAATAGAAGTCGTGAGATTTATTATTCAATTGACAGTCGTTAGGAGAATAATAAATCTCACAGCGGTCCAGTTCAATATGTCTTAACTCTTAAAACATATCAACATGCCAACTAGAAGTCTTCCATTTTCATGATCAACACAAATCATTTTAGTTGATATGTTATAGCCTTCGCAGATGAAACACCCAATTTCATCACCGACTACGAACAAAATTCTGAGTTTACAAAAAACTTGCAATTTATATCTTCTGTGACTTTTCACATAAATCGCGTACTATGCATCTCATGGACTATGATAATGTCCCATTAGTTCATTTATAAATAATCTCATATAATTAAACAATTTAATTATTTATGACATGCCAATAAATTGGATTTTAGGGCATAAACCCCAACAAAGACAAGAGTGATAGCAGTAATAACAACAGCAGCAGTGACATTGGACATGATGATGATGACAACAGCACCAACAGTGATGACAACAGCAGTAGAAGTTATGAAAGCCCATATGATAGGCCAAGAATGTATCGACCCTTTGTGATAAATTAACCAATTAATTAGCCAAGTTGATTAATTAATTAGATTAACATACAATTGGTGTGGCAGCACAAATAAATCACCGAATAACTAAATATGCAGCTGAAATTAAATGACACGGGTGATTTGTTTACGAATGGGGAAAACCACCGAGGCAAAATCTCATTGAGTGATTTTAAGGTCACTACTCCCGAGAATTCACTATTATCAAAGCAAGCGGTTATAAGTAAAGGAATCCCGGTATCTTATACCAACCTAAAGTTGAATCCTTACCCCAATACCCAATTGGACTTGTTTTATAGTGACAATCTCTCCTTGTAATGCATGACTCCTAGTATGTGACTAACCAATAGATGCGCGGATCCCAGTACGTGACTTAATCACCAAGTTGAGAAAGATGTTGGCTGCAAAGTTCTTCAATTCATCACAAGATCAAAATGCTCCTTGGTTACAAAGCCCTATGGTGTACAAACACAGTAGCTTCTTCAAGAGAAAGATGAACTAGGGCAAACTCTGTCTCCGGTCACAATTTGCATGAACAAGACTTTGCTCTATACTCGCCCAACTTTTGACAGCCTTTAAAATAATCCTTATATATGTTTAGGGTTGTGAGAAAAATAAGCCTAAACACATACTCACAGATTGGAGTGAAATTAGCTCTGAAAAACTAAATTTCATAAATCTCGACAAATAGGGTATCTATCGAGCTAGCTGTCGAGCTTTGGGTTTTAGCAGCTTTTTAAACCTTGATAGATACTAGTTGTCGAGCTTTAAAATCCAGCACTTCTTCACTTGTTTCTTGGAAAAATTTGCATGGCTTTAACACTTGAACTTGAAATCTTGTTCCTTGAAGTATTAAACATATCCTAAATCTACCTAATTACAAGTAAAGTGCGTTTTGTCAGCCAATTACATAAATATTAACATATGTTCCTAACATGATTCACATATGTCCTTACAATCTCCCCTTTTGGCAATCCTTGACAAAACCATAACAAACAAATGAACAAATGAGAGAAGTCATAAATTACTCAACTCATACTCACTTGTTGAATACAATAAAATCTATCTTAACACAAACTCTTGAAAAACTTTGCAAGAAGAGAGTTTATGGCAAGAATATTTTGACAACTTGTATTTTGAAACAGTTTAAACAAAACTCATCATGGCATCTTAGTGTGAAACTAAAATAATAGATTGCATACATTAAATAAGAAACATGTGTAAAAAGACAGAAAAGAAACAACATATGGAGAGATAGGTGAAATGTGATAACAACATCATCAAATATATATCAAGGATAAGTACAATGTGTGCTATCACTAAGTGATCATATGTACAAGAGATAATGTATCCAAACTAGAAAGAAAATAAAAGATACAAAGATCCTCACTACATCCCTCATATACACTCCCCCTATCACAAAAATCTCCTATACTAACCCTCCCCCTATGTGTATGACTACTCTCATATCAAAACTACTCCCCCTTTTTGTCATAAGTGACAAAGGGTAAGTACATCAAGTAGACATCTCATCATCACTGGGCGAGCTAGCACCATCATCTTCATTAGCATCATCACTGCCAGAGCCATCGTCACTCTCATCCTTGGATGTTGGTGGAGATGGAGAAAAAGCAACAGTGATACCACCCATGACAGCCTGTTGTCGTGCAATACGACCAACGTGGGTGTTCACCTGACACAACTTATCACTAAGAGTGTCAAGGCGAGCATCCATGTGCATAAGCTGTGCCATGATGGCCTCAAGTGTTACTCCACCCGCAAAAGATGAAGGAACGGAGGTGATGGAGTGGTAGAAGCTGGAGGAGTCGCTGTCTCGTGTCTGGCTGCTTCAGTCTGAGCTGTGCTTCGCTCCGTCTGACGGTAGCAGCATCTATGGCACACGTAATAGGAAAACAAGGAGACTTGGGAAGGAGACAGAAAAGTGGCGAAGAAGCCGTGTGGTAGCTGAAGGAAAAATGAGCTTCTCATGAGTCACCGTATCCCTAAAAACATCTATAAGGGATAGGATGAAGTTAGAAGGGAAGTCGATAGAGATAGGCTCTAAGAGGGATAGCAAAAAGCGAGCAGGAGGCTCTGTGATAGTGTTATAGTGAGACAAAGGATGAATAATGAATGTCATCACCATGTTAAGGAATCTCGGGCCTTTTCCAAAGGCCGACCAAGGGGTGTTTTAACGGTCACCCCAAGATGTAGGTGTCTCACAGAAGAAAGATGACCCAGTCTTTAGACGATCGCAACCAAGATAGTCAGGATGCGCTACCCTAGGAACGTGTAGTACCTCAGAGACAATTTTCAGAGTAACTACAATGTGCATACCTCAAACACGAGAGAAGAAATGAGGTACAGAAGTATCAAATCCATGCATATTGGAGTAAAACTCATGTATGATCACAGAGGGACAAGTGACTGGGGCGCCACACAGTGACTCCCAACCCTTACTGTAGATGACAGTGGGTAGGTCAGTATCAGAAAAATCCGATAAGGTGACTTGGTGTTCTGAATGAATGTCTCGTCTAGAAAAGTTCTCTAAAAAGTCCTTTCAGGCTTTATCATCACGAAACCATACATGAGAAGGGGTAGAGGTAGATGCCCTAGAACAAAGAGGGTTTTGGGATGGAGTAGATTTGCGTTTGGGTGCCATAGTGCAAACTAATGCAAGAAAGAAAGAGAAAGAGAAAAAGAGAGAGATTCAACCAGAAAAGCATCAACAAGACAAAATATATAGGAATATAAAACTTGAAGATACGTATGCATGAAAATGCATGAACATGTGACATGCAAACTTAAAAATATCATAGGCTCAGCCCAATCCAAACCTAATAGCACACAATCATTGCAACAAACTAAACACACATCTAAAATGTATGAAACATTGTTATAATGCAAATGAGATGTAATGCATGATGATTTAAAACATTTTCACAAAAACCAACCTAAAAATTTGTGAAAAACCCAACAATTTTGAAAAACCCCAAATTTTCAATACAAACCTAACAGTTAGGTCAAAAAATGTGAAATGCATGATGAAAAAGTGAAACAGAGACATACCAGAAGCAATAAAAAAGCACACAAAGACCGAAGAACACTTGGGTTGAAGGTTTGGAGTAAGAAAGAGAGGTTTTGGGAGGTGAAAAGACTGAAAGTATCGAGAGAGATCGAGGTGAGATGAAGAAATGTCATGCAGATCCTTTATATAGAACCTTCATAAATCTCGACAAATCGAGAGGTGTCAAGAGGTATCGAGGATTAAAACGCGTGTTTTATCTGTTGAAGAGCTGTCCAGAATCTATCGAGAGGTGTCCACAGCTAAAGGATCTCAATGGATCGAGGTAGTTATCGAGCAGCTATCGATCATTTAGAAAGTTACTTGATGGATCAAGCAGCTATTGAGAATGCGATAAAAAGTAGCTAAAGGGTCTCGACAGATAGACTAGCTAATGAGAGGTATCGAGAAGCTGTCGAGATTGCTTAAAAACCATTTTTCAAAAAAGAGAAAAACACAGACATGAATGCAATCAACCATGCTACTCAACCAAGGATCCAATTAACATTTTGAGCTCTCAAAATCATCTCTTAACATGCTACTCAACCAAGGATCCAACACACACACACACACACACACACAAAACAAGTTTAACCAATTTTATATTTCAAAAACAAGTTAAGACAGTTAGTACATATATTCCTTGTGTTGGCCAAATCACATTATACCTGCACATGTATCAAAAGTAGCAAAGAATATTACGTGTTGTGTATGAAAAATATCGCAAGAATGCATAAGTGTCTACATGTTATGACGATTTGAGATATGAGAAAATTACTTTAACTCACACATAATCATAACTATTTGATGGAGACAATCACCTTCGAGGTACACCCTATAACTCCCACATCCCTTAGAATACATGCTTGAAATAATATATAAAGCATTTTGATTCTTTTTGATTCTTTTTGCTTTTTGTTGTTCTTAGCATATTTTTCTTTTAATCAAACCATGCATGGGCATATAAGAGATAGAAAAGAAACACCCAATGATGTTAAGCATTTAACATTCTACTTTTGCTATGCCGAAGCATACAAATGTCATCTAATGATTGGTGGGCAACAGTGGTGAGAAGGTTATTTATGCCTTTCTCTTAGGATTTTCTAGTCCTTCCCATCAAAAAGAGTGATATGAGTGTTAAGTACAAGAGATTACTTAATCTTACTCATCACAAACATGAGCCACAAAGTTCACTTGCTTAGTTGTGCATAGTGATACTTGTTGGGAAATCATCATGTTTGCATCAAATACAAAACATACGCAGCGGAAAATAAACGGATCTACTTCATTCGCAATCGATAACATGCACTATGTAAGTTTCAGAATATAAGAACAAGAGAGTGTACCTTGATGCGGTGAAATTCAAAACCGAATGAAGAATTATTCGGGAAGACTTTCAATCTTCACTCCAATTCCACTTGATGCCCAAGATGTGTGGTCTCTCAATCAGTTCTATATATCTAGAGAGAATATGAAGAGTATCTCTCTTCCTTATTTCATTACCATAATTATGATAAAACATACAAACCATTTTTATTCTATATAAAATTCTGTATGTTTCTCTCCACATAACTGATTATCTAATTGGGCTAGCCTTTTGGGCCTTCCCAATTGGGCTTTAGTGTGTGGCTTGGAGTGGGACCAAAAGGGAACAAATAAGACACTAGCTCCAATGGGCCTTGGGCTTTTCTGTCAACTCTTGACAAGTCCAAAATTACCATTAATTATATTTAATACCACTATATAAATATAATTGCACTCTAGGCCTCATTAATAAATTATATCCCAAGACTCTATTATACATGCAACCCCTTCATAAAATATTCGTAGTAATACAAAGTCATGAATATAGACTGCCACTTTGTTAATTACTACATCTTAATCCTAGAGTACCCGGTTTAATCCTTATGAGTTATTCACCATATATTTATGAAATCCAATTTCATAAATATATACTTTAGTCTTACTAAAGTGGTTAGGCCTGACTCTCTAAATAACTGTACCCATTAAACTTATCTCAAGGGAATATTTTATATCTCCGTTAAGAGACTATGAATTCCATCTTGAGAATATATGTTCCATCAACACTAAATGTGGCTGCCCAACATACTGAGGTTTTGACCGTTACTTTAGATCTCACTCCTGATATATCAAAGCAACCTACATTTCATGATCAGGTCCATTATTCTCTCAGGATTAAGAGTTCATGTGAATACAAGTCGTGAGATTTATTATTCAATTGACAGTCATTAGGAGAATAATAAATCTCACAGCGGTCCAGTTCAATATGTCTTAACTCTTAAAACATATCAACATATTAACTAGAAGTCACCATTTCCATGATCAAGACAAATCATCGTAGTTAATATGTTATAGTCTTCGCAGATGAAATGCCCAATTTCATCACCGACTACGAACCAAAATTCTGAGTTTACAAAGAACTTGTGATTTATATCTTCTGTGACTAAATCACATAAATCACATACTATGCATCTCATGGACTATTTGACAATGTCCGAATATTCATGTTACCATTATTTTAGATAAGAATAAAACAACTTTATTAAACATAATATTAAGTCATACATCATTTCTCACATAATGTCATACATAATATCATACATAGCATCATACAATAGGATTTAAGGGCACATATCCTAACAATCTCCCACTTGCCCTAAAGACTATTATGCACTAATCTAACTCCCATTCCCTCCAAATGTGACTCGAAGATCCTTTGAGGCAAGACTTTGGTAAAGGGATCTGCTAGATTATTTGCACTTTCAATCTTTGCCACCACCACATCTCCACGAGCAACAATGTCTCGAATGATGTGGTACTTCCTTTCAATGTGCTTTCCTTTCTTGTGATTCCTTGGATCTTTGGATTGTGCAACCGCTCCACTATTGTCACAAAACAATGTGATAGGAACTTGCTCCATTCTCACTACACCAAGATCAGAAAGGAATTTCTTGAGCCAAACAGCTTCCTTTGCCGCCTCACAAGCAGCAACATATTCAGCTTCCATGGTGGAGTCCGCAATACAAGATTGCTTAACACTCCTCCAACTTATGGCTCCACCTCCCAAGGTGAAAACACATCCTGACGTGGACTTTCTGAAATCTAGATCTGATTGAAAATCTGAATCTGTATAGCCAACGGGAATCAAATCCTCACAACGATAAACAAGCATATAATCTCTTGTTCTCCGTAGATACTTGAGAATATGTTTTACAGCTTGCCAATGTTGTGGTCCTGGATTTGATTGATATCGGCTGACCATGCCAACTGAAAAACAGATATCCGGTCTAGTACAAAGCATGGCATACATTAGACTTCTTACTGCAGAAGCATAAGGAACTTGTCTCATCATATCTACTTCCTCTTGAGTCTTAGGCCTTTGGTCATCAGACAGAGGAACTCCATGTCTAAAAGGAAGTAATCCTTTCTTGGAGTTTTGCATGCTAAACCGTTCTAGAACCTTATCTATATATCCAGCTTGTGATAAGCCTAACATCTTATTCTTACGATCTCGCCAAAGCTTGATCCCTAGAATAAAGTTAGCCTCACCCAAGTCCTTCATATCAAATTGGCTTGACAACCAAACCTTTACTGATGACATTACACCTACATTATTTCCAATGAGTAAAATATCATCAACATAAAGCACTAGGAACATTACTACTTTGTCTTGATGTCTTTTGTACACACATGGTTCATCAAGATTTTGTTCAAAACCAAATGATTTGATTGCTTGATCAAATCTGATGTTCCATGACCTAGATGCTTGCTTAAGTCCATAAATGGACCTATTTAACTTGCAAACCATATGCTCTTGGTTCTTTGCTATGAAACCTTCTGGTTGCTTCATATAGATTTCCTCTTCAAGATTGCCATTAAGAAATGCAGTCTTGACATCCATTTGCCAAATCTTATAATCATAATGAGCAGCAATGGATAAGAGAATTCTGATAGATTTAAGCATTGCTACTGGTGAAAAGGTTTCCTCATAATCAATACCTTTTTTTTGAGTATACCCTTTTGCCACTAGCCTTGCTTTAAAGGTTTCAACCTTTCCATCTATCCCTGTCTTCCTCTTGTAAACCCATTTGCAACCAACAGGTTTAATGCCGTTAGGCGCCTTTACAAGATCCCAAACTTGATTGGAATACATGGAATCTAATTCTGATTTCATAGCTTGGACCCAATGATGTGCATTTATATCATTCATTGCTTCTTCATAAGTGTAAGGATTAGTTTCGGCCTCCTCTGAGATAGCCTCATAAGTCTCTCCAAGACCTATGAATCTTATAGGTGGCCTAACATTCCTCCCACTACGACGAGGCAACTGTGTACTAGACATCTCATGAGTAGTATCTTGTGGTGTATCCAATACAGCCACATCATCCCTAGTTTCAACCATTGGTTGTTCAATTACAGGTTCATTCATTTCAGCCAAGACAACTCTACTTCTAGGAGTGAAATCATTCATATAGTCATGTTCTAAGAATTTAGCATTTGTACTAACAAAAACTTTGTTATCTTTATGACTATAGAATAAATAACCCCTAGTTTCTTTTGGATAACCTACAAGCAAACATACTTCTGATTTTGGTTCCAACTTATCAGACTTCCCTTTTAACACATGTGGTGGACAACCCCAAATGTGGAGATATTTCATACTAGGCTTACGCCCACTCCACAATTCCATGGGTGTTTTGGGAACAGATTTTGATGGAACTAAATTCAAAAGATGTATTGCTGTATCTAAGGCATAACCCCAAAAAGAAATAGGTAAAGTTGAGTAACTCATCATGGACCTAACCATTTCTAAAAGAGTCCTATTCCTTCTTTCTGCTACACCATTTTGTTGGGGAGTTCCAGGTGCAGTCAATTGGGATGCAATCCCATTTTGAGTCAAGTAATCCTTGAAATCCCCAAGAAGGTATTTGCCACCACGATCAGATCGAATGGCCTTTATGTGTTTACCCAATTGATTCTCAACTTCAGCCCTAAACTCTTTGAATTTTTCAAAGGCTTCAGACTTCCGTCTCATTAGGTACACATAACCAAATCTAGAGTAATCATCGGTGAAAGTGATGAAGTACTCATAACCTCCTTTTGCTTGGGTTGACATAGGACCACAAACTTCCGTATGAACTAATTCTAGCAACTCTTGGGCTCTTCTACCTTTTGCATTAAAAGGTCATTTGGTCATTTTGCCTTCCAAACAAGATTCACAAACTGGAAATTCATCAAAGTCCAATGGCTCTAAGAGACCATCTTTGATCAGTCTTTGAATTCTGTTTGGATTAATATGACCCAAACGCAAGTGCCAAAGATATGCATCATTAGTAGAAGGAAACTTTCTCTTTAATGATTTTACATGAGAGTTATTATCTAATTCAGAATTATATAATTCATGCTTATCAGGAGTTAAAATATAAAGACCATCCACAATATTGCCAGAACAGATAAATGTTTTATCCTTCTTTATTACAACATTGTCTTTCAGGATAACACAATATCCATTTTTACCAAAATTAGTTGCAGAAATTAAATTCCTACGAACATTAGGTACAAATAAACAGTCTTCCAATATTAAAACCCTAGTTTCAAAGCATAAATTAAACACTCCAATAGCTACAACTGGAATCCTACTCCCATCAGCCAAGGTCAGAAACAATTCTCCTTCTTTAAGTCTTTTGGTCTCCTGGAACCCCTGCAAAGAATTGCAGATATGATTAGTACAACCTGAATCCACACACCAAGAATCCGTGGGATTTTGTACCAAACATATTTCAATAAGGAATGAAATTTTCATACCCTTATTGGCAGCCTTGAACTTTGGACAATTTCTCTTCCAATGTCCTTTCTCACCGCATTGGAAACATTTTCCTTTCAGCTTCTTTCCTTTGTCGGCAACCCTTAAGACAATTTGTTTACCCTCTTGCTTAGTGAAGTCCTTCTTCTTCTTTTTCTTACCCTTGCCTTTCGACTTAGGTTGAGAAGTAGAAGCTTCACCCACATTGGCTTCAACATTAGAAGTACCAAGGATGCCTTCCGCCGCTTCCAACTCATTCATTAATTCAGACAAAGAATAAATCTTTTTGTTCATGTTATAGTTAAGTCTGAATTCCTTGAATGACTCCGGTAGTGACTGGAGTATCATATCCACTTGGGATTCTCCATCAATGTCGGCACCCAAAACTTCTAAAGTATTCAGATTAGAGATCATTGTAAGACAATGCTCTCTCACTGAACTACCTTCAGCCATTTTGGTATTGTCTCATGGTTTCTTGCCTTGCAGAACGGCCTTGCTCACCAAACATCTCCTTCAGACTTTGCATAATGTCCAAAGCTAGTTCTACATCCTGCATTTGATGCTGTAGAACATTTGAGATGGACGCTAGGATGTAGCACTTGGCCATTTCATTAGATTTCTGCCAACGATCATATCGTTGTTTTTCCTCAGGAGGAGCATCTAATGAAGGAAAACTAGGACATGGTTGAGTAAGCACATATTTGTGCTCTTCAGCTGTGAGAACTATGTCCAAGTTTCTTTTCCAGTCAACATAATTGGATCCAGTCAGTTTGTTTTGATTAAGAATGCTAACAAGTGGGCTAAATGATGCCATGTTCAAATCTGAAATAATAAACATGAATATAATAAGTAAACTGGACATTATCAATTTAGCATATAAACATATAATATGGAACCTTAATAAAACCATAATATAATATATGCAACGACAACCCAATCCCGCAATTAATATTCCCCGGTAGCGAGG
This sequence comes from Lithocarpus polystachyus, assembly GCA_033629205.1. Lineage (NCBI taxonomy): Eukaryota > Viridiplantae > Streptophyta > Magnoliopsida > Fagales > Fagaceae > Lithocarpus > Lithocarpus polystachyus. The sequence continues at coordinate 36,897,829 of CM066171.1, read as the reverse complement.
TCATACCAATCACTATGATTGAGCGAGGATTAACCTCATTATTAATGCTATCATGGTAACTCTTACCAAACAAAAATAATTTGCCGCTTATTCTTTAGCCTCTAAGTGATAATGACATAGATCCGTAGGGAGGTTAACATCATACTTAGTCTAGTGTACATCATTGTCTAGAATCAATATGAGTCACCAAGTAACTCCACGGTAGCGTGGTCGCTCTCAATGTAAACACACACTTCATCTATCATTAAGAAGTTTAACCTGTAGTACCATGAATTAAACACCCTCCGTAGGGAGCAAGGCATATACGCCAAGGCGAGGTGATTAATCACACTACTATAAACCGACAATAGCGGCCGTGAGATCCAACCCTTGAATCTCTCTCCCACTAGATATTTTAAATTAAAGGTTTTTATCTTTTAAACATGCATAAACTAATTATACACAACCTTGCACTTTTTCAGATTTTCTTTCTTTCGATCGATCGAATGTGCCCCTCGATCGATCGAAAATATCAAACAATTCGAACTAAACCTTCTGTCTGATTCGATTGATACTCGATCGCCTCTCGATCGATCGAAAATAAAATTCGATCGAAAATAAAATTCGATCGATCGACTAGCAATCGAATATTAATCAATTCAAAAGGATAAGTATCTGTTTCACTCGATCGATCGAAAGTAAATTTCGATCGATCGAAACTCGTGAAACTCGAATTTCCAGAAAATCTTCTAAGGCAGTTTTCAACCGTTTTGCATGAATAAACAACCATCATACGAAAATGATAGACAGAAATTGATATCAAAAATGAAATCTATTGATGCTATAGCCTTAAAGATCAATTTAACATTCTTAAATTCATATTTAAACAACATCAATATCAGTTTTTATCAAATCATAGTTTCAATAACCATGCAGAAAATTAAATGTATAATCCTCCATCATCTTGAAACTATAATCTCTAATTCCAAAACGAACAAAACATGTTATACAGATTCGAAATGAAGACCGCTCTGATACCAATGTTGGGAAATCATCATGTTTGCATTGAATACAAAACATACGCAGCGGAAAATAAACGGATCTACTTCATTCGCAATCGATAACATGCACTATGCAAGTTTCAGAATATAAGAACAAGAGAGTGTACCTTGATGCGGTGAAATTCAAAACCGAATGAAGAATTACTCGGGAAGACTTTCAATCTTCACTCCAATTCCACTTGATGTCCAAGATGTGTGGTCTCTCAATCAGTTCTATATATCTAGAGAGAATATAAAGAGTATCTCTCTTCCTTATTTCATTACCATAATTATGATAAAACATACAAACCATTTTTATTCTATATAAAATTCTGTATGTTTCTCTCCACATAACTGATTATTTAATTGGGCTAGCCTTTTGGGCCTTCCCAATTGGGCTTTAGTGTGTGGCTTGGAGTGGGACCAAAAGGGAACAAATAAGACACTAGCTCCAATGGGCCTTGGGCTTTTCTGTCAACTCTTGACAAGTCCAAAGTTACCATTAATTATATTTAATACCACTATATAAATATAATTGCACTCTAGGCCTCATTAATAAATTATATCCCAAGACTCTATTATACATGCAACCCCTTCATAAAATATTCGTAGTAATACAAAGTCATAAATATAGACTGCCACTTTGTTAATTACTACATCTTAATCCTTGAGTACCCGGTTTAATCCTTATGAGTTATTCACCATATATTTATGAAATCCAATTTCATAAATATATACTTTAATCTTACTAAAGTGGTTAGGCCTAACTCTCTGAATAACTGTACCCATTAAACTTATCTCAAGGGAATATTTTATATCTCCGTTAAGAGACTATGAATTCCATCTTGAGAATATATGTTCCATCAACACTAAATGTGGCTACCCAACATACTGAGGTTTTGACCGTTACTTTAGATTTCACTCCTGATATATCAAAGCAACCTACATTTCATGATCAGGTCCATTATTCTCTCAGGATTAAGAGTTCATGTGAATACAAGTCGTGAGATTTATTATTCAATTGACAGTCGTTAGAAGAATAATAAATCTCACAGTGGTCCAGTTCAATATGTCTTAACTCTTAAAACATATCAACATATTAACTAGAAGTCACCACTTCCATGATCAAGACAAATCATCGTAGTTAATATGTTATAGTCTTCGCAGATGAAATGCCCAATTTCATCACCGACTACGAACCAAAATTCTGAGTTTACAAAGAACTTGTGATCTATATCTTCTGTGACTAAATCACATAAATCACATACTATGCATCTCATGGACTATTTGACAATGTCCGAATATTCATGTTACCATTATTTTAGATAAGAATAAAACAACTTTATTAAACATAATATTAAGTCATACATCATTTCTCACATAATGTCGTACATAATATCATACATAGCATCATACAATAGGATTTAAGGGCACATATCCTAACAATACTCATCTAAGTTACAAATGATACAAAGTTTAGAAAACTTTTTTCAATAGTCATCCAAGGTACACAAGTACCAATGTACACAAACATACACTGTTTTTGTATTTTTCAATTTTTATTTTATTTTATTTTATGAAAACAAAATAAAGCAAAACTAAAAATAAGCAAAAAAAAAAAAAAAAAAAACATGTTAAAAAAAAAACAAAGCAATGCATAATCTAGATGCAAATGCATGAGGAAGAAGGAGAAGAAGGAGAGATCAATCCACGGAGATGACACTAATGTGTTAGCGAAGGAATTCAAACTATTTGCTATTGAGAGGTTTGGTAAGCAAATCAGTCTTCTAATCATCAGTGTGAATGAAATCAAGAGTAAGAGTACCATCTTCGACAAGCTCCCGAATGAAGTGATGTTGAATCTTTATGTGCTTAGTTTGAGAATGTTGAACCAGATTCTTAGAGATGTTGATGGCACTGGTATTGTCACAGTAGATGGTAAGATGCTTTTGACAAATACCATAATCATGGAGGAGTTTTTGTATCCATAGAGGTTAGGTGCAACAGCTACCAACAGCGATGTACTCAACTTCTGCAGTGGATAATGAGATGGAATCTGCTTTTTGCTCATCCTTGAGACAAGATTATTACCCATATAGAAACAACCCCCCAATGTACTCTTTCTATCATCAGCATTCCTAGCTTAGTCAGCGTTAGAATACCTAGCTAAGACATCATTTATGTCCTTGCTGTACCACACACCAAAGTCGGCAGTGGTTTTGACATACTTTATGATTCTTTTCAAAGCAATCATATGAGACTCCTTGAGATTAGCCTGATATCTAGCACACACTCTCACACTGTAACTAATGTCAGGTCTTCTAGCAGTAAGATAAAGAAGGCTATCTATCATACCACTATAAAGAGATGAATCTACATTTTTACCTAACAAGTCAACAGTGAGTTTAACATTTGGGCTCATACGGGTTCTAACAGAACTAGCAGATTCCAAACCAAAATTTTTCACAAGATTTCTATCGTATTTAGATTGAGATAGGAATATACCTGAATCTTATTGACGAATTTGTTAGCCAAGGAAGTGAGTTAGCTCTCCAATCATGATCATCTTGAATTCGACTTGCATGAGTTTTGAGAAACTATGAGCAAGTTCATCCTTAGTTTACCCAAAGATGATATCATCAACATAGACTTGAGCAACTATCAACTCTCCGTCTTCCCTTTTTATGAAGAGAGTTTGATCAGCTTTTCCTCTTGTGAACCCATGTGACACTAAGTATTGTGTGAGCTGATCATACCAAACTCTAGGGGCTTGCTTTAAACCATAAAGTACCTTCTTGAGGTACAATACATGATCCAGAAAGTGTGGATCAATGAATCCTTTTGGTTGAGCCACATAGACATCTTCTTTAAGGAACCCATCTAAGAAAGCAATCTTTACGTCCATTTGGTATGGCTTGAACTTCAAGTGACATGCTAGGGCCCGGAGAATTCTGATGGACTCTATACGGGCTACTGGAGCAAATGTCTCATCATAGTCTACTCCTTCCAACTGAGAATATCCTTGAGCTACAAGATGAGCATTGTTGTAGATAACATTACCCTCCTCATCAGTCTTATTATAGAATATCCACTTTGTGCTGATGATGTGCTCACCCTCCGGTCTAGGTACTAGAGTCCAGACATCATTCCTTTGAAACTGAAGCAGTTCATCATGCATAGATTCAACCTAGCTTTCATCCTGAAGAGCTTCCTTAACTTTAGTGGGTTCAACCTGCGGCAAGTAACAAGAATAAGACACAAAGTTAGCAACGCATATATCCATTGTACGCTTCCTTAGTGTAATTTCATTTATGTTTCCCCAATAACTTCAGGAGGATGATTTAATTTGATCCTGGAGGAAGGTCCTTTCTCTTCATGGGTTTCAGAATCAGGTGAAGTAGATATATTTGCTGAATCTTCTACAACACTTGGAGTATCGGGAGTACTAGGAGATGCTAGCTCTTGTTCAACAATTTCTTGAACTTCCCTTGGCTCAGGAGAAAGAATCTCTTTGGGAATTTCCTCACTAAATTTCTCAGAACTAGAATCAGAAGATTCATCAAAGACAACATTCACTATTTCCATTACCTTAATGGTTCTTTTGTTGTATACCTGATAAGCCTTACTTGTAAAGGAGTATCCCAGAAATATTCCCTCATCACTTCGGGAGTCAAATTTTCCCACATTCTCTCTATCCTTGAGAATGAAACAAGTACTTCCAAAATTTTTGAAATACTTCACATTTGGCTTTTTTTCTTTCCATAACTTATATGGAATCTTTTAAATACCAGGTCTAAAGTACACCCTATTAACTGTATGACATGTAGTGTTAACGGCTTCTCCCCATAAGTTTCTAGCCACATCCTTGTTGTGCAACATAGCTCTAGCCATCTCTTGAATAACCCTATTTTTTCTTTCTACTACACCATTCTACTAAAGAGTAATAGGAGTAGAGAATTCTTGAGATATACCTGATCACGTGCAAAAGGACTCCATATATGAGTTTTCAAATTCTTTACCATGATCACTTTGAATTCAATCAATCTTCAGGCTTTTCTCATTCTGCAATCTTGTGCACAAGGCTTCAATGTGCTTATGAGCATCAAACTTAGATCGTAGGAGTATGACCCAAATGTACCTAGTGAAGTCGTCTACCACAATCATGATGTATCTCTTTCCACCAAGAGACTTGGTTCTAGTTGGACCAATAAGATCTAGATGTAGTAACTCTAATGGTCTGGATGTAGTAGATGTATGAGTGCCCGAATGTTTAGCTTTCATTTGTTTCCCAAGCTGACATGGTCCATACACCACATTGTTCACTCTACTGAGCTTTGGCATCCCTAAAACTGACTCATGCTTAGATACAATTGAAAGATGTTTGTAACTAGCATGTCCCATCCTTTGGTGCCATAGATCTTCATTTGGTAAACGAATGCTATTGCATAGAATATCAGCATCAAGAATCAAGCCATAACAATTGTCTAGAGTGCAAGCACCACTTATGAGTTTCTTTCTAGACTCATCGATGACAAGGAATTTTCCCTTTGAGAGTAGTACCATGAAGTCTTGATCACATATCTGACTTATGCTCAACAGGTTCACTCTCAAACCTTCTACATATAGAACATTTGCAATGTCTGGTAGTCTAAGTAAAGAGATGATTCCCTTTCCTTTAATTTGTGATTTTCTCCCATCACCAAAAGTGACATTACCACCTTTCTTAGACTTGAAAACCTTGAAGAGAGATCGGTCCCCGGTCATGTGTCTTGAGCAGCCGTTGTCAATGTACCGCAAACACATGTCAATAACCTTAAATGCGGACTCCATCATGAAGCACACTTCGTGCTTAGATGAAAGATCAGTGGGAATGGTGTTTTCTCTCATCTGCCTTTTATGAACAAGACTTTTAACTTTCACTCTTCTCAGACAAACTCCTTTGTACATTTTCATTTTGAGAAGGTCAAGTTTCCTCTTTGTCAAGCTGAGATCTCTTCCAATAGTCATCATAATAGAATTCAAATAACTTTCGGACTTGCATTTTCTGATACACTAAAACAAATAGAGGTTAGAAAAACAAGTTGTATTTGAAAGCAAAGATCTCTTCAAGCCAATTCCAGCCATGACAACCGGGGTCAATGGATCACATAGCAAAGATTAAAACCTAATCAGAGTGTGCCTGCTTTAATACCACTTGATAGTCCAAGAATGTATTGGCCCCTTATGATAAATTAACCAATTAATTAGCCAAGTTGATTAATTAATTAGATTAACATACAATTTGCGTGGCAGCACAAACAAATCACCGAATAACTAAATATGCAGCGGAAATTAAATGACACGGGTGATTTGTTTATGAATAGGGAAAACCACCAAGGCAAAACCCCACCGGGTGATTTTAAGGTCACCACTCCCGAGAATTCACTATCATTAAAACAAGTGGTTACAAGTAAAGGAATCCCAGAACCTTATACCAACCTACAGTTGAACCCTTACCCCAATACCCAATTGGACTTGTTTTGTAGTGACAATCTATCCTTGTAATGCACGGCTCCCAGTATGAGACTAACCAATAGATGCACAGATCCCAGTACGCGACTTTATAACCAACTTGAAAAAGATGTTGGCTGCAAAGTTCTTCAGTTCATCACAAGATTAAAAAGCTCCTTGGTCACAAAACCCTATGGTGTACAAACACAGCAGATTCTTCAAGAGAAAGATGAACTAGGGCAAACTTTGTCTTCGATCATAATTTACATGAACAAGACTTTGCTCTATACTCGTGCAACCTTTGACGGCCCTTAAAATAATCATTATATATGTTTAGGGTTTTGAGAAAAATAAGCCTAAACACATACTCATGGATTGGAGCGAAATCAGCTCTGAAAAATTGAATTTGATAAACCTCAACAGATAGGGTATCTATTGAGCTAGTTGTCGAGCTTCGGGCTTCAGCAACTTTTTAAACCTTGATAGATACTAGTTGTCGAGCTTTAAAATCCAGCACTTCTTCACTTGTTTCTTGGACAAATTTGCATGGCTTTAACACTTGAACTTGAAATCTTGTTCCTTGAAGTATTAAACACATCCTAGATCTACCCAATTACAAGTAAAGTGCATTTTGTCAAAGGATTAGCCAATTACATAAAATATTGACATATGTTCCTAACATGATTCACATATGTCCTAACACCATATAGTGGAGATGATTGAGGTGAACCCCCTAGTGATAGAGAAGATGAAGATGTAGGCATATTCAATGAGGAATATGACAGCGATATAGACTACTATGATCACGATATTGAAGTTGATGCTGAAGTCAATAGGTGGAGCAACACTAATAGCGATTAATATAGGCTGATAAATGTGTTAGAAAATGCAAGAGCCAATCAAATTTACCATGAAGAATATCCCTATAGGTACCTTTCAGATTGGAGCGATATCACCAATGTTAGTTCAAGGTTTGGCCCTAGGTATGACAAGCATGGAAGAGAGGTTCCGGAATTGGGGTCGTGTTATGATTCAGAACCACGTTCACCAACCACACATACTGAAGAGGAGGATGACATAGATGCCAGGTTGGCTGCTTTAGACTAAAAACTGATGGTCCACAGTCTCAGAATCATGACACTTGAGTGTGCTAAACGTAGTGATGAAAGGGTGGAAGAAAGTGGGTCAGAGCATCTCCCCAAACCCATCTACTTGGGCAACAAAAGCAAGCACAAACTATTTGATGAATGGATGGATAGCATAGAGTACTTGCACGCCTTTAAGACCAACAATCCTATGAATATGGAGGTTGAAGAAGAAGCTACAGATTATATGGATGTAAATCCCCTCGTACTAATGTTGAGGGAAGAAGGAGCTTACTATGAGCCACCTGCCATTGTGGAAGCCAAGACCAAGTTGAAGAACTGGGCATCGGAGGAAGATCAAAACCATCAAGTCAGTCACTTTTGCCAAGAATATCAAGACCACCAAGGCAGTTACTCTTGCCAAGAACGTTGTTTCCATTCCTATTGAGTCTATTTCTACTAGTGTTTCTATTCCTGTTAAGTTTGTTTGTGATAATTTTCCAGTTGAGTCTGTTAAGCCTATAGAGTCTACTAAAAACTTTTTCCCTTTTAATATGATTTTTTATTCTACTTATTTGCTGGCTTTGAATGCTAATAAGGAATTAAAACATGGATACCTAGAACCTATAAAAGAAGAAACCCGACCCATTAACTTGGGAACTGGTGATGATCCCAAAATGATCCAAGTAGGCAATACCCCAGACGTTTCAGAGAAGGATGCATTAATAGCACTGCTAACAGAGTTTAGGGAGGTCTTTGCTTGGTTATATGAAGATATGCTTGGGATTGATACAAATATAGTACAGCACTACATTCCAATAGATCCAACCATGAAGCCAGTTAAGCAAAAATTAAGAAGAATAAAGCTAGAGCAGACTCTTAAGATCAAGGAAGAAGTAGAGAAATAGTACAATGTGGGATTTCTGAGGGTAGTCAACCATCCAGAATGGTTAGCTAATGTGGTTCCGGTACTGAAGAAAGATGGGAAGGTCCGTATGTGTATAGATTTCCGAGATCTAAACAAGGCTAGCCTAAAAGATGATTTTCCTTTGCCTCACATTGACATCCTGGTTGACAACACAGCAGGGCATGCTTTGCTCTCGCTTACAGATGAATTTTCAGGATACAATCAGATTAAGATGGCTCCAGAAAATATGGAGAAAAATTCCTTCATCACTCCATAGGGGACATGCTGCTATATGGTCATGCCGTTTGGCCTTAAAAATGCTGGTGTATAGATTTCCGAGATCTAAACAAGGCCAGCCTAAAAGATGATTTTCCTTTGCCTCACATTGACATCCTGGTTGACAACACAGCAGGGCATGCTTTGCTCTCGCTTATGGATGAATTTTCAGGATACAATCAGATTAAGATGGCTCCAGAAAATATGGAGAAAAATTCCTTCATCACTCCATGGGGGACATGCTGCTATATGGTCATGCCGTTTGGCCTTAAAAATGCTGGTGTTACTTACCAACGTGTAGCCACTACTCTGTTGCATGACTTGATCCACAAAGAAGTAGAAGTTTATGTTGATTATATGATAGTGAAGTCCAAAGACTGTGAAGGGCACATACCAGCTTTGAGAAAGTTCTTTGAAAGAATCCGGTTTTATAAGTTGCAGTTGAATCCTAAGAAATGCACTTTTTGAGTCACATCTAGAAAATTGGTTGGGTTTATGGTAAGCCAGAGGGGAATAGAAGTTGATCCTGGAAAAATCAAGGTAATTGTACAAATGAAGCCTCCAAGAATTGAAAAGGAGATTCGAGGATTTCTAGGGAGAATACAGTACATCAGCAGGTTTATAGCTCAACTCACCATTACATGTGAACTAATCTTCCGATTACTTAAGAAGGAAATTCCTATAGTGTGGAATGAGCAATGTAAAGAAGCTTTTGAGAAGATCAAAAGTTATTTGATGAAACCGCCAATATTTGTCCCACCAGTACCTGAAAAGCCATTTTTGTTGTATCTGTTAGGATATGTGCCCTTAAATCCTATTGTATGATGCTATGTATGATATTATGTATAACATTATGTGAGAAATAATGTACGACTTAATATTGTGTTTAATAAAGTTACTTTATTCTTATCTAAAATAATGGTAACATGAATATTCGAACATTATCAAATAGTCCATGAGATGCATAGTATGTGATTTATGTGATTTAGTCACAGAAGATATAGATCACAAGTTCTTTGTAAACTCAGAATTTTGGTTCGTAGTCGGTGATGAAATTGGGCATTTCATCTGCGAAGACTATAACATATTAACTACGATGATTTGTCTTGATCATGGAAGTGGTGACTTCTAGTTAATATGTTGATATGTTTTAAGAGTTAAGACATATTGAACTGGACTGCTGTGAGATTTATTATTCTCCTAACGACTGTCAATTGAATAATAAATCTCACGACTTGTATTCACATGAACTCTTAATCCTGAGAGAATAATGGACCTGATCATGAAATGTAGGTTGCTTTGATATATCAGGAGTGAGATCTAAAGTAACGGTCAAAACCTCAGTATGTTGGGCAGCCACATTTAGTGTTGATGGAACATATATTCTCAAGATGGAATTCATAGTCTCTTAACGGAGATATAAAATATTCTCTTGAGATAAGTTTAATGGGTTCAGTTATTCAGAGAGTTAGGCCTAACCACTTTAGTAAGACTAAAGTATATATTTATGAAATTAGATTTTATAAATATATGGTGAATAACTCAAATGGATTAAACCGGGTACTCAAGGATTAAGATGTTGTAATTCACAAACTGGCAGTCTATATTCATGACTTTGTATTACTACGAATATCTTATGAAGGGGTTGCATGTATAATAAAGTCTTGGGATATAATTTATTAATGAGGCCTAGAGTGCAATTATATTTATATAGTGGTATTAAATATAATTAATGGTAACTTTGGACTTGTCAAGAGTTGACAGAAAAGCCCAAGGCCCATTGGAGCTAGTGTCTTATTTGTTCCCTTTTGGTCCCACTCCAAGCCACACACTAAAGCCCAATCGGGAAGGCCCAAAAGGCTAACCCAATTAGATAATCAGTTATGTGGAGAGAAACATACAGAATTTTATATAGAATAAAATGATTTGTATGTTTAATTAATAAGAAGATAATATAAGGAAGAGAGACACTCTTTCATATTCTCTCTAGAAAACATAGAACTGATTGAGAGACCACACATCTTGGGCATCAAGTGGAATTGGAGTGAAGATTGAAAGTGTTCCCGAGTACTTCTTCATTCGGTTTTGAATTTCACCGCATCAAGGTACACTCTCTTGTTCTTATATTCTGAAACCTACATAGTACATGTTATCAATTGCGAATGAAGTAGATCCGTTTATTTTCCGCTGCGTATGTTTTGTATGTGATACAAACATGTATATTTCCCAACAGTATCTTACCACTACAAATACAGCAAGGAGGGCTTTACTTGCTCAATACCTAGAGGAGACTAGAAAGTAGAATGCAATATACTACTGAATGTTCAAATAGTGTGAAAAACACCTTGAACGTTTAGACCCCCAAATTACAAATTACCAATTCAAGCTTAATATCAAACAATGTATATGCGGAAAATGAACATAAGCTTGTAATAGAATTGATAGATAATCAAAACCAAATAAAATCACATCCACAGAAGAAATTAAATAGCAAAGATTAAGGGAAGAGAGATGCAAACACAATGACAACACAACGATGTGTTATCGAAGAGGAAATCTAAGCCCTCGGCGTAAAACCTCTCCGCCGCCCTCAAAGCGGTCAATAATCCACTAAAGAATGAAGTTAGGATATGTCAGTTCGTTTAGACCCCTTAACCCAACAGATTAACCTAGAGAATTAGCCAAGTTATTAACTTAGGTAATTTAATTAAACTAGGTTAACACAAATAAATATAAAAACAATAAAGCAGCGGAAAATAAACAACACAAAGATATGATGACCCAGGAAACCACACCGGTAAAAACCTGGGGAGGATTTGACCTAGCTATCCTCAAGGTAAACTGAATCCACTATGAAAGAATTGAAGTTTACACAATAGACTTAGACCACTAACGTCATATTGCTACCTGCCTGTAGGAAACTTACTACCATGACCCCATGATAGCTCCGAGATCCACGGACTCCTTCTTTCCGGAATTCTTCAGCAAATCCACAAGCGCACCTGCTTGTATATCTTTGTGCTCTTTGATTCTGCAACTGTAACGATCTACACAACTCTCGACATAAATCTCAAGTTTGTAAACCCTAAGTGTATGTGAAGGTAAACACCTCTAGATCTCACAATGAGATTCACAAACACAGCAAAACAGAACACTAAAAACGTGGCTAGGGTTTTCCCTTTTATTCTTAGGGCAAACATAAAACCCTATACATTAAAACGGGCTTGGGCTGAGTTGGAAAATTCTGCAGAAAAACGTTCTGTGCGATTTTCGATCGATCGAGTCTAATTTTCGATCGATCGAGTCTCACAGAAAGTTACAAGTATAAAAACTCGATTCCAACTTTACAATAAACCCCATACTTTGAGCAAGTCTAACACACGACTCAACATTGTTTTGATCATGGTTTGCCAACATACAAAATGAAGTTCTAAATACATTAGATCCTAGTCTTTAGAACCTAACAAACTCCCCCTTTGGCAATCCGTGACAAAACACAGACTAAACAAAAATGCTCAAAGTTACAAATTGAAAAAGCCCATAACAAAAAAATAGCCACTTAACAATTCAACCTAAACTACTATCCAACAGTTGCAAGGTAGACAGCAGCTCGACTGAAAACAACCTGTATATTCCTGTAACACTTAACAAACACATAAACGCATGTGTGGCACAAAAACAGGAAATACATAAATAAAAATTTCTTAATTTCACATGACCCAAAAAAAAACATATATCATGAATAACATCATCAATATAAGTCAATAAGCACAGTAACATAGTGAAATAAGAAAACATATACATAACAATGTATCTCAACAAAAATATCTCCTAATCAAGAGCTAAAAATGTAAATACACAGGTGAAGCACCTAGATACAATCTAATAACTCCACAAGCTCCGCAGTATCACTACTAAGAAAACAAACACTCCCCCTAAAATGTAAATCCCCTCAACACAAAAACAAGCTACTAATGAACTATGCACTCCCCCTTTTTGTGACGAATTGCCAAAGGGCACTCACTCATCATCAAAAGGAGGTGGAGAAGATCGACGAGAGCTCGCCAAATCCGCTCGCAATGCACGAAGCTCATCAAGGATGTCCACCAAAAGCTGACCATGAGCCGCCTGAACGGTCACGACAGTGTCAAGCGTCCGACGAAGGTCAGAAACCTCATCAAACGGTGGAGGAACATCAGCAGCAGCAGCAGCACCAGCAGGATCCGAAGAAGTCCCAGCTGCAAAAGGATCTGCAGAAGAAGAAGAAGGGGGTGGAGTGACACCGGTAGGCTCTACCCTAGCACGCTTAGAGCTAGCTCGAAGTTGAGCAGCCCTTTGCCTCAAAAAGGTAGCACCTATAGGAGCAATAACATGAACAGGCTCGGAAGCAGGATACTCACCAAAACCAAGAAAGAGAAGAATCCTATGAATAAAAACAGGAAAAAAACAAAGCATGAGCCTGAGAACTAGACCTATGAACCTCGTTCAAAGAACGAAGGAACATATGCGGAAAACTGATAGGAGCATCAGTGACCAAAGCATACAGAAACACACATCGCTCAAGAGGGACGGTGTGAACATGAGTAATCGGCCACAAAGAATGACATGCTATCCGAAAGAAAAGATAGTGCAACTCAGACAGCTCAGCAGACGAGATCCGAGGATCAGAACCCCACTGGATAGAAGTACCAGTGATGTATGACAAGACGTCATCAAGTGGAGGAGACTCCTCGTAAGGAAAGACGGGATGGTCCACAATGGGCACCCCAAGAGCATCCGACACCACCGAAGGGGTAATGCGGTACTCGACACCACGTAACCACACCTTGACTAAGGTGTCGTTATCGTAGACATGAATAGAGAGGTTCGAATAGAACTCTCTAATCAAAGAAGCAGGAGGAGGATGCTCAAAGTCTAGAAGAGGTAACCAACCCCGACGCTCAAAGTTCCTACGAACCTCAGGATCTAACTCATCCAAGATAACCCTACGCTCAGCCCAAATCTGACGCCTAAGATTAAGGGTCTCATATGTAATCTGGTTAGACTCACTAGGAAATCTCTCGATGTCAAAAGATGGAGAAGGATCAACAGTCCTATGGGCTCGAGTTTTCCTAGGCATAGTGCTAAGGAAAAGAGACAGACACAGAAAGAAAAGAGCAAAAACCAAAACCAAGAGCAGACTGCAAGTTAGCACAGCATAAAAAATATAGAAAATATCAAATCTATATGATGCATGAGCATGAACAGAAAATGATGCATGTATTAATGCAGTGACATGTTCAATTTTGATTCAAATTAACAAAATTGGCTTGAGCAAGCAAAGTGTATCAAAAATACCCAATTTGAAAAACCCTAGTTTTCAAAACACAACAAATTGATAAATTGATCAACACAATAGTCAATTAACTCAATATAATGATCAAATTAATCAATCTAACAAGCCAATTTTATCAATTTCAACCCAATTGAACAAAATCCCCAATTTATTCAAATATAAGCCCTAGAATTTCAAATTTTCTTCAAAGCACCAAATAAACCAAATTAAACCACATGAGGTGCTTAGGAAAGGTGTCCCCACAAAAACCCATAAAGAATTTGAGAAAGAATCACTCCAAAACAATCCCAAAAATAGAAAATCCCAAAATTCCGAAATTACCCAAATATGCATGAAAAAATGCATGAAAATAGAAAATAAATGCAAAAGGAAGGGTATAAGGGACTTACCAGCTGAGGGAGAGAGAGATTTTGCAAATAAAGTGGAGGAAAACGACAAAAATCCCAAGAATAGTGCTGACCGGTTGGTAGGAAACCAAAAAGAGTTTTGAAAAGTTTTGAAAAAGTGAAAAGACACTTGAGAAACTTTCTTTTAAAAAACAGCCGGCACGATTTTCGATCGATCGAAAATTACATTCGATCGGTCGAAAACTTATTCGATTGATCCAAAAACAGCTTGGATCGATCGAACCAACCAGAGAGTTTTCTGAACAAATTTAAACATTTTCGATCGGTCGAAAATCAGTTTCGATCGATCGAAATTCTGGAAAAAACAGTGTTTTGAAAAACCAAACATTTTAAACCAAAACTCCTCAAAGCAGCAGATTTTTAAAATCAAATGCATGAGTATGAGATGATATGATTTTCAAAAACACAAGTATTCAACCCAGATTCCTCAACCAAAATTTTTCTCTCAATATACCAAAAAAAAATAAACAAGCAAACATGTTCGGCATCAATTTTCAAAGAATTCTCAAACTTGGTTGGTCAGACCAAAAACACACACAATAACATGTACACAATTTTAGCAAAGATTAACTTGTGTAGTGTGTGCAACTAACATAAGCTTGAGAAACATGTGAGGTGATATACACATAGAGATCAATCACAATTTCTACAAAATCCACCACATGAATTTGAAAGAGACTATCCCTTAAAGAGTTACATCATATAACTCCCACATCTCCTAGAGTAAAAGCTTGCAATCATGTAAGTTTCTTGATTTGCCTCATTATTCAAATTAATTGATTAGAAACTTAATAATAGCCGGGATAATGTACACACCAATTTTATGAATTTGTGAAATTATTATAGCCCAATAATGTACACACCAATTTTAATAGAGGCTACACCTTATGTTCTTTTTGTGCATGTGCTACACTTTCTCGAGCACAAAATCTTATGATATGCACTAAGGTGTTCATGATTGGCTAATACACAGTGGTGAGATAGTTATTTATGCCTTTCTCATTAAGTTCAAGTCCAACAATCAAAGACATACAACTTCAAAATCAAGATCATGTGATCAACAAATATAGCATCTTCCCACACAACATGCACAACAAGACTTTAGCTAGTAAAGTGCAATAAATAAGTGCATCAAAGCTAAACAAGGTACATAAACATGTTATGCCATAATTGATAGACCAACCTTGTCTTCAAATTCAAGGAAAAATAGCAAAACACAATTTGCAACAAATTTTTTTTTTTTTTTTTTTATAAAAAAAAAACAACCTAGAATGAAATGCATGAATGCAATGCAATGCAAATCCTAGAAACAGAGGTCACAAAAGATATAGCAATAAAGCACAAGGACCATGTCAGACAGACTCAATTAGGTTGAGCCTTTTTGCATCCAAGACTTCTTAGATGCAACTCTTACATTGGAGTTATGATTCATATTCGAATTCTGAGCAACTCTAGGATTGGAAAAAAGGTTTAACGCCTTTACCAATTCACCAATCAGTACCATAGGATCACGTGCTTGAGGCACAGGTACTGTAGTTTTATTTGCTCGCTTCGCAGCTTGCAACTTAAAACAATTTGGACGTATGTGTCCAGGTTTTCCACAAAAATGACAAACCCATGCAGGCTTATCATGCAATTTGCCCTTAGTCGAAGTAAAAGCTCTAGAATGAGAAGCATGAAGATCAACCCTAATTTTTCTAGGTGGAGTAACATTCAAAGGCTTGACAGGTTCACTCACCACGGGTTTGACAATCTCACTCTTAGAAGGTTCAGAAGAAGGAACAAATTTAGTGGAAGAAGGTTCAAGTACAGAAATACTTTCCTCATAACCTAAACCAGATTTATCAGAAGGAGACTTTTGAATACTCAGCATGTGATCAAGTTTGGAGCTTGCAGTCCTATTAGTTTGTTCTCTAGCAACAGACAAATCATGTTCCAAACATTTAACTTTCTCAAGCAAGAGCATGTTCTCAGTTTTCACATTATTCAAAAGCTCATTTGCATCAAATAATTTAACAAGTAAATTTTTCTTTTCAAGATCAAGAGATGCGATTTTCTTCAAGCCTAACTCAACATTCATAGCATCCTTTGCAGCAACTTTGCAAAGTTTATTGTAGGCTTCCTGTAGATCTGCATCCTCAGAGAGTTCCCCATCAGAAGGGTTCTCTTCAACAGACAAGCTTTCATTGACTACTGTGGTAGCAGTGAAAGCAATAAAGTTTCCATCCTCATCACTTGCGGATTCATTGTCGGAAACTTCGTCATCACTAAGGGTTACAGCCATAGCTTTACCCTTAGACCTCAAATAAGTAGGACATTCAGACTTTAAATGACCATACCCTTGACAACCATAACATTGTTGTCCCAAAGAATTATTAGAAGATTGACCTACTTTTTCCTTAGGTTTTTCAAAGTTATTAACCTTAGTGGGTTCATTCTTCCTAAAACTTCTAGGTTCAACAGTGTTCTTGCCTCTTGCCCTTCTATTACTATTTCTCAGAAAGTTTCTAAAGTTCTTGGCAAGATAGGCAATCTCTGTAGCAGAGAGATCATCATCAAATCCACCATCCTCAACATCATCAACAGACTTAAGAGCCATTGATTTGGATTTGTTAGTTTTAGGGAGGTTAACTCATAGGACTGAAGAGATCCTACAAGTTCATCAACAGGGATGGAGTCCACATCCTTACTCTCAGTAATGGCAGTCACTTTGGGTCTAAAATCTTCAGTCAAAGATCTAAGAATCTTCCTAACAATTTTAGGTTGATCATAGATTTCACCCAAATTATAAGCAGAATTAACAATATCATTCAACTTAGCATAGAACTCATCAAAAGATTCATCATCATTCATTCTAATGCTTTCAAATTTAGAAGTTAATTGCTGCAGTTTATTTATCTTAACTGCCTTTGTGCCTTCATGCACAGTCTGGAGGATATTCCAAGCAGTATGAGCAACCTCAACATTAGAGATTCTCTTAAATTCCTCCATGGAAACAGCATTAAAAATAGCATTCATTGCTTTGCTATTAAAAGTGGCTGCCTCCTTCTGAGAAGTTTGCCACTCACTCACAGGAGTAGTGGGCTTCTCCCATCCGTATTCAACGGAATTCCACACACTCTCATCAATGGATTTTAGGAATGCTTTCATCCTTACTTTCCAATAGGCATAGTTGTTTCCATCAAAGTGAGGGGGAACAACTAGAGAGTGTCCGTGTTCCATGACAACAGGGGTCAAGGATCAGCTCAAAGATCAAAGGATCAAACACGAAAGCTACCCGCTCTGATACCACTTGTCAGTTCGTTTAGACCCCTTAACCCAACAGATTAACCTAGAGAATTAGCCAAGTTATTAACTTAGGTAATTTAATTAAACTAGGTTAACACAAATAAATATAAAAACAATAAAGCAGCGGAAAATAAACAACACAAAGATATGATGACCTAGGAAACCACACCGGTAAAAACCTGGGGAGGATTTGACCTAGCTATCCTCAAGGTAAACTGAATCCACTATGAAAGAATTGAAGTTTACACAATAGACTTAGACCACTAACGTCATATTGCTACCTGCCTGTAGGAAACTTACTACCATGACCCCATGATAGCTCTGAGATCCACGGACTCCTTCTTTCCGGAATTCTTCAGCAAATCCACAAGCGCACCTGCTTGTATATCTTTGTGCTCTTTGATTCTGCAACTGTAACGATCTACACAACTCTCGACATAAATCTCAAGTTTGTAAACCCTAAGTGTATGTGAAGGTAAACACCTCTAGATCTCACAATGAGATTCACAAACACAGCAAAACAGAACACTAAAAACGTGGCTAGGGTTTTCCCTTTTATACTTAGGGCAAACATAAAACCCTATACATTAAAACGGGCTTGGGCTGAGTTGGAAAATTCTGCAGAAAAACGTTCTGTGCGATTTTCGATCGATCGAGTCTAATTTTCGATCGATCGAGTCTCACAGAAAGTTACAAGTAATTCTGCATAAAAACTCGATTCCAACTTTACAATAAACCCCATACTTTGAGCAAGTCTAACACACGACTCAACATTGTTTTGATCATGGTTTGCCAACATACAAAATGAAGTTCTAAATACATTAGATCCTAGTCTTTAGAACCTAACAGGATACATGAACAGCAGAGGACCCTTTAAGCCTAATCTACCCAATGTACCTAAGCCCTTCAAGCTTCTTGCTCCAATGAGGTTACGCCGAACCTTTGTCTTCTTTAGCTTACCGGATTTCGCTATAACTCATAGCATCAACCAATATCAATTGGTCCTTTCCTAACTGCTTCCCAAGCACCAAATAGCCTTCTCACAAATATGGGTAAGGTGAGAAATGGATTTAGGTAATGTACCTCTCAAGGATCTAAGAATCGAAAAGGTGAGAGTAGAGGAATTTGAAAAGTCTCTATGTAAAGATGATAAGTCAATCTTGTTTTTCTCTAGGGTTTTTCTGTCAAAATTATCTTTGGAAGCTCTCTACATTTTATGGGTATAAGGGGTACAGCTAGCATGACGGTTCAGCTTTTCCAAAGTAGAGTTGGCTGGCGACTTGGTCTCGCGACTTAATTGAGTCGCTAGTTCAAGCCGCGAGCTAACTGAATGGCCAGTTTGGACTTTTTGTCCTGTAGTGCTACAGCTAGCATGACGGTTCAGCTTCTCTGCATGCTTCACTCTTGTGCTTCTTCTGGCGACTTGCTAGTCATGAGCCACCCACGAGATCCATTCGCGAGTCCCTGCTTCACTGCACAGTCTTAAGCATTTCTTCACACTTTCTCATACACTACCTTTACATGATTCCCACATAAATACAGGGTTTCTAAGTGCTGAAATATAAGCAAATTTGGCACGCAATAAAGCCAACAAAATCATTAATTAATTTCAACCTTACAATCTCCCCCTTTGGCTCTTCCATGACAAAACCCTACAACAAACTTTAGACTGAACGCATGAGCTGGGAACAGTTGAACAAAACTCACTCCTAACTCTAGAATCTGTGAAGCTCTTGAATCATTAGCACAAGTATCTCCTGAAAAACAACAACATAATATGATCATTGTATGCAGAAAAACTTGTAAAGCATATAAAGCAAGCACAATGCGATCAAGCAATATAGAATAAAGCAATAAAGCATGGCTGGACCAAAAACTAACAATCACTATAAATAGTGACCACAATGCTCATTCACACAAGGAATGGACATTCGGACATGCAAGTTAGAAAGCTCAATGCAAAGTATCATTTGCATGTCCAACACTTAACCAATACAATAACACCATGTAATTGTATCAAGGATAAAAATTCAACAAGGGCATAAGAGTGATATACTTAAAGAAAATGCATAACATTTAGCAATAAGTACTTAAGCTACAAAGCAAAGGTACAAATTAAAAGCTATATAAGCAAAGGTACACAAAAAAAATATTGAATAACAGTCTTATATATATATATATATATAATAGTACCAACAGCTTTAAACATAGTATAAAAACCATATCCATGAGTTTAAACCAAATGTATTTAGCAAACCCATAATAACACCAAAACACACATAAATATAAACATATATAGTAAACTGCTGAAATAAAGTTTTTATGCATGCTCCCCCTCAAAATGTAGTCCCCCTCAAGAGCTACACTCCAAAAATCTCCCCCTTTTTCACCAGAATGGCCAAAGGGTCATTGTTGGGTGGTGAAACTATCAAATTTTGCTAAGAGAAGGGTCAACTAATCTTGGAGTGCAGCCAGCCTGTCAAATTGCTCATTCTGAACATCTCTAAGCCCATCAATCCTCTCAAGGATGATCTGGAATGCATTTGGAGGTACAGCTGATAAGGATGATGCTCTGCTTCTCTTGCCACGACCTTTTGAGCTTGAAGGTTGTCCTGCAGCCTCTATCTCAATCTCCATAGGTTCACCTTCTTCTTGATTACCTTCCTCTTCATCACCCAGAAGACGAACTCTTATCCTTGTGATGGTTAGTTTGTTAATGGCTGAGGGAGTAGTCATGAGGCTAATATCTTGAGGGATTTCCACACTTTTCAATCTAAAAATCCTTGTGATGGTTAGTTTGTTAATGGCTGAGGGAGTAGTCATGAGGCTAATATCTTGAGGGATTTCCACACTTTTCAATCTAAAAATCCTCATAAGAAGGCTGGGGAAAATCAGTTTGGCTCTGGAGGTTGTTCTGGTCTCATCAACAATGGTGTGGAATATATAAGCACTAATGTCTATGTAGATCTTCTGCTTAAGCTCCATGAGAAAGATGGCTGTAGCATTGTTGATTGTGGTCAGCTTCTTCACTAGGTACAGGTTGAACATCATTATCACAGTTAGGCATCTCATATCTGCTGGAAAGTAGTGGTGTTGAGACATCTCCCCTTTCTAACTCCACCAATATGTGTTTGAATAGTTTCTAGGGATAGCATCCTATACTTGTAATGTGTGAAATCATGGTCATCCATGCCCTCAAAACCCAACACATCATCAATGTCATCCACATCTATGGTGAATTCATGTCCCCTTATCCAACAATTAATCTCATGCTCTCTTAACACAGCATTAGCATAAAACTCCCTGATTAGAGGATCACATACCCCAGGCAGATCACTCAACAGCTTATCCCAACCTCAGCACTTAAAACAGCTTGGAATGAAAGTGTCCTTCCAATCCACCAAGTCTACAAATTTCTCTTGGATAATAGGTGCCTTCAAGTAGTACTGAGTGTATCTCTCATAATTTTGAGGAGACCTAAACTTTGTATTGTCCATCTTCAATCTTTTGTCACCCCTTTTGGCAATAGATTTCTTCTTTGTAGGAGTCATCTGCAAAACCATAGCAGCAAAACCCACAAAAACAGAGCACAATAGATGGAAACTCAAAAATTAGTTATAGGTTAATAGCTTTGAAAAGAACAGAGATTTGTACCAACCATTCAAACTATACTCAGTACAGAAACAATGTGACCTGAGATAACCCAAAACAGACAAGCATAGAACAGTTTCATCACCAATTCTGAAACATAACACAGTGTGACAGAGTGCACAGGAACACAACATGAACAACTTAGGGTACCCATCCAAACACATATGTAGATATGCAATAGGTAAACTGTGAACCAAATACACCCACAAACAGTGTAACTTACAAAAACCCTAAAATTTAAGAACAAGTCTAAAAGACAAATCTCAATGGGTGTGATAAACACAACAAAAGACAGATCAGTCAACATACTCAAGGATAAATAGCAATCATCATAATAAGAATATATCACATCAAATAAACAAGACCAACATAACCCATTTAATCAAACCCAACAAAATAACCCAAACCCATATCCAAATCAACACATATCCCAAAAACCAAACACCAACTCAAAAATCCACGAAAACAAGGCTATAACCATGAAATATGTAGTGAAAATAAGAAAACCCATATCTTTTTCTTAGAGTTTGAAGTTGAAATGGTGAACAGAATGGAGGTTTATGTGAGAATAATGATGAGTTTGAGAGAGAGAAGAACGAACAAGACAATGAACAGTCAGAAATATTAGAGGGAAAAACTAAATTTTTTTTAAAACTGTCGTTAAAGCACAAAACACGCGTTTTTTGCGACTGAGTTAAGTCACGTGTAAGTTGCCAGAGTTAGTTACTGTTAGGAAATCATCATGTTTGCATCGCATACAAAACATACGCAGCGGAAAATAAACGGATCTACTTCATTCGCAATTGATAACATGCACTATGTAGGTTTCAGAATATAAGAATAAGAGAGTGTACCTTGATGCGGTGAAATTCAAAAACCGAATGAAGAAGTACTCGGGAACACTTTCAATCTTCACTCCAATTCCACTTGATGCCCAAGATGTGTGGTCTCTCAATCAGTTCTATGTTTTCTAGAGAGTATATGAAAGAGTATCTCCCTTCCTTATATTATCTTAAACATACAAACTATTTTATTCTATATAAAATTCTGTATGTTTCTCTCCACATAACAGATTATCTAATTGGGCTAGCCTTTTGGGCCTTCCCAATTGGGCTTTAGTGTGTGGCTTGGAGTGGGACCAAAAGGGAACAAATAAGACACTAGCTCCAATGGGCCTTGGGCTTTCTGTCAACTCTTGACAAGTCCAAAGTTACCATTAATTATATTTAATACCACTATATAAATATAATTGCACTCTAGGCCTCATTAATAAATTATATCCCAAGACTTTATTATACATGCAACCCCTTCATAAAATATTCGTAGTAACACAAAGTCATGAATATATAGACTGCCACTTT
The DNA here is from genome assembly GCA_033629205.1 of Lithocarpus polystachyus. Taxonomy (NCBI): domain Eukaryota; kingdom Viridiplantae; phylum Streptophyta; class Magnoliopsida; order Fagales; family Fagaceae; genus Lithocarpus; species Lithocarpus polystachyus. Next base: position 36,875,010 of record CM066171.1, on the reverse strand, counting down.
GTAAATTACTACATCTTAATCCTTGAGTACCCGGTTTAATCCTTTTGAGTTATTCACCATATATTTATAAAATCCAATTTCATAAATATATACTTTAGTCTTACTAAAGTGGTTAGGCCTAACTCTCTGAATAACTGTACCCATTAAACTTATCTCAAGGGAATATTTTATATCTCCGTTAAGATACTATGAATTCCATCTTGAGAATATATGTTCCATCAACACTAAATGTGGTTGCCCAACATACTGAGGTTTTGACCATTACTTTAGATCTCACTCCTGATATATCAAAGCAACCTACATTTCATGATCAGGTCCATTATTCTCTTACGATTAAGAGTTCATGTGAATACAAGTCGTGAGATTTATGATTCAATTGAGAGTCGTTAGGAGAATAATAAATCTCACAGCGGTCCAGTTCAATATGTCTTAACTCTTAGAACATATCAACATATTAACTAGAAGTCACCACTTCCATGATCAAGACAAATCATCGTAGTTAATATGTTATAGTCTTCGCAGATGAAATGCCCAATTTCATCACCGATTACGAATCAAAATTCTGAGTTTACAAAGAACTTGTGATCTATATCTTCTGTGACTAAATCACATAAATCACATACTATGCATCTCATGGACTATTTGATAATGTCCGAATATTCATGTTACCATTATTTTAGATAAGAATAAAACAACTTTATTAAACACAATATTAAGTCTTACATCATTTCTCACATAATTTCATACATAATATCATACATAGCATCATACAATAGGATTTAAGGGCACATATCCTAACAGTTACTAGAACACTTAAAACAAAAATTTTGAAAAATTTTCTTAAGTGTTTTTCGCGACTGGAAGTTCCACCCACGAGAGAGTCGCTAGTTAAGCCGCGAACCTTTCGGTATGACTCTCGCGATTGGTCCTCCACTCGCGAACAAGTCGTCACATCAAGTCGTGAGAAACCTAAAAACCCAGATTTTGAAAAATTTTCAAGTATTTTTCGTGACTAAAACATTGACTCGCCAGTGAGTTGTGAAAACCTACTGTATGAACTCCCAACTGGGTGCATGCGACTGGACTGACCTGCGACCAAGTCTCCAAAATAGGGCAACACTATTTTTGAAAATTTTGAAAATTTTTTTGTAAAAAAAAAAAAACTTTCCAAAAACAACTAAAATACTCAAAAATCTTTTTGTGCTTGATCAGCAAAAATTGAGCATGTGAAACACATTTAATCAAGTACCATCACACAAATGAATAAGGCCTTCATTGAACATAGACAAGTGTGATGTGTGTGGGTACCAAAAATGAGATAGTCCATAGTCTAATGTGAAGCTTCAATGATCAATTCAACCAAGGTTTACACAATTAGCACGTGGAAAAGTGACCTATCTTAATTATAGAAATATGTATATATGACCTCCCACAAAACTTGATGACTTGAAAACATAACATTGAAGCTTTTCATTTGGCACCATATACAACTTATCATTTGAACTTTTTGAATCATAACATCTCATTTGGAGATCGATGCCTAAAATTTTTTATATTTCAATTTGATGAGTCAGCCTTTGGCTTTTTGGGCGTCATACATTTTATTTTGAGTCGATTTCCCTTTTTCCTAGTCAAATACTAGTATGTGCAATAGGCTTTCGCAGCTCATTATCTCTTTTCATTTGGAGATTTACATTTGTTGAGCTCTTTAAGCAAAAACAATAAAATAAAGAGTGGGAAGATATATAGACACAAGTCTATGCATCTCAAGATCAACAAAACCATTGGCTAATAATTCATGGCAAGTTTGAAGATCGATTTACAACAGTCACATAAATTTCTATATTTTTCCCACAGTGATATGAGTGCATAGAGAACAAGTTATGCTCGTAGATGCACAAAGCCATTTGCACAAAGGTACAAGGCAAAACAAGTTTAAGACAAAAACTCAACAATGTCGGTCAAACTTTTTGGATTTTCTACTTTTTGTGTTTTTGGATTTTTGACACAAAAGTGTGAAAAGATTGATCAAAAACAACAACAATGTAAAAAAAAAAAATTTAAAGTGGAAACAAATAAACAAACAAACAAACAATTTTCAACTCAAACTAGCAAAAACACATGACCAAGCATAGTCACACAACATAGGAAGTATTAATAAATTGACATGTTGTAATGCTTATGCATGAGTACCCTTATTCACCCATACATCACGTGCGTTTGGGGTGATATCCTTAGAGGATTGGGTACGAGAGTTATGGCTTTCAAACCTTCTAGTGAAGCTTTCCAAGCAGGTGGTGAATGCACCAATCATCTTCATCATATCCATCATTCCAGAATCACCATCTTGACCTCTTGATTGCTTAACAGCCCAAGTTCTCTTGTCATTTCTTGGTCCTTTTGACCTTTGATCACTTGCATTATTCAATGCTCTCAGCTTATGACAATTTGGTTTGGTATGTCCTTGACTTTGGGATTGATTTCCCTTGAGCCTTAGGTTTGACAACTGATTGATTAGGAGGTTTAGTCAAAAACCGTTGGTCAGTCACATTCTGCTTCTTCTCCGACTTCACTTTCTCAACAACTGAAGTTTCTACCGCTGGTTCCTTGGCTTTCACAAACTTCATTTCCGTGGACACTTTGACACTCAAACTGCTCTCTTCGGTGTATCCCAATCCACTTCTGTCAGAGAATGGTTTTTGATGAGCATGTACATTATTAAGCTTCTTGGAGGAAACCCGCTCTACTTTAACATTTGCTTGAATCACCTCAAGCTCAAGAAATTTTATCTTTGAGTAGGCTTCGGTTAGCTTTCCATTCAGCGTCTCCATTTCACATTTGGTCTCCTTGTATCGCACTAAAAGACTTCTATAATCTTCCTCTACCTTCTTCATCTTTTTAATGGTTGTGTTAGCTAGTTTTGCATACTCACCAGTCTTCTTAAGGAGGGTATCGTAAGCCTCTTGCAGTCCCACTATTCCTTCATCTTCCTCATCATCGGATCCCTCTATTATCCCTATTGACTCCAATTCAAAGTGCTCACCAAGCTTTTCTACAAGCACACTTAAGTCATCTAACGATTTAGCATGATCAATGGTCATAAAAGCGGAGTAATTCCCTTCTCCGTCATAACTTTCGTCCGAATCTGAATTGGAAGAGTCTGAATCACTAAGAGTCATGGCATACACTTTTCCCTTCCCTCTTAAGTAATTAGGACACTCTTTCTTGACATGTCCATGTCCATTACACTCAAAACATGTGATTCCTTGAGAGGATTGAGACTCCTTCCTATCTTTCCTCTTAAAGTCCTTTTTCTCATTTTCGAAACTTGAGAATTTTCCTTTCTCAGCAAATTTTCCATTCTTCTTGAACTTTAAGAACTTTTGGAAATTCTTCACAAGATATGCCACATCTTTATTGGCCTCATCCTCATCCGATGAGTTGTGAGCTTCCACCTTCTCATTAATTGTCTTAAGAGCAAGGGATTTGATCTTCCTTTGTGATGGCAAAGACAGCTCATAAGTTTGAAGTGAGTCAATTAGTTCTTGAACTTTGATATCATTTAAGTCCTTGCTCTCTTCAATTGTGGTAACTTTTGCACGGAAGCTCTCCGGCAATGATCGAAGGATTTTCCTTACTATCTTTGAGTCCTCTATTTTCTCACCCAAGTTGAACTTGCCAATAACCACCTCATTCAGCATAGAATGAGTTGAAAGACTCGTCTTTACTCATTTTTAGCTCTTCAAATCGAGTGGTTAGCATCTGCTACTTAGTATCTTCCACCTTCTTGATGCCTTCATACGTGGTCTCCAATATTTGCCACGCATCCTTGGCAACAGTAACGTGAGATATCCTGTGAAACTCATCTGGAGATACACCACAAAAAATTTCATTTAAAGCTTTACTGTTAGTGTTAGCTGCCGCAAAGGCTACCTTATCCCAAGTGGATTTAACGGCCTCCAGCCTAGTCCATCCTACATCTACAGCATTCCAAACAGTTTCATCAATTGAACACAAAAATGCCCTCATCCGGACTTTCCAAAAGGCATAGCTGCTACCATCAAAATATGGTGGAGCATTTAAAGATTGAGACTGGTTCATCTCAATACGGGGTCAAGGATCGCACTAAGGTGATTAAATCACAGCAAGTGCACCCGCTTTGATACCAATTGAATGTTCAAATAGTGTAAAAAACACCTTGAACGTTTAGACCCCGAAATTACAAATTACCAATTCAAGCTGAATATCAAACAATGTATGTGCAGAAAATGAACATAAGCTTATAACAGAATTGATAGATAATCTAAACCAAATAAAATCACATCCACAGCAGAAATTAAATGGCAAAGATTAAGGGAAGAGAGATGTAAACACAAGGACAACACAACGATGTGTTATCGATGAGGAAACCAAAGCTCTCAGCGTAAAACCTTTTTGCCACCCTCCAAGTGGTCAATAATCCACTAAAGAATGAAGTTGGGATACATGAACAGCAGAAGCCCCTCCAAGCCTAATCTACCCAGTGTACCTAAGCCCTCCAAGCTTCTTGCTCTAACGAGGTTACGCCGAACCTTTGTCTTCCTTAACTCACCAGATTCCGCTATAGCCCATAGCATCAACCAATATCAATTGGTCCTTTCCTAACTGCTTCTCAAGCACCAAATAGCCTTCTCACAGATATGGGTAAGGTGAGAAAAGAATTTGGGTAATGTACCTCTCAAGGATCTAACAATGGTGAGGGTGTGAGTAGAGAAATTTGAAGAGTCATTATGTAAAGATCGTGGATGAGTCAATCTTATTTTTCTCTAGGGTTTCTCTATCAAAATTCTCTTTGGAAGCTCTCTACCTTTCGTGGGTATAAGGGGTATTTATACTAAAGTGAGAATTGAATGCGAAAAGTTAGTTTTTCCAAAACAGAGCTAGCTGGCGACTTGGCCTCGCGACTTAACTAAGTCGCGAGCTAACTGAATGGCTAGTCTAAACTTTTTGTCCTATAGTGCTACAGCTGGCATGACAATTCAGCTTCTCTGCATGCTTCACTCGTGTGCTTCTTCTGGCGGCTTGCCAATCACGAGCCACCCGTGAGATCCAGTCGTGAGTCCCTGCTTCATTGCACAGTCTTTAGCATTCTTCACACTTTCTCACACACTACCCTTACATGATTCCCACCTAAATACAGGGTTTCTAACTGCTAAAATACAAGCAAATTTGGCACGGAATAAAGCTAACAGAATGGTTGATTAATTTTAACCTTACAACTACATCAGCAAGAAAATGTTGTCTTATGAAGAAAAGTACTCACCATTAGAGAAGACATGTGTAGCACTTGTTTGGGCAACCCGTAAACTCAGACATTATATGCTTACTTACAAGGTTTTGTTGATTGCAAGAATGGATCCTTTAAAGTACTTAATGGAAAAACCTGTGCAAGATGGGAAGACTGCTAAGTGGTTTTGCTTCTGTCAGAATTTGATATTAAGTATGTGACTCAGAAATCTGTGAAGGGGAGAGCTATTGCCGATCACTTAGCCCATTATTCACCAGAAGAAGTTGAAGAGATCCAAGGAGACTTTCTGGATGAAGACATCATGGAGATTGAAGTAGAATCATGGAAGATGTATTTTGATGGAGCAAAAACTCAAAATGGAAGTGGAATAGGAGTTCTCCTGATTTCTCCAAAAGGGGCATTCATTCCATTTTCTGGCAAACTCAACTTTCCTGCCACGAACAATGCCACAGAATATGAAGCTTGCATTATGGGTCCACAAGCAGCCTTAGGTCTTGGAATGAAGGAGTTGAAGGTATACAGAGACTCAGCCTTAACAATCTCTCAGATTCAGAATAAATGGAAGATCAAAGAAGAAAGACTGATGCCTTATCATTAATGTTTTTAGAAGTGGGCATCAAAATTCAGTAAGATCCAATATCAATATGTGCCAAGGATGCAGAATCAAATTGCAGATGCTTTAGCAACCATGGCATCCATGATGGATGGGCCAAAAGAAGATGAAGCCAGATCGATAGTGTTGGAACAAAAAGAAGAACCAGCCTACTGCATGACAATAGAAGAATATGAGGAAAAGAATGGGGAATGTGAATGGTATTTAGACATCCTACAATACTTCAATGATGGGACATACCCACCATCTGCAGATAAGAATGACCAATTAACCATCCGGAGGTTGTCTACTAATTACATTATTTATGGTGAAAGGCTTTACAGAAGATCATATGATGAAATTCATCTCCTTTATGTAATTACCACGGAAGCACAACAAATAATTGAAGAGGTTCATGAGTCAAGTTATGGGCCACATATGAATGCACACATGTTGTCAAGAAAGATAATGAGACAAGGCTACTACTGGACTACTATGGAAGCCGACTGTGTAGCTCATATTCGAAAATGCCATCAATGCAAAGTCCACGGAGATCTGAAACATATGCCACCAATGCCATTACATACCATGACATGACCCTGGCCATTCTCTACATAGGGAATAGATATTATTGGAGTGAATTCATACTCGTGGCCATTGACTACTTCACTAAATGGGTAGAAGCTACTTCATACAAAGTCCTAAACTCAAAGAATGTTGCTCAGTTCATTTAGACCAATATCATCTGCAGAAATAGGGTACCACATGAATTATCTATGACAATGGGCAACATTTTAAGGGAAACAGAGAAACTACTATGACAATTCAACATTCAACACCATAAGTCTTCACCTTACCATCCTCAGACTAATGGAGCAGTTGAGGCTGCTAATAAAAATATAGGGCGAATCTTAAAGAAGAGCACAAAGAACTACAAGGATTGGCACCTGTAGTTTCCCTATGCACTTTGGGGGTATAGAACATCTATTCGATCTTCCACAGGAGCCACTCCTTATTTATTGGTGTATGGGATGGAAGCAATCATTCCTATTGAGATGGGTATTCGTTCACTAAGGACAGTATTGGATTGTGAAATTCCTGAAGTAGATTGGTTGCAAAGTAGATACAATCAGTTGTGCATTTAAGATGAGAAAAGACTCAAAGCCTTGTATCATATTCAAGGTTATCAAAGAAGGCTCAGGAAAGCTTTTGATAAGAAAGTGAGAACCAGAGATTTGAAGTTGGGGGATTTAGTGTTGCAAGAAATCCGAGCCCTGGTTCAAGATGCAAACGGGAAGTTCAAGCAAAATTGGGTAGGCCCATACATCATCAAACAGATATACATTGGGGAAGTAGTGAAGTTGATGGACTTAGATGCAAACCCTTTCACTGAGCCAACCAATATGGATCAATTGAAGAAGTACCACATAAATTATGTTATTTTCCTTCCCAGGATTACCGAAACAAAAAACAAAAAAAAAAAACAAAAAACAAAAAAGATAGGTTGAAAACCCGAAAGGGCAATCTATGCAAAAGGAGAGTTAAAAAAAAAAGTGAGAAAGCCTGTTAGGTTGAAAACTTGAAACGGCGACCTAGGAAAAAATTAAGGCAAATAAAAAATCAATGAACTATGTGATGACCTGATCCTTCTATCAAGGGGGTACGTAGGCAACCATGCATTGGTTCAGTCAGAATTTTCCAAAACCCACCATTTGCCCACTAACCAAAATTACCAAGAATTCAACCGTTCTATTAAATTATGACAATACACAAAATCCAAAGGCCCAAACCCTAAGCCAAACCATAAAGAAAAACACAAATTCCAAAAACTTATACCTTAAACAGAATCCCTAACCTACAAATCCTAAATAATTCCTAAACATGGGAGTTTTTACATCAACTTTTTTAAATAAACATGTTCAAAGCCAAAAAATAAGAAGGTCACTTTGTCTTCAGTCTTTTCTCTTTTTGTTGATCACTAATTTCTTCTGTAATAGGTACTTCATCATCGTTGTCCCTTCTTTTGAATTCATAATTGGCTTCATCGGGTCTTTCCCAGTTATCTTTGAGAAACTGCTTTCTCATGGCAACCATCTCAGCTTCCTTGTCAAAAATCTTGTCTATCAACCAGTTAGAGTATTCTGTAGCCATCCTGTGAGAATGAACCTTGACAAAAGATTGGTCCACTCTATCAGCCATCTCTAAACCCAATTGCCTGCTCTTCACAGAAGTAGGATTTGTGTCCACAAGAGGGAAAGGTCTTCTTCTTTTGCCGCCCGACATTCCTTGCTCATATTTGAATTGCCTTAAAAGTCTATCTCCCTTGTAGAAAGTCATTTTCCTTAAACCAACAAGGAAGATATGGTCTAATCCTAGAGACCTTAGTAGAAGGGGTGGGCACTTCCACCATTAACAATCCCATTGAATTGAGGTACTAGATTTCTTGTTCAAGAATTTCACCCAGTCACTCTCAGGTTTACACTCAGTTTTGATTACAGCCCTGCTAAGGAAACTACTAGCCCCATAATTATTGGTTGTAGGCTTGGTAACCATGTCTAGTCGCTCCATCAGCCATATTTGCATGGTCAAAGGACTCCCCAAGAAAATCTGAGTCTCTCTACCATGAAATACAATATCGAATCCCAGTAGAGTTTTTCCCAAGATCAAAGAAACAGGTTATCATCATCTTTAGTTTGATTCACAACACTTAAGGCTCTAGCATCCACAAAACCGCGTCTTCTGGAGCAAAGTAAAAGTTTTCCCACCATGCATAAAGCTAAACCAAAGTTTTTTTGCATATTATCGGTCACTCCATAGGTGCATTTGTCAATCAATTGAGAGATAATTGCACAAAGATTCACCATATGACCTTCAATCATACTACTGGTAATGGAAGTAGGAAGACCGAAAGCATCAGATAAAGATTCCTTATGCCTGGGATCACAAGAAACCACTACAGATTTTTTGCTTGGATCATAGCCCAGGATAGCAGAAAATTCTTCTATTATCGGACAGAGTTTAACGGTGTTAAACCGAAACACATGGTCTTCGGGATCCCAGAATTTCACAACAGCATGAAGGAAGTCCCACTTGATTTTGACATTCCTTAGAGCCTTAATTCCCTCTAGTTTGAAGGCTGTAAAATTGGTCTTAGAGCTGAAATCAAAGTTACGAACCCATCAGTTGATATCATGAATTGTTGAATGAGAAAAATTTTGATGGCTAGCCATGGATGTCTTTTCCTTGTGATTATTATGTTTTACTTGTTGGAAAAAAACTAGTTTTGTATCTCATACAAAACACACAGCAGAAGCAACAAACACAGATCTACTCCATTCATGAGAGATAACATGTAACCTTGAATTCTAGAACAAAGAATAGAAAGCGTACCTTGGTGCAGTGACATTCAAAACAAAATATCAGAGGCACTTGGGAAAACTTTTAATCATCACTCCAATTCCAATTAATTCCCAAGAAGTGTGATCTCTCAATCAGTTTCCAAGGAGAGAATAGGTGAGTGTCCAACACTCACATACAAACCATTTCATTTCTTGTATGATCTTAATGAAAGACCCTTATGAAAAGTCTTATGAAATTCTCTATGTTTCTCTCCTTATATATAACTGATTATCTAATTGGGCTAGCCTTTTGGGCCATTCCAATTGGGGTCTAGTGTGTGGCTTGGAGTGGGACTAAAAGGGAACAAATAAGACTCCAGCTCTAATGGGCCTTGGGCTTTTCTGTCAACTCTTGACAAGTCCAAAGATGCCATTAATTATATTCAATACCACTATAAGAATATAAATGCACTCTAGGCCTTATTAATAAATTATATCCCAAGACTTTATTATACATGCAACCACTTCATTAAAATATTCGTAGTAATACAAAGTCATGAATATAGACTGCCACTTTGAAGATTACTACATCTTAATCCTTAAATACCCAGTTTAATCTTTTATGTTATTCATCATATATTTATGAAATCCAATTCCATAAATATATACTTTAGTTACTCCTTACTAAAGTGGTTGGGCCCAACATTCTGAATAACCAAACCCATTAAACTTATCTCAAGGGAATATTTTATATTTTCGTTAAGAGATTATGAATTCCATCTTAAGAATATATGTTCCATTAACACTAAATGCGGTTGCCCAACAAACTGAGGTTTTGACTATAACTTATAGATCTCACTCCTGATATATCAAAGCAACCAATATCTCATGATCATGTCCATTATTCTCTCAGGATTTAGAGTTGATGTAAATAGAAGTCGTCGTTAGGAGAATAATAAATCTCACAGTGGTACAGCTCAATATGTCTTAACTCTTAAAACATATCAACTAGAAGTCTCCGCTTCCATGATCAAGATAAGTCATCTTAGTTGATATGTTATAGTCTTTGTAGATGAAACGCCTAATTTCATCACCGAATACGAACTACATTCTGAGTTTACAAAGAACTTGCGATTTATATCTTCTCTGACTTTTCACATAAATCGCATACTATGCATCTCATGGACTAAGATAATGTCTCATTAGTTCATTTATGAATAGTATCATATAATTAAAAAAATTTAAGTATTTATGACATGCCAATAAATTAGATTTTAGGGCATAGACCCCAACATTACTAACCTTTATGCAAAGATTTGTCGCAGGAGAATTCGTTTAAATAAGCTGCATCAGTTCCTAATCAAGTTTGAAATAGAGTTTAGAGAGTTTGTAGTTAACTAGGAGATTGTTTCACGGTCACAAAACGAAGTAAATGTTTTTCAAAAAAACGCGAAAATGCAAAACGCGCATTGGAAAAGTGTGAGGAGTCGGCCCACCATGGTGTGAGCGTCGCGGCATGGCCAAGTGCAATTCAGCACTCCAAAGTGCCGAATGGCATTCTTCATTTGCCAAGTGGCATGCAATCCCTCGGCCCTATACTCATGCAATTCCATGCAATTTTACATTCTTGTGTAATTTTTTTTAAGACCGTCTGACACTCTAAAAGAATTTTTTTTAATCAAGTTGGGACATTTTGACATGTCGAACTCACTTGTTTTCAAAAATCATCACTTGCATCATTATTTTCAAAAAATTGATCAAATTAAGTTTTTTAAGACTCATAAATTCATGTTCCAAACTAGGGGCATTTGCCCATGGCTCAGTCATTTTCTGGAAAAAAAAAAAAAAAAAAAATCATCATTGTAAAGATTTCCCAAAAATCATGCATTCATTTTAAACTAGGGGCATTCGGCTCCATCTTATTCAAGTAAGTGCAAACTCTATCAGAGCTAATCAAGATAAGTTTAAATTGGTAGTACAAGACATCATCAGGTGAATTCTAAACTTGTCTTAGTTAAAGTCTCTACATGATCCAAGGGACAAAAAGCCAAACATGGAAATTAATACAAGATTGTCTAAGGAACACTTCCTTTTCTTTTGCAGGAAAATAAAAATACAAGTCATGCATCATTAGGACTCTGAGTTCACCTACGTGAGGATCTCCTTAATCCACCTCTAGAGGAGCCACCTTTAGTATTTCCTTCTTGACTTGAGAAAAAGCGGGGATTGTACTTATGATTTTCAAGTTCGAGGCTCTTGATCCTTTCGTCTAAAGCTCTTCTGGTAGCATCAGTAGTTTCCATTCTATGTGCTTGAAAAATCAGCAGAGTCAAGTGTTAATTCCACCATCAAGCACAATTCAAGCAAGAGAGGCTCAAAAAGAAACATGGCATACCCAACTAGCATTATTGAGCACATATTGGGAGGATTGAGTGCGAGCTAATGACTGTAAGCCTCCAATCATCCACATGCTTTCTTCCACATGATCCACATCAACCCGAAGCACAACCCTACTAGGTTAGAAGCCATTCATCAAGCTAAGAAGAAATAAGGACAAGGAATTGAACATTCAAGAATATACCGGATTGGGCCAAGGAACATTTGGTACGTGCTCTGGCCTAGTCAAAGGCATGGAACTGTACGTTCCATCAGGATTCATCACATCATATTGCCATTCTAGAAAATGAAGATAAGTTTCTGTGAAAGAACTAGAAAAGCTACAAGCATAGTGAGGAGAGGGAATCTCTTCCTTTTCCTCTCCTTCAGAAACAGGAGGCTGAAAGTCCAACATGCAAGTATTATTACCAAGCAAAAATATGAAGACGAATTTGCAAAATAAAAATTTGATCTTAAAAGGGAAGAAAAATACCATTCTGCCAACCAAGCAGCCCTATAGGTGATCGCAAACAAATTTAGAATAAATTCCTTCTGCTTCTGCAATGATGTAGCCATCGCGGGCCCAAGCAATCTCTTCATCAACTAGGAAGTCAGCTAACCGAACAGTGAGACAAGGAGGAGTTGGAATTTGTTGTAAAAATACATGTTTGTATCACATACAAAACATACGCAGCGGAAAATTAACGAATCTACTTTATTCGCAATTGATAACATGTACTATATAAGTTTACGTACCTTGGTGCGGTGAAATTCAAAAAAAAAAAAAAAAACATTAAGTACTTGGAAACACTTTTAATCTTCACTCCAATTCCACTTAATGCCCAAGAAGTGTGGTCTCTCAATTAGTTTCTGAGGAGAGAATAAGAGAGTGACCAACACTCACACACAAACCATTTTCATGTTCTCATGTGATCATAATGAAAACCACTCAGAAAACTATCATGAAAAGCACTTACTAAATTCTGTATGTTTCTCTCCTTAAATATAACTAATTATCTAATTAGGCTAGCCTTTTAGGCGATTCCAATTAGGCTCTAGTATGTGGCTTGGAGTGGGACCAAAAGGGAACAAATAAGACTCTAGCTCCAATGGGCCTTGGACTTTTCTATAAACTCTTGACAAGTCCAAAGTTACCATTAATTATATTTAATACCACTATATGAATATAATTGCACTCTAGGCCTTATTAATAAATGATATCCCAAGACTTTATTATGCATGCAACCCCTTCATTAAAATATTCGTAGTAATACAAAGTCATGAATATAGACTGCTACTTTGAAGATTACTACATCTTAATCCTTAAGTACCCGGTTTAATCCTTTATGTTATATATCATATATTTATGAAATCCAATTCCATAAATATATACTTTAGTAACTCTTTACTAAAGTGGATGGGCCCAACACTCTAAATAACCAAACCCATTAAACTTATCTCAAGGGATATTTTATATCTCCGTTAAGAGATTATGAATTCCATCTTGAGAATATATGTTCCATCAACACTAAATGTGGCTGCCCAACATACTGAGGTTTTGATCGTGACTTATAGATCTCACTCCTGATATATCAAAGCAACCTACAACTCATGATCAAGTCCATTATTCTTTCAGGATTTAGAGTTGATGTAAATAGAAGTCTTGAGATTTATTATTCATTTGACAGTCGTTAGGAGAATAATAAATCTCACAACGGCCCAGTTCAATATGTCTTAACTCTTAAAACATATCAACATATCAACTAGAAGTCTTCATTTCCATGATTAAGACAAATCATCTTAGTTTATATTTTATAGTCTTCGCAAATGCCCAATTTCACCATCGACTACGAACTAAAATTCTGAGATTACAAAAACTTGTGATTTATATCTTCTATGACTTTTCACATAAATCACATACGATGCATCTCATGGACTAAGATAATGTCCCATTAGTTCATTTATAGATAGTCTCATACAATTAAACAATTTAATTATCTATGACATGCCAATAATTGTTGGATTTTAGGGCATAAACCCCAACAGAATCGTGGTAGGAGGATAGACATGTTCAACTTAGGGCAACACCTGATCACCAAGATACCAATACTTTCCATGCCTACATTCAAACAATACTTGGTGGCCATTTAGTTTTAGAGCCTGCTCACACTCCGCATACCCTTCACATCCAGCCCAAGGATTTAACTTCATCTGAAAAATGACAAAAAGGAACTTAGAAAGAGAAGAGACTAATTCATAACCAAGTGCCAAAGATTAAAAAAGGAGAAGGAAGAAGGAATTCACATCATTGATGGTCAGATTCTCAATCACCAAGCGCCAAATCTCCAAAGAATGCCTAAAAAGTATAAACAAACGATGTTTGGGCAACCAACGGAGAAATTTAGGAAAAATACCAGTAGCCACCTCTCGAATTTCTAGACCAACCCCAAAATACTCATACATCCAAACCTGAAAACTTCACAACACCATTACCACATAGCCAAAATAATTTTTCACAACCTACACATAGCCAAAATAAATACCAAAACTCACCTGCCATACAAATGGAGCTCCACCCAAGCTTAGAAGGCTCCGCCTAGAGAGTCGGGTCATGAAATGCATCAAAGTTGCATAGGCCATGCCGCCCCAGTCATAATTCCGTATTTGTTCAATTTTCCTCAAGCTCCCAAAGTAGCGCAGATTCACAGTACTGCCTAATTTTGGACACAAGAAGGTCCTAATAAAAGGAAGCATGAACATAAGGGCACCCTTTGCCACAGTCTCACATTGAGGAATATTCTCACATAGCCAAGACAAAGGAATATTGTTACTCTTCATTCTAGAAGTCATTGCACCTAGAAGTTTTTTGAGCTTAGCTGAGGTAAGGGAATCACTAACAAGAATTCTTTTACCACCCAATCTCAAACCGGTGATAGCAGAGAAGTCATAAGGTGTCAACATTACCTCCCCAATGCCTGGAAAATGGAAGGTACTAGTAGTGTCCCAAAAGCGCTTTGCCAAGGCAAGAAGTAACTGAAGATCTTTGTATTCGTGTGTCTTATGATTTAATAGAGCTTCAAAGAAAGTACCAAAGCCCGCTTCATTGATTATGTTTTTCATGCTAGGAGACCATGCTGCCCATGCACTTTTCAACATTTGGAGACTACCTCGACTGTTTAAACTCCGCAACACAAAAATTCAGCTCATCAATTTCCATGACCAAAAACCCACATGACCAAAAATTCCATACCCTAAAAATATTCTTTCAACCAATGCCATACCACCACAAAAGATAACCAATTCCCCGTAAAAATTTTACCGCAACCAAAATGTTTGACATGTCCATACTCAACTACCAAATTTTTCCATAGCCATGTAAAAAGAAAAAAAAAAAAAAAAACTCCAAGATAAAAAAACTCCCACAAGCTCATGCACAAATAAATTCTCACATAGCCAAAATCATAACCACATAAATTTTCCAAGAATCAACATCACATACCCAACAAAATTTTCCATAAGACAAAACTTCATACCCACAAAATTTGCCAATACCTACCAATACATCCATGCATATACCCACAAAATTATGCCATGTCCATAAAACAAAGTTTATGTATACCAATAAACTTTTCCCACATACACCATAAACAAATTCATATAAGCCTAACACAAATTTTTCACAATGCAATACTCTCAAAATCCAAACCAAAGTTCATCCAACAACATCACAATTTATCTACATTGTCAAAATTCCAAAAGCCACCAACATTGTCCAAATTGCATTAAAAAAAAAAAACACTTCAAGAATGCTCCAAAGCCAACATTTCCAAACATGATCAATCACCCAATGCCCCAAAATTTCAAAATAACCAAATGACAATATCTCACCATAAAACTTTCAATGGAACATGCAACAACATTTCTCTAAGCAAAGAAGCTAAAGAAAATTTCAAGGCTCAATTGTCAAAATTCTAATTTTCAAAATTTCAGATTTCAAGTTCCAAACTTCAAGCCAAGATTTTTAATTTCTAAAGTCTAAAAATTTGAAATAAAAATTTCAAAACTTCCAAGTTTCAAAGTTCAAATGTTTCTCAAAAGAAAAATCTTTGGTCAATTAAACTTTTTTTTTTTTTGATAAAGTTCAAATCAAGAACGAGCAAATGAAAATCATAAATTTTAGAAGCAGTGGGACCACGAAGCACCTATTAGTTAAAGTCTAATTCTAAATTTTGACTTTTTTGCAGGCAACAATAACAAATCCAGATCAAAGCAGAAGAAGACCTTTGATCGACATTTCCACTCCAGATAAAAGTAGATGAAGATCTTTGCTCGCCATTTTAACAAATCCAGATTAAAGTAGATGAAGACCTTTGATCACCATTTCAACAAATCTAGATCAGAGTAGAAGAAGACCTTTGATCGACATTACAAATCGAGGTCAGAGTAGAAGAAGACCTTTGATCAACATTTCCATTCCAGATCAAAGTAGAAGAAGACTTTGATCAACATTTAAAATCTAGATCAAAGTAGATGAAGACCTTTGATCGACATTACAAATCCAAATCAAAGTAGAAGAAGACCTTTGATTGCCATTTCAACAAATCTAGATCAAAGTAGATAAAGCCTTTGATCCTCATTTTAACAAATCTAGATCAAAGTAGATGAAAACTTGATCAAAGTAGATGAAGAACTTTAATCACCATTTTAACAAATCCAGATCAAAGTAGATGAAGACCTTTGATCGCCACTTCAACAAATCCAAATCAAAGTAGATAAAGACCTTTGATCATCATTTCAACAAATCCAAATCAAAGTAAAGAAGACCTTTGATCCTGTGAGTTCGTTTAGACCCCTTAAACCCAACAGATTAACCTAGAGAATTATCCAAGTGATTAACTTAGGTAAATTAAACAGAACTAGGTTAACACAAATAATCAAAAACAATAAAGCAGCGGAAAATAAAGAACACAAAGATCTGATGACCCAGGAAAACCAAACCGGTAAAAAACCTGGGGAGGATTTAACCTAGCTATCCTCAAGGTAAACTGAATTCACTATGAAAGAATTGAAGTTTACACAATAAGACTTAGACCACTAACATCCTATTGCTACCAAGTGTAGGAAACTTACTACCATGACCCCATGATAGCTCCGAGATCCACGGACTCCTTCTTTTTTGAATTCTTCAGCAATTCACAAGCGCACCTACTTGTATTTCTTGAAGATCTTTGATTCTGCAACTGTATGATTTACCAAGCTCTTGACATCAACTTTGAGTTTGGAAACCCTAAGTGTATGTGAAGGTAAACACCTCTAGATCTCACAATGAGATTCAACAACACAGCAAAACAGAACTCTGAAAACGTGGCTAGGGTTTTCCCTTATATACTTAGGGCAAAACATAAAACCCTATACATTAAATGGGCTAGGGCAGAGTTGGAAAATTCAGCAAAAAAATAATCTGCACGACTTTCGATCGATCGAGTCTAATTTTCGATCGACCGAGTCAGGCAGAAAGTGCACAGTGAATTCTGCATAAAACTCGATTCCAACTTTACATTAAGAGCCATACTTTGAGCAAGTCTAACACACAACTAAAAGAATGTTTTGATCATGGTTTGCCAACATTACAAATTGAAGTTCTAATACATTAGTTCCTAATTCTTAGAACCTAACAAACTCCCCCTTTGGCAATCCGTGACAAAACACAGACTTAACAAAAAGCTCAAAGTTTACAAATTGAAACAGCCCATTACAATAATAAAAAGCCACTTAAACAATTCATCCTAACTACTATCTAACAGTTGCAAAGTAGACAGCAGCACGAATGAATCGACCTGTATATTCCTGTAACACTTAATAAACACATAAACGCATGTGTGGAAAAAAAAAACAGGAAATATATAAAAATAACTTCTTGATTTCACATGACACAAAATAAAGACATATAACATCATAAATATAAATCAATAAGCAAAGTAGCATAGTGAAACAAGAAACATAATACATAACAATGTATCTCAACAAAAATATCTCCTAATCAAGAGCCAAAAATGTAAATACAAAGTGAAGTGCCTTGATACAATCTAATAACTCCACAAGCTCCGCAGTATCACTACTAAGTACAAAAACTCCCCATAAAATGAAAATCTCCACAAAATTCTCCTAGATACATATGAACTACACAATAGAATGCACTCCCCCTTTTTGTGACGAATTGCCAAAGGGCACTCACTCATCATCAAAAGGAGGTGGAGGAGAATGACGAGAACTCGCCAAATCAGCTCGCAACGCACGTAGCTCATCAAGGATGTCCACCAGAAGTTGACCATGAGCCGCCTGAACAGTCATGACAGTATCAAGTGTCCGACGAAGGTCAGAAACCTCATCAAAAGGTGGAGGAACATCAGCAGCAGCAGCAACAGCAGGATCAGAAGAAGTCCCAGCTGCATGAGTATCTGTAGAAGAAGAAGGGGGTGGAGTGACACCGGAAGGCTCTACCCTAGGACGCTTAGAGCTAGCTCGAAGTTGAGCAGCCCTTTGCCTCAAAAAGGTAGCACCTATAGGAGCAATGACATGTACAGGCTCAGAAGCAGGAAAATCACCTAAACCAAGATAAAGGAGAATCCTATGAATAAAAACGGGAAAGAATAATGCCTGAGCCGTAGAACTAGACCGATGAACCTCGTTCAAAGAACGAAGGAACAAATGAGGAAAACTGATAGGAGCATCAGTAACAAGTGCGTACAAAAACACACATCGCTCGAGAGGGATGGTGTGGAGATGAGAAATAAGCCATAAGGAATGACAAACAATCCTAAAGAAAAGGTAATGAAGCTCAGAGAGCTCAGCCGATGTGATCCGAGGATCAGAACCCCACTGGATAGAAGACCCAGTGATGTATGACATCACGTCATCAAGAGGTGGAGACTCCTCATAAGGAAAAACGGGATGGTCGACAATGGGCACCCCAAGAGCGTCAGACACTACCGACGGGGTAATGTGATACTCTAAACCTCGTAACCAAACCTTAACTAAGGTGTCGGTATCATAGATGTGGATAGAGAGGTTCGAATAGAACTCTCTAATCAAGGTGGCAAGAGGAGGAGGATGCTCAAAATCGAGCAAAGACAACCAACCCCGACGCTCAAAGTTACGTCTCACCTCAGGATCTACCTCATCTAGTATGACCCTACGCTCAGCCCAGATATGACGCCTAAGATTAAGGGTCTCATAGGTCTCTTGGTTCTTCTCACTAGGGAACCGCTCACTATCGAATGAAGGTGAAAGATCAGAATTCTTATGGGCTCTAGTTTTCCTAGGCATGGTGCTAAGGAATAAAGAGAGACACAGAAAAAGAGGAGCAAAAACAAAAACCAAGGGCAGACTGCAAGTTAGCACAGCATAAAATATAGAAAAATCAATTCTATATGATGTATGAACAAAATATGCAAATGATGCATAAACTAATGCAGTGACAAGTTCAAATATAATCCAAATTAACAAAATTGACTTGAGCAGGAGTTTTAAATTAAAAATACCCAATTTTGAAAAACCCAATTTTTCAAAACACAATTAATTGATAAATTGATCAACACAGCAGTCATACAACTCAATTTAATGACCAAATTAATCAATCTAACAAGTCAATTTCATCAATTTCAATCAAATTGAACAAAAACCAAAAATCCCCAATTTCAAGCCCTAGAAATTTAAAATTTCCATAAAGCACCAAAGTAACCAAATTAAACCACAGACAGTGCTTGTATATAGTGTCCCCACAAAAACCCATGATTAATTTGAAAAAGAAAGAGCCAAAATCAATTCCAAAAAGGCCAAATCCCTAAATGCCAAAAATAACCCAAAATGCATGAAAATAATGCATGAAACATGAAAATAAGATCAAAAGAGAGGGCAAAAATGTCTTACCGGCCTTGAGAGAGAGAGATTATGCACAAAGATTGGAGGATGTCAGTACGTTTAGACCCCTTAAACCCAACAGATTAACCTAGTGAATTAGCCAAGTGATTAACTTAGGTAATTTAATTAAATCTAGGTTAACACAATTAAGCAAAAATAACAAAGCAGCGGAAAATAAATAACACAAAGATCTGATGACCCAGAAAACCACACCGGTAAAAACCTGGGAAGGATTTGACCTAGCTATCCTCAAGGTAAACTGAATCCACTATGAAAGAATTGAAGTTTACACGACAAGACTTAGACCACTAACATCTTGTTGCTACCCAAGTGTAGGAAACTTACTACCATGACCCCATGATAGCTCCGAGATCCACGGACTCCTTCTTTCCGGAATTCTTCAGCAAATCCACAAGCGGTGCTGCTTGTATATCTTTGTGTTCTCTTGATTCTGCAACTGTATTGATCTACACAACTCTTGACATAAATCTCAAGTTTGTAAACCCTAAGTGTATGTGAAGGTAAACACCTCTAGATCTCACAAAGAGATTCACAAGCACAGCAAAACAGAACTCTAAAAACGTGGCTAGGGTTTTCCCTTTTATACTTAGGGCAAAACATAAAACCCTATACATTAAAACGGGCTTGGGCTGAGTTGGAATTTTCTGCAGAAAAACGTTCTGCACGATTTTCGATCGATCGAGTCTAATTTTCGATCGATCGAGTCATACAGAAAGTTAAAGGTAATTCTGCATAAAAACTCGATTCCAACTTTACATTAAGACCCATACTTTGAGCAAGTCTAACACACGACTAAACATTGTTTTGATCATGGTTTGCCAACATACAAATTGAAGTTCTAAATACATTAGATCCTAATTCTTAGAACCTAACAAACTCCCCCTTTGGCAATCCGTGACAAAACACAGACTTAACAAAAAGCTCAAAGTTACAAATTGAAATAGCCCATTACAATAAAAATAGCCACTTAACAATTCAACCTAGACCACTATCTAACAGTTGCAAAGTAGACAGCAGCTCGACTGAAAGCAACCTGTATATTCCTGTAACACTTAACAAACACATAAACACATGTGTGGAAAAAAACAGGAAATACATAAATAAAAATTTCTTGATTTCACATGACACAAAATAAAGACATATATCATGAATAACATCATCAATATAAATCAATAAGCAGAGTAGTAGCATAGTGAAATAAGAAACATATACATACAAATGTATCTCAACAAAATAAATCTCCTAAACAAGAGCTAAAAATGAGAATACACAGTGAAGCATCTAGATACAATCTAATAACTCCACAAGCTCCGCAGTATCACTACCAAGTAAACAAAAAAACTCCCCCTAAAATGTAAATCTCCACAAAAAATCTCCTAGATACAATGAACTATGTACTCCCCCTTTTTGTGACGAATTGCCAAAGGGCACTCACTCATCATCAAAAGGCGGTGGAGGAGAATGACGAGAGCTCGTCAAATCCGCTCGTAACGCACGTAGCTCATCAAGGATGTCCACCAAAAGCTGACCATGAGCCGCCTGAACGGTCATGACAGTATCAAGTGTCCGACGAAGGTCAGAAACCTCATCAAATGGTGGAGGAACATCAGCAGCAGCAGCAACAGCAGGATCAGAAGAAGTCCCAGCTGCATGAGTATCTGTAGAAGAAGAAGGGGGTGGAGTGACACCGGAAGGCTCTACCCTAGGATGCTTAGAGCTAGCTCGAAGTTGAGCAGCCCTTTGCCTCAAAAAGGTAGCACCTATAGGAGCAATGACATGTACAGGCTCAGAAGCAGGAAAATCACCTAAACCAAGATAAAGGAGAATCCTATGAATAAAAACGGGAAAGAATAACGCCTGAGCCGTAGAACTAGACCGATGAACCTCGTTCAAAGAACGAAGGAACAAATGAGGAAAACTGATAGGAGCATCAGTAACAAGTGCGTACAAAAACACACATCGCTCGAGAGGGATGGTGTGGAGATGAGAAATAAGCCATAAGGAATGACAAACAATCCTAAAGAAAAGGTAATGAAGCTCAGAGAGCTCAGCCGATGTGATCCGAGGATCAGAACCCCACTGGATAGAAGACCCAGTGATGTATGACATCACGTCATCAAGAGGTGGAGACTCCTCATAAGGAAAAACGGGATGGTCGACAATGGGCACCCCAAGAGCGTCAGACACTACCGACGGGGTAATGTGATACTCTAAACCTCGTAACCAAACCTTAACTAAGGTGTCGGTATCATAGATGTGGATAGAGAGGTTCGAATAGAACTCTCTAATCAAGGTGGCAGGAGGAGGAGGATGCTCAAAATCGAGCAAAGACAACCAACCCCGACGCTCAAAGTTACGTCTCACCTCAGGATCTACCTCATCTAGTATGACCCTACGCTCAGCCCAGATATGACGCCTAAGATTAAGGGTCTCATAGGTCTCTTGGTTCTTCTCACTAGGGAACCGCTCACTATCGAATGAAGGTGAAGGATCAGAATTCTTATGGGCTCTAGTTTTCCTAGGCATGGTGCTAAGGAATAAAGAGAGACACAGAAAAAGAGGAGCAAAAACAAAAACCAAGGGCAGACTGCAAGTTAGCACAGCATAAAATATAGAAAAATCAATTCTATATGATGTATGAACAAAATATGCAAATGATGCATAAACTAATGCAGTGACAAGTTCAAATATAATCCAAATTAACAAAATTGACTTGAGCAGGAGTTTTAAATTAAAAATACCCAATTTTGAAAAACCCAATTTTTCAAAACACAATTAATTGATAAATTGATCAACACAGCAGTCATACAACTCAATTTAATGACCAAATTAATCAATCTAACAAGTCAATTTCATCAATTTCAATCAAATTGAACAAAAACCCAAAATCCCCAATTTCAAGCCCTAGAAATTTAAAATTTCCACAAAGCACCAAAGTAACCAAATTAAACCACAGACAGTGCTTGTATATAGTGTCCCCACAAAAACCCATGATTAATTTGAAAAAGAAAGAGCCAAAATCAATTCCAAATAGGCCAAATCCCTAAATGCCAAAAATAACCCAAAATGCATGAAAATAATGCATGAAACATGAAAATAAGATCAAAAGAGAGGGCAAAAATGTCTTACCGGCCTTGAGAGAGAGAGATTATGCACAAAGATTGGAGGATGTCAGTACGTTTAGACCCCTTAAACCCAACAGATTAACCTAGTGAATTAGCCAAGTGATTAACTTAGGTAATTTAATTAAATCTAGGTTAACACAATTAAGCAAAAATAACAAAGCAGCGGAAAATAAATAACACAAAGATCTGATGACCCAGAAAACCACACCGGTAAAAACCTGGGAAGGATTTGACCTAGCTATCCTCAAGGTAAACTGAATCCACTATGAAAGAATTGAAGTTTACACGACAAGACTTAGACCACTAACATCTTGTTGCTACCCAAGTGTAGGAAACTTACTACCATGACCCCATGATAGCTCCGAGATCCACGGACTCCTTCTTTCCGGAATTCTTCAGCAAATCCACAAGCGGTGCTGCTTGTATATCTTTGTGTTCTCTTGATTCTGCAACTGTATTGATCTACACAACTCTTGACATAAATCTCAAGTTTGTAAACCCTAAGTGTATGTGAAGGTAAACACCTCTAGATCTCACAAAGAGATTCACAAGCACAGCAAAACAGAACTCTAAAAACGTGGCTAGGGTTTTCCCTTTTATACTTAGGGCAAAACATAAAACCCTATACATTAAAACGGGCTTGGGCTGAGTTGGAATTTTCTGCAGAAAAACGTTCTGCACGATTTTCGATCGATCGAGTCTAATTTTCGATCGATCGAGTCATACAGAAAGTTAAAGGTAATTCTGCATAAAAACTCGATTCCAACTTTACATTAAGACCCATACTTTGAGCAAGTCTAACACACGACTAAACATTGTTTTGATCATGGTTTGCCAACATACAAATTGAAGTTCTAAATACATTAGATCCTAATTCTTAGAACCTAACAAACTCCCCCTTTGGCAATCCGTGACAAAACACAGACTTAACAAAAAGCTCAAAGTTACAAATTGAAATAGCCCATTACAATAAAAATAGCCACTTAACAATTCAACCTAGACCACTATCTAACAGTTGCAAAGTAGACAGCAGCTCGACTGAAAGCAACCTGTATATTCCTGTAACACTTAACAAACACATAAACGCATGTGTGGAAAAAAACAGGAAATACATAAATAAAAATTTCTTGATTTCACATGACACAAAATAAAGACATATATCATGAATAACATCATCAATATAAATCAATAAGCAGAGTAGTAGCATAGTGAAATAAGAAACATATACATACAAATGTATCTCAACAAAATAAATCTCCTAAACAAGAGCTAAAAATGAGAATACACAGTGAAGCATCTAGATACAATCTAATAACTCCACAAGCTCCGCAGTATCACTACCAAGTAAACAAAAAAACTCCCCCTAAAATGTAAATCTCCACAAAAAATCTCCGAGATACAATGAACTATGTACTCCCCCTTTTTGTGACGAATTGCCAAAGGGCACTCACTCATCATCAAAAGGCGGTGGAGGAGAATGACGAGAGCTTGCCAAATCCACTCGTAACGCACGTAGCTCATCAAGGATGTCCACCAAAAGCTGACCATAAGCCGCCTGAACGGTCACGACAGTATCAAGTGTCCGACGAAGGTCAGAAACCTCATCAAATGGTGGAGGAACATCAGCAGCAGCAGCAACAGCAGGATCAGAAGAAGTCCCAGCTGCATGAGTATCTGTAGAAGAAGGAGGGGGTGGAGTGACACCGGAAGGCTCTAACCTAGGACGCTTAGAGCTAGCTCGAAGTTGAGCAGCCCTTTGCCTCAAAAAGGTAGCACCGATAGGAGCGACAACATGGACAGGCTCAGAAGCAGGATACTCACCAAAACCAAGAAAAAGGAGAATCCGATGAATAAAAACAGGGAAAAACAAAGCATGAGCCGCAGAACTAGACCGATGAACCTCGTTCAAAGAACGAAGGAACAGATGCAGAAAACTGATAGGAGCATCAGTGACCAAAGCATACAAAAAGACACACCTCTCAAGAGGAATGGTGTGGACATGCGAGATAGGCCACAAAGAATGACACGCTATCCTAAAGAAAAGATAGTGCAGCTCAGACAGCTCAGCAGAAGTGATCCGAGGATCAGAACCCCACTGGATAGAAGACCCAGTGATGTAGGACAAGACGTCATCAAGGGGAGGAGACTCCTCGTAAGGAAAAATGGGATGGTCCACAATGGGCACCCCAAGAGCATCAGACACTACCGAAGGGGTAATGCGATACTCCACACCACGTAACCACACCTTTACTAAGGTGTCGTTATCGTAGACATGAATAGAGAGGTTCGAATAGAACTCTCTAATCAAGGTGGCAGGAGGAGGAGAATGCTCATACTCGAGCAAAGGCAACCAACCCTGACGTGAAAAGTTACGTCGCACCTCAGGATCCAACTCATCTAAGATAACCCTACGCTCAGCCCAAATCTGACGCCTAAGTTTCAAAGTCTCATAAGTGACTTGGTTTGACTCACTAGGGAACCGCTCAGTGTCAAAAGAAGGAGAAGGATCAGACGTCCTATGGGCTCTAGTTTTCCTAGGCATAGTGCTAAGGAAAAGATAGACACAGAAAGAAAAGAGCAAAAACAATACCAAGGGCAGACTGCAAGTTAGCACAGCAAAAAAAATAGAATATAACAATTCTATATGATGCATGAGCATGAACATAACATGATGCATGTACTAATGCAGTGACATGTTCAATTGTGATCCAAATTAACAAAATTGGCTTGAGCAAGCAATATTTATCAAAAATACCCAATTTGAAAAAACCTAGTTTTCAAAACACAACAAATTGATAAATTGATCAATACAACATTCAATTAACTCAATATAATGATCAAATTAATCAATCTAACAAGCCAATTTCATCAATTTCAATCAAATTGAACAAAATCCCCAATTTACTCAATTACAAGCCCTAGAATTTCAAATTTTTCACAAAACACCAAATAAACTAAATTAAACCACATGATGTGCTTAGGGAAGGTGTCCCCACAAAAACCCATGAAAAATTTGAGAAAGAACCACTCAAAAACAATCCCAAAAAATAGAAAACTCCTAAATGCCGAAAATACCCAAATATACATGAAAATAATGCATGAAATTAGAAAATAAATGCAAAGGAAATGGTATATAGGTCTTACCAGCTGTGGGAGAGAGAGATTGTAGCAAAAGATTTGGAAGAGAGCGACAAAATCTCCAAAAAAGATGCTGACCGGTTGGTAGGAAGACAAAAGAGTTTGAAAAAGTTTTTGAAAAGTGAAAAGTCACGTGGAAAAGGACCTTTTTTTTAAAAACTGTCATCCTGAGTTTCGATTGATCGAAAGTTACACTCGATCGATTGAAACTACCTTCGATTGATCCAAAACAAGCTTGGATCGATCGAGCCAACCAGAGAGTTTTCTGAGCATTTTAAAACATTTTCGATCGGTCGAAAAACAGTTTCGATCGATCGAAATTCTGAAAAAATCATATTTTTAAAAAACCAAACATTTTAGATCAAAAACTCCTCAAAGCAACAGATTTTAAAAATCAAATGCATGAGTATGAGATGAGATGTTTTCCAAAAACACATGTATTCAACCCAGATTTCTCAAAGCATAATTTTCTCTCAATATACCTCCAAAAAAAAAAAAAAAACACGCAAACATGTTTTGCATCAAATTCCCAAACTTCTCAAACGTGGTTGGTCAGGCCAAAAACACACACAATATCATGTACACAATTCTAGCAAAGAATAGCTTGTGTAGTGTGTGCAACTAGCAAAAGCTTGAGAAACATGTGAGGTGATATACACATAAAGATCAATCACAATTTCTACAAAATCCATCACATGAATTTGAAAGAGACTATTACTTAAAGAGTTACATCCTATAACTCCCACATCTCCTAGAATAAAAGCTTGCAATCATGTAAGTTTCTTGATTTGCCTCAATATTCAAATTTAATTGATTAGATAGTTAATAAAAGCCGGGATAATGTATACACCAATTTTATGAATTGTGAAATTATTATAGCCCAATAATGTACACACCAATTTTAATAGAGGCTACACCTTATGTTCTTTTTGTGCATGTGCTACACTTTCTCGAGCACAAAATCTTACGATATGCACTAAGGTGTTCATGATTGGCTAGTAAACAGTGGTGAGATGATTATTTATTCCTTTCTCAATAAGATCAAGTCCGACAATCAAAGACATAAGACTTCAAGATCAAGATCATGTGATCAACAAATATAGCATCTTCTCACACAACATGCACAACAAGACTTTAGCTAGTAAAGTGCAATAGAAATAAGTGCATCAAAGCTAAACAAGGTACATACATATGACATGTAAATTTTGATTGACCAACCTTGTTTTCAAATTCAAAGAAAAATAGCAAAACACAATTTGCAAAAAAAATTTTTTTTTTTTTTATTAAACAAAGAAACACACATCCTAGAATGAAATGCATGAATGTAATGCAATGCAAATCCTAGAAACAAAGGTCACAAAAGATTGAGCAATGAAGCACAAGGACCATGTCAGACAGACTCAATTAGATTGAGCCTTTTGCATCCAAGACTTCTTAGATGAAACTCTTGCATTGGAGTTATGATTCACATTAGAATTCTGAGCAACTCCAGGATTGGAATAAAGGCTTAACGCCTTTACCAATTCACCAATAAGTACCATAGGATCATGTGCTTGAGGCACAGGTACTTTAGTTTTATTTGCTCGCTTCGCAACTTGCAACTTAAAACAATTTGGACGAATGTGTCCAGGTTTTCCACAAAAATGACAAACCCATGCAGGCTTATCATGCAATTTGCCCTTAGTAGAAGTTGAAGCTCTAGAATGAGAAGCATGAAGATCAACCCTAATCTTTCTAGGTGGAGTAACATTAACAGGTTTGACAGGTTCACTCACCACGGCTTTGACAATCTCACTCTTAGGAGGTTCAGAAGAAGGAACAAATTTAGTGGAAGAAGGTTCAAGCACAGAAATACTTTCCTCATAACCTAAACCAGTTTTATCAGAAGGAGACTTTTGAATACTCAGCATGTGATCAAGTTTGGAGCTTGCAGACCTATTAGTTTGTTCTCTAGCAACAGATAAATCAAGTTCCAAACATTTAACTTTATCAAGTAAGAGCATGTTCTCAGTTTTCACATTATTCAAAAGCTCATTTGCATCAAACAATTTAACAAGTAAAATTTTCTTTTCAAGTTCAAGAGATGCAATTTTCTTTAAGCCTAACTCAACATTCCTGGCATCCTTTGCAGCAACTTTGCAAAGTTTATTGTAGGCTTCCTGTAAATCTGCATCCTCAGAGAGTTCCCCATCAGAAGGGTTCTCTTCAACAGATATGCTTTCATTGACTACAGTGGTAGCTGTGAAAGCAATGAAGTTTCCATCCTCATCACTAGCGGATTCATTGTCGGAAACTTCGTCATCACTAAGGGTTACAGCCATAGCCTTACCCTTAGACCTCAAATAAGTAGGACATTTAGACTTTAAATGACCATACCCTTGACAACCATAACATTGTTGTCCCAAAGAATTATTAGAAGATTGACCTACTTTCTCCTTAGGTTTTTCAATGTTATTAACCTTAGTGGGTTCATTCTTCCTAAAATTTCTAGGTTCAACAGTGTTCTTGCCTCTTGCCCTTCTGTTATTATTCCTCAGAAAGTTTCTAAAGTTCTTAGCAAGATAGGCAATCTCTGTAGCAGAGAGTTCATCATTAAATCCACCATCATCAACATCATCAACAGACTTAAGAGCCATTGATTTGGATTTGTTAGTCTTGGGGAGGTCTAACTCATAGGACTGAAGAGATCCTACAAGTTCATCCACAGGGATGGAGTCCACATCCTTGCTCTCAGTGATGGCAGTCACTTTGGGTCTAAAATCCTCAGTCAAAGATCTAAGAATCTTCCTAACAATTTTAGGTTGATCATAGATTTCACCCAAATTATAAGCAGAATTAACAATATCATTCAATTTAGCATAGAATTCATCAAAAGATTCATCATCATTCATTCTAATGCTTTCAAATCTAGAAGTTAATTGCTGCAACTTATTAATTTTAACTGCCTTCGTGCCTTCATGCACAGTCTGGAGGATTTTCCAAGCAGTATGAGCAACCTCAACATTAGAGATTCTCTTAAATTCCTCCATGGAAACAACATTAAAAATAGCATTCATAGCTTTGCTATTAAAAGCGGCTGCCTCCTTTTGAGAAGTTTGCCACTCACTCACAGGAGTAGTGGGCTTCTCCTATCCGTATTCAACGAAATTCCAAACTCTCTCATCAATGGATTTCAGGAAAGCTTTCATCCTTACTTTCCAATATGCATAGTTGTTTCCATCAAAGTGAGGTGGAACAACAAGAGAGTGTCCGTGTTCCACGACAACAGGGGTCAAGGATCAGCTCAAAGATCAAAGGATCAAACAAAAAGCTACCCGCTCTGATACCACTTGTCAGTACGTTTAGACCCCTTAAACTCAACAGATTAACCTAGTGAATTAGCCAAGTGATTAACTTAGGTAATTTAATTAAATCTAGGTTAACACAATTAAGCAAAAATAACAAAGCAGCGGAAAATAAATAACACAAAGATCTGATGACCCAGGAAACCACACCGGTAAAAACCTGGGGAGGATTTGACCTAGCTATCCTCAAGGTAAACTGAATCCACTATGAAAGAATTGAAGTTTACACGACAAGACTTAGACCACTAACATCTTGTTGCTACCCAAGTGTAGGAAACTTACTACCATGACCCCATGATAGCTCCGAGATCCACGGACTCCTTCTTTCCGGAATTCTTCAGCAAATCCACAAGCGCACCTGCTTGTATATCTTTGTGTTCTCTTGATTCTGCAACTGTATTGATCTACACAACTCTTGACATAAATCTCAAGTTTGTAAACCCTAAGTGTATGTGAAGGTAAACACCTCTAGATCTCACAAAGAGATTCACAAACACAGCAAAACAGAACTCTAAAAACGTGGCTAGGGTTTTCCCTTTTATACTTAGGGCAAAACATAAAACCCTATACATTAAAACGGGCTTGGGTTGAGTTGGAATTTTCTGCAGAAAAACGTTCTGCACGATTTTCGATCGATCGAGTCTAATTTTCGATCGATCGAGTCATACAAAAAGTTAAAGGTAATTCTGCATAAAAACTCGATTCCAACTTTACATTAAGACCCATACTTTGAGCAAGTCTAACACACGACTAAACATTGTTTTGATCATGGTTTGCCAACATACAAATTGAAGTTCTAAATACATTAGATCCTAATTCTTAGAACCTAACAGAGGAAAACGCCAAAAATAGCAAAAATCTCTTTGACCGGTTGGTGAGAAGACAAAAAAAGTTTGAAAAAGTTTTGAAAAGTAAAGAATCCACGTGAGAAAAGTCTTTTTAAAAAACACTAAGCCCGATTTTCGATCGATCGAAAAATAGATTCGATCGGTCGAAAATCCTTCGATTGATCCAGTATCAATCGAGAACCGATCGAAACACACAGAGACTTTAGTGAGATTTTAAAAACATTTTCGATCGATCGAAAAACAGACTCGATCGATCGAAAATCTAGAAAAATTGAATTTTTGAAAATTGAAACAAATTAGCTCAAAAACTCCTCAAAGCATTAAATTTTATGAAAAGAATGCATGAGTATGAGATGAGATGTTTTCGAAAAACTCATGTTTTTAACCCAGATCTCTCAAAGTAAGATTTTCCCATAATATCTCTCAAACTTTGAACAAGCAAACATGTTATGCATCAATTTTCAGAAATATTCAAACTTGGTTGGTCAGACCAAAAATACACACAATAACATGTACGTAGTTTAGCAAAGAATAACTTGTGTAGTGTGTGCAACTAGCATAAGCTTGAGAAACATGTGAGGTGATATGCACATATTGATTAATTACAATTTCTACAAAATCCATCACATGAAATTGAAAGAGACTATTACTTAAAGAGTTACATCATATAACTCTCACATCTCTTAGAATAAAAGCTTGCAATCATGTAAGTTTCTTGATTTGCCTCATTATTCAATTTAATTGATTAGAAACTTAATAAAAGCCGGGATAATGTACACACCAATTTTATTTGAATTGTGAAATTATTATAGCCCAATAATGTACACACCAATTTTAATTAGAGGCTACACCTTATGTTCTTTTTGTGCATGTGCTACACTTTCTCGAGCACAAAATCTTACGATATGCACTAAGGTGTTCATGATTGGCTAGTAAACAGTGGTGAGATGATTATTTATTCCTTTCTCAATAAGATCAAGTCCGACAATCAAAGACATAAGACTTCAAGATCAAGATCATGTGATCAACAAATATAGCATCTTCCCACACAACATGCACAACAAAACTTTAGCTAGTGAAGTGCAATAGAAATAAGTGCATCAAAGCTAAACCAGGTATATTCACATGTTATGCAAAATTTGATTGACCAACCTTGTCTTCAAGTTCAAGGAAACAACTAGCAAAAACACAATTTGCAAAAAAAAAAAATTTTTCTTTTTTTTTTTATATAAAAAGAAATAAACATCCTAGAATGAAATGCATGAATGTTATGCAATGCAAATCCTAGAAACAAAGGTCACAAAAGATAGAGCAATGAAGCACAAGGACCATGTAGTCAAGAATGACTAGAGACAAAGAATCACACCAATGACTTGACGAAGAGTCTCAAACTTTCCTTTATCAAGTGGTTTGGAGAAAATATCAGCATTCTGTCGTTCAGTTGGAATATACTCAAGAGCAACAATTTTCCGTTCAACAAGATCCCTAATGAAATGATATCTAATCTCAATGTGTTTGGTCTTAGAGTGTTGAACAGGATTCTTAGAGATATCTATAGCACTAGAGTTATCACAATAAACAACCATGGTGTCTTGTGATATTCCATAATCACTCAAAAGTTTCTTCATCCAAAGAAGCTGAGAACAGCAACTTCCAACAGCAATATATTCTGCCTCAGCAGTAGATAAAGAAACAGAATTTTGTTTCTTACTCATCCAAGCAACCAGATTAGCACCAACATAAAAACAACCACCAGTCGTACTTTTTCTATCATCAGCATTACCAGCCCAATCAGAATCAGAAAAACCAGCAAGAGAAAGATTTGACTCTTTGCTATAAAACAAACCATAATCATAAGTTCCAGCAACATACTTTATAATTCTTTTGACAGCATTTAAGTGAGAAACCTTGGGATTAGATTGAAATCTAGAACAAACACCCACACTAAATGCAATATCAGGTCGGCTAGCAGTTAAATACAAAAGACAACCAATCATGCTTCTATATAGGGTAACATCAACAGACACACCTGATGGATCGTTTGTTAGTTTTGCATTAGCAGCCATTGGTGTCCTAGCATGTGCAGCCTTGTCAAGACCAAATCTCTTGACCAAATTTCGTGCATACTTAGCTTGGTTGATGTAGATTCCAGCATCTGTTTGCTTTACCTGCAATCCCAAGAAATAAGTTAGTTCACCAACCATACTCATCTCAAACATGGCCTTCATTTCTTCTGCAAAAGATTGAGCAAGAGAATCATTAGTAGCACCAAAAAAAATATCATCAACATAAATTTGTACAACTACAAAATGATTCTTATCCTTTCGTATAAACAGAGTGGTGTCAGCAAAACCTCTCTTAAAGCCATGGTCCGTGAGATATGCAGTTAATCTATCATACCAAGCCCGTGGAGCTTGTTTCAATCCATAGAGAGCTCTCTTCAATTTGTAGACATCATTCGGCCTGTGAGGATCAACAAAACCTTTCAGTTGTTCAACATATACCTCTTCTTGTAACATGCCATTTAAGAAAGCACTCTTGACGTCCATTTGATACAACTTGAAGTTCATATGACTTGCTATAGCCAAAAGAATTCGAATGGATTCCAATCTTGCTACAGGTGCAAAAGTCTCATCAAAATCAATTCCTTCTACTTGTGTGTATCCTTGAGCAACAAGCCTAGATTTATTTCTGATAACAGTTCTATGTTCATCTGACTTGTTCTTGAAGATCCACTTAGTTCCAATAACATTGACTCCCTCTGGTCTAGGAACTAATTCCCACACATCATTTCGAACAAACTGATGAAGTTCTTCGTGCAAAGAATTTACCCAATCAGCATCTTGTAGAGCTTCATCCACCTTTTTTGGTTCGAATTGGGATAGATAGCATGAGTGAGTAATCACATTTAATGCTTTGGATCTCAATCTCATGTTATCATTCAAACTTCCCAAAATATTAGTAGCAGGATGATTTAACCTAACTCTCGAGGATGGACCTTTGACCAATGAAGTAGTAGTACCTTTCTGATCTGATGGACTCTGAAACTCTCTCTGTTCTTGTTAAGCTCCATGAACTGGTGTTGAAGGTTCTGAACTTGATGGCACAGAAGCTGTATCATTCAATACCCTTAACTCTTCCTCTGTATGCTTTCCCACATAGTTTTCAGGTAGAGAATCATCAACTTCCATAATCTTTTCTTGAACTTGAGGTGCATGTTCTGAATGGCCTTCTGAGTTTAATTCATCATTGATCACTACATTTGAGGATTCCATGACTATTTTAGTTCTCAGATTGTATACTCTGTATGCTCTACTGGTGGGAGAGTATCCCAGAAAGTAACCCTTGTCACTTTTAGCATCAAACTTTTCCAGGTTCTCTCTATCACGTAGAATGTAACAGTCACTGCCAAATATTCTGATGTATTTGACTACAGGCTTCTTTCCTCTCCAGAGTTCATAGGGAGTTTGCTTGGAATTTGGTCTGAAATATACCCGATTGAGAGTGTGACATGCAGTATTAACGGCTTCTCCCCAAAAAGATTTAGGCATCTTCTTATTATGAAGCATGACACGGGCCATTTCTTGTACAACTCTATTTTTCCTTTCCACTATTCCATTTTGTTGTGGTGTTTTGGGTGAAGAGAATTCCTGATGGGTGCCTTGATTATTGCAAAACGTAGCCAGTTTTGAGTTCTCAAACTCTTTTCCATGGTCACTTCTTATTCTGGCTATCACAGTTCCTTTTTCTACTTGCAATTTTTTGCACAGATGAATCATTTTTTCAGGAGCCTCAGCTTTATCTTTCAAAAGTACAACCCATGTGAATCTGGTAAAGTCATCCACAACAACTAGAATATACTTCTTTCCACCTAAACTCTGAACTCTAGCAGGACTTATGAGATCAATGTGCAGCAACTCCAAAGGTCTTGTGGTTTGAACATCAGCTACAGACGAATGTTTGGACTTCACTTGTTTACCCATCTGACATGGTCCACAGATGCATTTTTCAATCTTCTCAAACTTGGGCAACCCAATTACAGCATCACATTTTGAAATCTTCTCTAATTGCTTGAGACTGGCATGTCCCAACCTTTGATGCCACAAGTCAACTTGATTGATCTTAGCACTGAAGCATTTGTTGCTTATACTTGGGGTGATACCATAACAGTTATCAGCTGTCCTCACACCAACACACATACAGTCACCTCCTTCATCAAGTATTTCACATTCTTGTTTGGTGAAGAACACATTCAGTCCATTGTCACAAATTTGACTTATGCTGAGTAAGTTAGCCTTCAACCCATCAACATACCAAACATCTTCAAAGACTGGTAGTCCTAGAATATCCACAGTACCAATTCCTCTGATCACAGATTTACTTCCATCTCCAAAGGTAATTGTTCCAATCTTTCCTTCGAAGAGTGTCTTGAATAAAGCTTTATTTCCTGTCATATGCCTGGAACAACCACTATCCAAATACCAAAGACAAGAATCACGTGCCTTTAAGGCGGTTAAAGTAGTATAGCACATGTAATTATTATCATATGTGATTATAGCAAGACACTCAAGAAAAATTTTAACAAAGATGGTAAAGAACAAGCACACCAAGTAGACAATGTGACAAACTAAAGAGAAGATTTTAGAGAAATCCATAACAACAGGGGTCAAGGATCAGCAAAAAGATCAAAAGATCAAACACAAAAGCTACCCGCTCTGATACCACTTGTGAGTTCGTTTAGACCCCTTAAACCCAACAGATTAACCTAGAGAATTATCCAAGTGGTTAACTTAGGTAAATTAAACAGAACTAGGTTAACACAAATAATCAAAAACAATAAAGCAGCGGAAAATAAAGAACACAAAGATCTGATGACCCAGGAAAACCAAACTGGTAAAAAACCTGGGGAGGATTTAACCTAGCTATCCTCAAGGTAAACTGAATTCACTATGAAAGAATTGAAGTTTACACAATAAGACTTAGATCACTAACATCCTATTGCTACCCAAGTGTAGGAAACTTACTACCATGACCCCATGATAGCTCCGAGATCCACGGACTCCTTCTTTCTTGAATTCTTCAGCAATTCACAAGCGCACCTGCTTGTATTTCTTGAAGATCTTTGATTCTGAAACTGTATGATCTACCAAGCTCTTGACATCAACTTTGAGTTTGGAAACCCTAAGTGTATGTGAAGGTAAACACCTCTAGATCTCACAATGAGATTCACAAACACAGCAAAACAGAACTCTGAAAACGTGGCTAGGGTTTTCCCTTATATACTTAGGGTAAAACATAAAACCCTATACATTAAATGGGCTAGGGCTGAGTTGGAAAATTCTGCAGAAAAACAATCTGCATGACTTTCGATCAATCGAGTCAGGCAGAAAGTGCATAGTGAATTCTGCATAAAACTCGATTCCAACTTTATATTAAGAGCCATACTTTGAGCAAGTCTAACACACAACTAAAAGAATGTTTTGATCATGGTTTGCCAACATTACAAATTGAAGTTCTAATACATTAGTTCCTAATTCTTAGAACCTAACAGATCCTCATTCTAAAAATTTAAATCAAAGTAGATGAAGATCTTTGATCACCATTCCAAAAAATCTAGATCAAAGTAGATGAAGACCTTTGATCGCCATTCCAACCTATCCAGATCAAAGTAGATGAAGACCTTTGATCGCTGTTTCAACAAATTTAGATCAAAGCAGATGAAGACCTTTGATCCCTATTTCAACAATTCCAGACCGAAGTAGTAGAAGACCTTTGATCAACACTCCAGAAATTCTAGATCAAAGTAGAAGAAGACCTTTGATCAACATTTCAGAATTCCAGTTTCGAAGTAGAAAAGTCCTTTGGTCACCCCAGTTGCCAAGAATCATGTCTAGATTCATCAACTACCAGCTAAGTCAAGTACTTTCATTTGTTGTCATAAGATAAGGAACTAGTTCTTTGTTCCAAAGTTTTGGGTTTGAGGGCTAAGTAATCTTTAAAAATTCGACCCCAATTAAATCATGGTCGCTAAAATCAGTGTCTTTGTTTTACATTGGCATTCGCTTTTCAAGCTTTGTCAATGAGGGGCATTCTATAGACACTCAATTTTGCACCAATGATTTAATCAAGGAGAAGACTCGAATGACTATCCATGTACCCCAAAAATTATAATTGCATTACATGTATCAATTTGTTCTTGCATTACATACATCATTTTGTCTTTGTATTACATGCAACATGTCATTCGTTTCATATCATAATTTTGATCTTGAGATTCTAATGGTCGCAATGGTGTTTTCGGTTTTCAAATCGGACCATCAGATCAAAAGATATCGCATGATCAAGTTTGCATGGTCAGCATGCATTGCGTCTAGGTAGGGTTGATCACACATGATTAGTTTAAATTAATTTTTATTGGTTAAACCATTAAAATTAATTAAGTAATTTTGTGATTGGTTGATAATTAGTGTTTAAAATAGGACTGCATGCATAGGAATAAAAAGGGTGATTGGATAACAATAAAATTATGGATAATCTGAACTTTATCAAGATTTATTTTAGGGTACTAAAAAAACCTGAATTATCTAGAAAAGAGATATAAAAAAATCATAGACGAAGGATGAAAACACGTCTAGGTACAAGGACCGGTCAAAAAACCCTAGAAGATGAGTCCAAACAGCACTCAAACATGAAAGAGTGCTCGGTGTCCAAAGGCCAATTCAGCACTTTTGGAGTGCCAAACAGCCTTCAAGTGACAATAAGGCACACCCTTTTTAATCTTTTCGTGAAAGGATGCGTCTGGATTCAAACTCTAATCATCCGTGCCTATTTTTTAGAGTCTTTTGGCCTCTATAAATAGAGA
Organism: Lithocarpus polystachyus; assembly: GCA_033629205.1. Lineage (NCBI taxonomy): Eukaryota > Viridiplantae > Streptophyta > Magnoliopsida > Fagales > Fagaceae > Lithocarpus > Lithocarpus polystachyus. Next base: position 36,838,159 of record CM066171.1, on the reverse strand, counting down.
CTGAACCTTATAATTCAAGACCTTTTTTTTACAATTTGAGAGGCATAAGATTTTGGCTTTTAAATTGCTCATATTTTCTGATCTTCTGTCTAAGTTTTGCTCCAAAAATTAGGGTTAGGGTTTTTAGGTTTCAAAGATAACTGAATAAGTTTCTTTGAACCCTAAAACATCCTCTTAAGAACAAAGAGTTCTTATGCAAGAGGTTGTTTCTTTCACCCTATCTTTTCTTTATGCTTCATTTTATGTTGATGAATGTTTTTATCCATAGCATGAATTATTAATCATTGTTTTGTTTAAAGCATGATTGTTTTTATGCAATTGTTATAATCTTTTTCTTGAATATCAATAATCTGCATGTGAACTACGCTTTTTCTTAAATAAAAAACGGATCTACATCTTCCTTAGATGTAAATCTAAATTTTTCTCCAATCAAAAAAAGAATCTGCATCTTCATTAGATGCAAATCTAAATTTTTCATAAATTAAAAATGGATCTACATCTTCCTTAGTTGCAAATCTGAATTTTTCTCAAATTAAGAACTAATTTGCATCTTCATTAGATGCAGATCTGAATTTTTTTTTAAATAAAAATTGATTTGTATCTTTCTTGGATACAGATCTGATTTTTCTTTAACACATGCAGATTTTTGAAATAAAGAAGAAGATTAAACATGATTATGTTTGTTTTATTCAAGTGCATGTAGCACAGATTTTAATTATGAGTGAAACTCTCTTCTTAAAAAATCTTTTTCACTCTTTTAAAACGTATAAAAAATAGATCTGATTTTTCTGTCATTAAAAAACCATTTTTTTATCATTACAACACAGATCTGAATTTTTATCTCCAAAAACCACTTTTTTTTACATAATACAAAACAAATCTGGTTTGACAAATCAAATCAATTTTTTTTACCAATCAAAATATATCAGAATTTTTAAACAAAAGAAGAAACTTCATTCATAAACAGATTTATGTGATTTGATCTTTATTTTCACATGTTCAACATATCATTCATGACATGCATAAAATGGTACTTGGTCACAAGAGTCTAGAAGACCAAACTTTGTTTAGGCAGAATGGGTGCCTAACACCTTCCTATTCTAGAACCTAAGCCTTCTGATTTCGATCATTGGTTAAGTAGTTCTAGCCTTGTGTTTGTTTTATTTTGGGTAGAATGTAACTAGGACAAAAAGCCTTGTAATTACTTGGTAGTTTGTAACTAGGACTCAAAGCCATGTAATTTTTCAATTTTCCACTTGTGTAATTTTTTATTCAATCAATGAAGAGAACAATTTAATCATGTACTTATTTTTTCTTTTCTTTTTTTATAAAATAAAAAAGTGGCGACTCCATACCACTGACCTAAATAAAGAGGTGCCTTAAAAGGTACTCGAATTTCATTTTTGAGGGGAACTTTTTCCAAGGTCTCTCACAGGCAGTCTGGGCAAAAGTTAGGGCATCTTGAAAGAAGTGAAGAAGAGCCACAAGGAAAATGGTGAACTGACTCCAAGCTAGGGGCAATCCTTGAATGAGAATACAAGGGAAGATGAGACTAGCTCCAAGTTAAAGCAACCATGATGAGAAAAAAATTACATAGGAGATGAGTTGATTGAGGAGAATACAAGAAGAGAATGATAAGAGAAGTGAGGTGTGCATGTTCAAACAAGGACAATGATTGAGTTCGCTAGAGATGATCAAATTTTAAATTCATGTTTGGGCTAATCAATGAAGATGGTGGGTAGTTCATCAAAAACTAGTTCGAAGAGAATATACATTGATATGCAAAATCATCTAGATCCATGGTCCCTTGCTTCTTTACCTCCTTTCTTCAACTCCTCTACATTTTCTTAAAGTTCCTCTTTGTATTCATATCATGTTGTGCTTTACTATCTCAAAGATCTTGTTATGTATGAAATCTCACTGGTCTAGAGTCTCTTCCAACTTGTTGCATTCATAAATATTCATTCTTCTCAAAACTCTTGTCGTGTTTGAAACTTCATTGGTCTAGAATCTCTTTCAACTACCATCGATCTTCATCTAGAGGTGTCAGGAATTCTAGGAAATTGATGGTCATCCAAAGGCGAAAAAGGGAAAAGAAAAGAAAAAAAAAAGAGAAAGGAATGAATGATTTGTTTAAATAAAAATGTACCCCCGTAAAAGAAAAGAGTACAATGAACCCATGGTCTCATCAACTCTTTCTTGTTAATACTTTAAGAAAAAAAAAAGCTTTTTTAGAAATACAAAAAATGGGAGGGAAAAATAAAAAAATGAGTAAAAGGAATGTAAGATGAAGATTTAAAAAGAAATGAGGAATTGGAAAATGAGAGATGAAAGGGAAAGGATAAAGAAAAAGATGAGAAGAGGGGGAATAAAAGAAAAGAAGATGGAAGAAAGAGACCAAAAAAATGATGATGAGAGGATAAAAAAAAAGAATGATGAGAAAAAAAGAGAGAGATGAAAAAATAGAAGATTGAAAAGAATGATGTGATATGTTGTGCTTGGTTTTGTCCTGATGTGTTTGGACCAAACCTAATGTGACCCGTTGTGCTGATGAGACCAAATCGTTGTGAAAAGTTCAAAAGATTCAAAAAAATTTCAAAATTCCAAAGAAGAATTCAAAAACTTCAAGAAGGACATCACTTAAGAAGAAAAGAAAAATTCTCAAAAGAGACTTTTCAAAAAAAAATTCAAGTGAGAGATTGGCACTTAAGAAGAGAATCAAGAATTTCAAAAGTCAAAAGAGAATTTCAAAAGAAATATTTCAAATTTCAAAAATTCAAGAGAGGTTTCAAAAATGGAAGAAAGTTTTCAAAGGTGGATGGATTTGAATGATGAATTTCTTTTGATTTCCTTAAATAATGATTTTTTCTGAAAGAAAAAGAAAAAAAATGAAATGATGATGTATGAATTCCTAGATGTGTAGTGTTGAGTCTTTTGAGCATTTTCAAGATGATGTGATGATGTTGTTATGCCGTGTTGAAATGTTTATGATGATGTGATGATAACATGATGTGTGATGTGTGTTTTGGCTTAAGATGGTTGCCATCCTTATTATGTACATGATGTGTTGTTGATGTGATGATAACATGATAATACAATGTGATGTGTTTTGCTGGCTTAGGATAATAGCCATTCTTGTTGTGTTTCTTTGATTCTAAGTTTAGGATGAGCAAACTTAAGATCTTTGATGTGGAAGGTATGGGTAGAACCAACAAAAATTCCCCAATGAGTTAAGATCATCAACATAGAAGGACTCCCCCCTGGGTCCAAGGCACAAAGCAACCTCCCCAAGAGTTGTAAAGAAAACTTTCTCCATGGAGTCGATAAACCCCCACCCCCCTCATGGGTAGAATCAACACGAACTCCTTAGCGAACCATGAAGGAAATAGAAGAATTTTCCTCCATGGACCATACATCTCCAAGGACTTCCACGTAGGTCACAATCAGTCCATTATAGATTAAGACATCAATCAAATCCCCAGCAAAATTCGATATCATAGAGGGACTCCCCCGTGGGTCCAAAGGCACAAAGGCAACCTTCTCAAGAGTTGCAAAATAAAATTTCCCCAATAGAGTTGATAAAACTTCCTCATAAGTGGAATCAACGTCAGTCCCCAGTAAGTCAGAAAGAAAAAGAATAAAGTTTTCCCCAATAGGCTACACTCCACCAAACTTCTCAGCAAGTTATCTCTACCCAGCGATCTACACACCATCAAAGAATTCCTTGTAGGTCCAACATCACTACTAAACTTCTCAGCAAGTTATCTCTCCCTAGTAGACCACACATCATCATACTTCTCAGCGAGTCCATCAACCTACTCCTGAATGAATCCATCATCCTACTCCTTAGTGAGTCCATCACCATATTCCCCCGCAAGTCCATCAACATACTCCTCAAGGAGTCCATCACCATACTCCTCAGTGAGTCCATCATTCTACTCCTCAGTGAATCCATCACCATACTCCCCAGTGAGTCCCTAACCCTACTCCTCTGCGAGTCCATTAACATACTCCTTGGCGAGTCCATCCTACTCCTTAGTGAGTTTTTCCTTACCATCCCAAACGAGCCATGAAAGAAACAGAAGATTTTTCTCCAATGGGTCATATACCATCCTACTCCTCAGTGATTTTTTCCTCACCATCCCTAGTGAGCCATAAAGGAAACATAAGATTTTTCCCCAATGGATCATATACCATCCTACTCCTCAATGAGTTTTTCCTTATCATCCCCAGTGAGCTATGAAGGAAACTAAAGATTTTTCCCCAATGAATCATATACCATCCTACCCTTCAACGAGTTTTTCCTTACCATTCCCAATGAGCCATGAAGGAAGCAAAAGATTTTTCCTCAGTGGATCATATACCATCCTACTCCTCAGCGAGTTTTTCCTTACTATCCCAGTGAGCCATAAAGGAAACAGAAGATTTTTCCCCAATGGATCATATACCAACCTACTCCTCAGCGATTTGTTCCTTATCATCCCCTACTCGTGCACATATTCTCTGAGATTTGAATATGCAGGCACAGTAGAAAAGGTAGAGGTAGAGAGATAGAGATAAAGGCCAAGGTCACCCCGAGGCAAGGGCCTCACTAGAATAGGTAGAGATGGGGATAGAAGACGAGTACCACCCGGAGAAGTTTAAGGCAAGAGCCCTAAATGGATCCTTGCTTGTTGGGTTAGCTCATAATTTGTTAGGTTAGCTCGTAGGAGCTCTCTTTGTTTTTTCTTTTTTATTTAAAGTGACTCTAGGATAGTGAATCACTTGCCTTTTGCTTGCAATTGTCAAAACAGGTTCTCGGATAGTGAACTTGTCATTGCTCATTTCCCAAGAAATAAAGGTGGAAATTCAGGCATACGAATCCTACACAAATCTTTGGAGTTGCACTTGAGTCGTATGTCGAAACAAAACGTTTTGTCTCTTATTCTTTTGTTTCCATTAGCAAAGCTCACAAATCAAGAGAGGGGCATATGTAGACATCACATTTTTTACTCTTTACGACTCAGGCCCCTATTCTCCAATGATGCCTAAATTCCAAGGCCCAAGGTTGGTTTAAGGCCTAATCAGATGTTAAATTAATTTAAGAGGTGTTAAAATAGAAAATATAATTTTTAATGAGAAAAAATATATTTTTGGAAAATAAAGGCCAAAGAAAACCTACGATTTGTGTACATAGGTACAAACCTGCATATACAGGCATACGCCGCGTACGTAGGCACAAGTATGCGTACGCAGCTAGGGTTTCAGAGACATAAAAAAGACTGAGGTTTGGAATGATCCCACATTGTCTGGGGGTCACATCATCTGGGGGTCATCCCAAACTCCTATTTTTCAACAATATAAAGCCTTACATGGTACATTTTCAAAACACACAAAAAATCCTAAGGGAAAACCTAAGATTCACTAGAAATGGTGAATCAAAGAGGGAGTTTTTAACAAACAATTTCAAGTGAATTTTTATTTGATTGGGGCCTTTTCTGGCCTTGATCTTTTGAGTTTAAGATTACTAATCACATTTTTATTGATTTGTGAATAAATTGATTGAGGGTAATGGTCAAATCAAGCTTGAAACGCTTCTTGTTTGAGGTATTGAGCTTAACTCTTTCTTTTTCTTTTCCTTTTTTTTTAGCCTTCTTGTTATATTTTAATCTGTTTCTTTGCTTAGTTTACATTTATATATATTGTTTAGCTTATTTTTATGCTTTCTTTATATTTTAAGCTGTTATTTAAGCTTTCAAGTCTTGCTCAGTTTTTCTGCTAATCTGTTTTTGGGTTAGAGTTCAGGCATGTGTACGTACAAATACTTTTGTATGCACATGCAAGCTCGAAGTATGCGTTTGTAGGCCTATGTATGCGCATGTGTACTCGTGCCCAAAAACCCTAATTTTGATTTTCCTGTTTCTTTTGCTTTGCTTGTTTTACCTAATATGCCTTTATTTTGTCCATCTTATATGCTTTTGAGTTTCTTTTTTGTTTGTTCACATGTTTGTTTGTCATTGTATGCTAGATTAGGGTTTTATCTTTTTTTCCCTTAATTTTAATGCCATGCCATTCATTCACATATCCATCCATTGATATTATAGGTGCTGAATTACTGTAAGGTAAGTAAAAGGTAAGTCATGCATTAGAAATGTTCATGCATTTGTGATATGATCTTGTTTTGGTGCTAGAGATGAATGTGAATGCTTGGATGAATCACATGTTACTTGCAGGCTTGTTCAAAATTTAATCGGCACCGATGAAACCGCCAGTGCCAAATTGATCTGACCGATTCAAAGCTCCACCGTAGATGCTTCTAGAGGTGGTCGGCAAAGATCTGAGCATACCAAAGGCGGCCGGTGCGGCGATCGACGAACATTTTTCACTCCGATGAGAATTCACACCGCACCGATGTGTATATATATATATATATGTTGTATAATTTATATATGTAGTATGCGTTTGGTTAGCGTTTTCATGTTGTGTTTTCTGCGTTTTTTTTTTCCTGGACGCACGTTTGGCACTGTTCATTGTCCATGAACAGTGATTTTAGGCTTATGAACAGTGCCAAACGCGTGAATAGTAACTTTTTTATTATTTTTTTATTGCTTTCAGTTTTCAGCAAAATAAGTGGTATTTAAACGGACCCGTAGTTACTATAGGTTTCAAACTTTCAATAGAGAGAAGGTGAGAGTTTAAGAGAGGTAAGGAAGGAAGGATGAAGAAGAAAGGGAAACGGTGCATGAGAGAATGAGATGGGAAATGTAGGGTTTGTAAATTTTAACACTACAATACCAAAATGACGTTGTTTGAGCCTGATATTAATTTTAATATCAGTTCCAAAGTGACGTCGGTTTGGTATTAGATTAAAAAAAAATTGTAAAGTTGTCATTTTATAAACCCTAAATATCTTATATCCCCATCCCCAATCAATTCCCTACCTCTCTTTCTCTCTCTCTCTTCCCGTTAGTCTTTCTTACCCAAGCATTTCGGCCTCTCCTCTCTCTCCTTTCCCTCTTCAGCCTCCGTCACTTGCTGTCAGTTTGCCTTCATACTCTACTGCTTGATGCTTTGTTCTTGGAGTTTCACCGCGCCATTGTTCTTGGAGTTTCACCCTCTCCCCTGCCCCTTGTTCTATCAGGTTTGTTTATATATTTTCCTTTGATAGTTTTGTTTCATCTTTTATGACTTAGGTTTAGTTTATTTTAGTTTTTTTTTTTTTTTTTTTGTGATTTGAAATGGTATATTTTTTAGAGAGATTGTGAATTTGTGCGTATTTTGTTTAAAGTGTATGTTTGTTTTTTGTTTAGAATATTTGGGTTATCTAATGATTATGTAGTGGTTTGAAAGTGTTAAATGCTATGTTTGGATTTTGAGAAAATTGAAGAATTCACTGAACTAACCGCACCGAACCAATATCTTGCATCGCACGTTGTGTAGACCGGTCTTGGGAAAACTGCACCTTATAGGTGTAGTGATAAAAGCACTCTTATAACCAGCTGCATCGCATCATGTACAGGCCTGGTTACTTGGATCTTTCCTTATGCTTATGCTTCTGCCTTGATTTGATTATACATGTTGCTACCTGGAATATGATATGATGCAATGTTGTATGCTTAGATGTATGCTAGTGTGTGTATGAGTTAGAATACAAGTATTGAACATGCATTTAATAGGGTTAAGATATAAGACACGATGATGGGAGGCCAACCTTATGGTTGGGCGGTCTTGGGTTCTTAACACCTTCCCAAGAATGTACCTAAACTCTGAACCCATACTTTGGTAGTAAGATCAATGGTCCTTCCTCGAAAGGATGCTATATTCATGGTTCCTAGACCATATAACTAGGTGGCGACTCCGACACTTTCCATTGTGTCCACAATAGGTCACCTTATTCATGATATGAAGTTAATAGTGGTGCAAGGCACAATTGGTCATGGGTCTACTTCAAAGTGGGTGACAATGTAGAATTAAAATTTGATGCGGGTGACATTTTATTTCAGTCCAAGTTCAGAAATTTTGGATCGACTTAATCTTTTGTCTTGTTCGTTACTTTTGAATGGAGATGTGTTTTGAGAAATAAACTCCTAGCTAGTTGGATTTTTACGCATTTCGCTTTGTTCCATATGTACTGTTCTTTATGTCCTGAATACATATTACAATAACCCCATTTTTGGGGAGGGGCCGAAAAAAGTCAAATGACTCTCCGTGTATGTGTATACTATTTATTTTTCTTAAAATTAATATATAAAATATCAAGGTGCTTTACCTTGAAGCCTCAGTAATACATTAACTATCAAATTAAATTTTAAGAACTTTTCAAAATATGAGAATTTGATAGCCCATAAAGACTATCTTAAGGCACTTTGTAGAAGATAAATTTAAATATGCAAAGCCAAAGAAGGCATCACAAAAGTGTAAAACTAAAATTTGATTTAGGGTGACATGTTAATAAAGTCCAAAGGTTGGAAATTTTTAATTGACTTGCTAATCTTGTTCTTGCTTTTGAATGGACCTTGCTAAAAAATGAGAAAATTATATTAAAGGAAGTAACCCAGATGACACCTGACTTTTGCTAATGATCATAGCGCACTTCAGTTTTTGGCACTCATGTAGCAAGGATACTTCATCATCCTTGGCTAGAATAGATTTGATACTCTTTAGTTTGACAGAAGATTTTGCCTCTAGAAGTAGCTGAGAGGCTGAAACCTTCACCAACTCACAAAGACGGAACTCAATAACCATTACAAAGACGGGTGCTAAGATTCCAATGTCACACATATTATAGTATATATCTAGGTAATCACCGGGTAATCACATGTCACACACATGGTTAGAACATAAAGAGCTCACAAACAAATTAAATTTAATTCAAAATATGTAATTCACTTCCAAGTATTTTCATAAAATAATTGAATACCTAAGATATTCACAAGGTTCTCAAAGCCTTCAACTCATTTCTTGTCAAAACGACTTTGTATTAACTTCCCAAAAAAAAAAAAAAAAGTTCATGATAAAGCATCTTTATATTTTGTAAATAATGCAATAAATCCATAAAATTCATTCTCAAGAATTTAATCAAAGATGTTAGTCTTTTCAATGCTAACAAATCATGCATTTCCCCATATGCAATAAGAAATATAATGAAATTCCATATATAATTATATATAGTAGGGTCACAACACAACACTCTTTAGAAAAACACAGTTCCACAATTAATTTTCCAAAATGCGTTTAACCCAAAAACAATGTTTATGCAAAATGGTTATTTTCCAACAATTCCATTAAAAAGCTACTTGCCTCACAACCTGCAAAAACCTAATTCCCCAAGCTCCAAAGGAGGTTAACTAAAACCTAAAAGTTACCAAGCAAACCTATCACAATAAACATAAAGCTTGACATTGCATCTAGCAATGAATTAGAGATTCCTAACTAAGCATTTAATTAGTCAAGCCTATTATTTAACCTCTCAAATAATGTATTCCACTTCCAAAGTTTCTCAACAAATTAATTTACAAGGCATAGACTCCCATTATACTCATAAATCATTCAAGGTATTATCCCTAACATCAAAACCTCAACACTTTATGAGTAGTTCCCACAAGATTTATATAATATCATCAAGAGACATGACACCAAAATCATAATATTCTCCAAGACAACAATTAGAATCTTTAACTAGCTCCAAATAATCAATAAACCAAATCTTCACCACTTAGATAACCTCCATTGTAAAAACTATAAACCCACTCATCAAATAATTCCACCAACACAAAACCCATACATATAAACACATGAATATCACTTCTAAAGCTCATAAATCACATGGGTATCATTATCAAAGCTTAGATAAAGAAAGCTTCTAGCAAAAGCATATAAACCCACCAAAAAGATTAGATATTTTTGCCTCAAATAAAAGATGTGAAGATGCAAAGGTTCCTAAGAAGTTTTTCCGATGATCTTGCTAGAATAATGATGGTGGAAATGGTGGTGTAGAGTGGGGCACCAATGGTAAAGTGAGATGGAGAAAGTGGGAGGAGTGTGAAATGAAAAGAAAAGAGAACCAAATGAGATGGAGGGATGGACCGGCCAAAGAGAAGAGGGTGAGATATTATGAGATTGTGTGGTGGGGAATAGTTGCGGTAGGTGGGGATCACGTAGGTCAAAAAAATTTGACCACCTTTTTTTATTTTTTTAACGTGGTTGGGGCGTTACATTCTCCACTTCTTATAAAAAAATTCTTCCTCGAAATTATACAAAGTACTTTGGTCTCACTCCATTATGCACTTGTTCCATGATTTTCATCAACTATGAGTCACTACCTTGCAACTACTTAATTTTCTTTACTAGAGTTGGTTGAACTCTCAACTAACCAAGTAGGCCTTTGAATGGCCTGTACAACCTTAACTCCTAACCTTTCTAAATCAATAATGATTTACCTCTAACTGGTATGCAAAGCAGCTGAAAAACCTAGAGACTTTCTACTAAGTGCATCAACCATGACATTAGCCTTACGAGGATGTTAGCTAATAGAGGAATCAAAGTCCTTAATCAATTCAAGTCATTTTGTGGTCTCATATTTAGCTCATTCTAGTTAAAGAAATTGTCACGCCCCAAACCTTAAAGGGTCCAAAGCATGAAAAGGACATCTCAAAGTACCTGTAGATTTTTTTTTCCCTTTTTGACAATTCAATCCACATAAATCATATCAAGTACCAACATCAAGAATTATCATAATAATTCCATTAAATACACTCTCAAAGTAAGTCAGAACTCTAAACAATAATTACAAGGACCATTGGCCACAAAAGAATAAGGCTTGAATAAGTAATTACATATCATCAGCTTGCCCCATCAATGGGAATAACATCACAACCATTATAATATACAAAAGAATGAGTCAAGCCTATTCTAAGATGTATATCATCTAATATCTCCATTACAAAGTTCAGCCTCCATCAGTAGTTAGTCTAACTACTGTTAGCCACCAAAAAGCTGTCTCAAAAGATTGTTGCCTACTCTGAAAAGTTCATAAAAATAATGGGATGAGGTAGAGCCCAGTAAGAGGCATAATTAATGGGGGTGGGGGAAATGCAAGTTCCATTTTCAATAATAATAATAATATGATATGATAAGAATGATTGAATAATGAAACACAAAGTTTCTCAAAGTAAATACCTTGAAACTATATACAATAATCGGTGAGCAATAATAATATAATTCCAAAGCCATAAAATCTAACATACGATAATTTATCTCAAATATACCACACTACCACATAGATCGGTCAGGGGATCTACCCATTCACAACTGGCATGATATTGTCCTCTCTAGTATGTAGACTTTTGGCCCTATGGACAACAGCCTCACCCATACCCTCAAGGTTTTTCTCTTCCCCCATAGGTAGTAGAGAGAGCACATCAAATAAGACCTCCCTTGCATGTGGTCTCTTGGCCCCATGGACAGCAGCCTCACCCACACACAATCAAAGAACCTCTTCCCCCATGGGCAGCAGGGAAGAACGCGTCATCCAAAGTGAGAGGGCACTGACCTGGATTTGATTTCATTGTCACAAAGACTACAAAAACCAAATCGGGTGATCACCGGGAAATCACACATGGCATGGTGTTAAAACCACATAAAGCTCACAGGTTACATTACTTTCAAATACATAGTTTATGTCTAGGTAATTTCTGTTGGGATCTAAGACTTTAGGTTTAAATTTATTAGAACTTTATTTTGTAATGTTGGCAAACCATGATCAAAACATTTAGTCATGTTTTAGACTTGCTTAAAGTATGTTTAATGTGTAAAGTTGGAATTGAGTAAACTACTAGATTTACTGTGTAAATCTGCCTGGCTTGATCGATCGAGTCTAATTTTCTGCAGATTTTTTTTCTGCAGAATTTTCCAACTCAGCCCAAGCTCATTTGACATGTAGGGTTCTATGTTTTTCCTTAAGTATAAAAGGAAAAACCTAGCCACATTTTTGTGGTTGTTGCGGTTGTAGTTTATGCTATGTATGTGAATCTCTTGTGAGATCTCAAGGTGATTGCCTTCACAGATACTTAGGGTTATCAAAACCAACCATCACATGTTATAACTCAAAACCCATAAATTTTCTACCATAAATAAACCTTAGGTAGTCATCATTAGCACAAACCATATACCCACTCATCAAATAATTTCACCACTACAAAACCCATACATAAAAACACATAAATATCACTTCCAATGCTCATAAATCACATGGGTATCATTATTAAAGCTTAGATAAAAATAACCTTAAGAAAAAGTGTAAAACCCACCAAAAAGATAAGAAATTTTACCTCAAATAAAAGGGATGAAGATGCTTAGGGGTTCCTAAGGATTTTTCTAGTGATCTTGCCAGAAAAATGATGGTGAGATGGTGTGGTTTGGAGTGGAGTTTGGTGGGTGAGTGTGGAAGTGAGTGAGTGAGTGTGTGTGTGTGTGTGTGTGTGTGTGTGTGTTTAAGTAAAGAGAAAAGAAAGAAAATGAAAGGAAGAAAAGAGATGTGAGGAACCGGTTAAAGGGATAAGGGGATGAGTGAAAATGAGTGGTGGGGAAGGGTGTTAGGTGGGGGGCATGTGGGAACTAAAAAAAATCTGGTCTTACACTTTTTTTTTTTTTACCTTACAGGGACGTTACATTCTTCCCCACTTTTAAAAATTTCGTCCTCGAAATTTTACATACCTTGATTCTGAAAAAGGCTTGGGTATTTCGACAACATATCATCCTCACACTCCCAAGATGCCTCTTTCACTGAATGATTCTTCCAAAGCACCTTTACCCAAGATATTGTTCTATTGCATAGCACTTTCTCCTTTCGATCCAAAATCTCTACTAGCACTTCTTCATATGATAAATCATCTCTAATTTGAAGAGGCTCATAGCTCAAAACATGTGAAGGGTTAGGAATGTATTTCCTTAACATAGACTCATGGAAAACATTATGAATTCCTAACAGGGCCGGTGGTAGGGCAATTCTGTATGCAACTTTGCCCACTCTCTCCAAGACCTCAAAAGGCCCTACAAACCTAGGGCTTAACTTATCCTTTTTTCCAAATCTCATTACTCCTTTCATAGGTGCAACCTGTAGGAAAACTTTGTCTCCAATTTCAAGTTCTAAAGCATTACTTTTAATGTCATAATAGCTCTTTTGTCTACTTTGGGCTGCTCGTAGTCAATCACGAATCATATTTACCTTTTCACAAGTCCTTTGAATAATCTCTGAACCCAAGAGTTTTCGTTTTCCAATCTCATCCCAACAAATTGGGGATCTACACGTTCTCCCATACAAGGTCTTAAAAGGTGCTGCTTTAATACTTAAATGGTAACTATTATTGTAAGCAAACTCCACCAAAGGTAAGTGACTAGCCTAACACCCTTTAAAATCCAAAACACATGCTTCTAGCATATCTTCTAGAGTTTGAATAGTCCTTTCAAATTGTCCATCTGTCTGAGGGTGGAAAGCTATGCTAAAATATAATCTAGTACCCAAGGCCTTTTGCACACCACCCCAAAAATGAGAAGTAAACCTTGGATCTCTATCTGAAACAATAGAAGCAGGTACTCCATGAAGTCTCACAATCTCATCAACATAGAGCTGAGCTAACTGATTGAGGGAGTAGTTCATCCGAATAAGGAGAAAATGAGCTGATTTTGTCATTCTATCAACAATCACCCAAATAGCATCATGACCCTTAGGAGATCTCGGCAATTCTGAAACAAAATCCATGGTGATTTTCTCCCACTTCCATTGGGGAATAGGAAGTGGTTGCAACAAACTTAAGGGTCGTTGGTGCAACACCTTAACCTGCTGACAAGTCAAACATTGCTCTACAAAGTAAGCAATCTCCCTTTTCATATTGTTCCACCAAAAGTTTTCACGAAGATCATGGTACATCTTTGTACTACCTGGATGTATTGTATATGGGGAATAGTAAGCCTCCTCCAGAATCTCCTTTTTAATCAATGGATCATTTGGCACAAAAAGTTTACTACTAAATCTCAAAGCGCCAACCTCAGAGATAGAAAATTCAGATTTCTTTCCACTATGCACCTCATCCATGATTTTCTTTAAATGTGGGTCATCAGCCTGTAACAGTTTAATTCTTTCCACCAAAGTTGGTTGAACACTCAAACTAGCCAGGTAGACCTCAAAATGGCCCATAACAACCTCAATCTCCATCCTTTCAAGATCCCGAATAATTTCCTTTCGAGTGGTTAGCAAAGCAGCTGAAAAACTTGAAGGCTTTCTACTAAGAGCATCAGCTACAACTTAACCTTACCAGGATGATAGTTAATAGAGCAATCATAATCCTTAACCAATTCCAACCATCTCCGTTGCCTCATATTTAACTTCTTTTGGGTAAAGAAATATTTTAAACTTTTATGATTAGTGAAAATCTTTCATCTTTCCCCATACAAGAAATGTCTCCAAATTTTCAAAGCAAAAACAACTACAGCCAACTCCAAGTCATGAGTGGGGTAATTTTTCTCATAATTTTTCAATTGACGAAAGGCATAAGCCACAACCTTCCCATTTTGTATCAACACACAACCAAGTCCTTAATGAGAAGCATCACTATAAATGACAAAACCCCCTATACCTGAAGGGATAGTTAACACTGGAGTTGTGACCAATCTCCGCTTTCGCTCTTGGAAGCTTTTCTCACATTCTTCCTTCCACTCAAATTTAAAATTCTTCCGAGTTAATTGTGTCAATGGAGTTGTAATGTGGGAAAATCCCTCCACAAATCTTCTATAGTAACCAGCAAGGCCCAAGAAACTTCTAACCTCACTCACATTTGTAGGCCTATCCCAATTAACCACCACTTTTATCTTATTAGGATCCACTGTAATTCCATCCTTAGATATCACATGACCTAAGAACACTACTTAATTCAACCAGAATTCACACTTCTTCAGCTTAGCATACAACTTCCTTTCTCTTAGAATCTGTAAAACAATTCTCAAGTGTTCTTCATGCTCTTCTTGACTCTTAGAATAAATCAAAATATCATCAATGAACACAATGACAAATCGATCAAAGTACTCATGAAATACCCTATTCATCAAATCCATAAAAGCAGCAAGGGAATTAGTTAATCCAAACGGCATCACCAAAAATTCATAATGGCCATATCTAGTCCGAAAGGCTGTCTTTGGTATATCCTCACCCTTAATCTTCAACTAGTGATAGCCAGAACGAAGATCAACCTTAGAAAAGACTTGTGCTCCTTGCAACTGATCAAATAGGTCATCAATACGAGGCAAAGGATATTTATTCTTTATGGTGACTCTATTAAACTCACGGTAATCAATACATTACCTCATAGACCTATCCTTTTTTGTCCATCATGAAGTTTACCACAACGAGAGTAAGACTTCTTATCACTAGATTGAGTATAGGCACTCTTTCTATGCCTAGAAGATTGTCCTCTATTACCAAAGTTTTTAAAGAATCCTTTATTATGCCCTTGACCCTTACCATGTAGAGAATTAGAGGGTCCTTGCTTCTTTTCAGTCTCCTTGGAATTGGGGTTGTACTTAAAGTCTTCTTCAAGACTCATTGCCCGCTTCATAGCCTTAGTAAAAGTACCCATTCCAGAGGCCATAACGAGAGGGCAAATCCTACCATTAAGGCCTTCCCGAAACTTTTTTACTTTCTTGGACTCATCTAGAATCAAGTAAGGAGCAAAGCAAGAGAGCTCAACAAACTTAGCAGCATACTCCTCCACCGTCATAGCCCCCTGAACCAAATCAAAAAATTCTCTTGCCTTACGATCTCTCACTACATCAAAGGAAGTATGTCCCATTAAAAACTTCCTTAAACTTTTTCCAAGTAATGGGAGTGTCCCTTCCCAACTCCATCCTCAACAATTGCTCAGTGCTTGACCACCATCTTTCAGTAGAACCCTGAAGAGCAAAAGTGGCATACATCACCTTCTGAGCATCAGTGCATTCAAGGGCTCTTAGTAATTTTTCCATCTTTAGCATCCAATTTTCTGCTACCATAGGATTAGGCTCCCTATCAAATGTTGGAGGGTTTTGCTTATGGAATTCCCCAAACATGCAAACCTCCCTCCTACATTCACCACCTTGGACTGCTCTAGCAATTCTAGCATAAATCCTGTCTGCCACCTCATCAATCTCACCACCATCAAGAGTGATAGATCTCTCACGCTCTTGGTGTTGCCTACGGCCATGCTCTGGAGCTGTAATCTCATCCATATGCCTTTACGTGCTTTCTTTTTAGGAGGCATAGTGTACTCAGGTACTTATACCTATACCCAAAAAAACAAGCAAATAAATCACAAGGCAACATAGAAGGTTAGCATAGAAAAGATAGATAAGAAAAAAGGAATAGCAGGTGGAAGCTGAAACAAAGGTACAAAATAAAGAATTCATCAAACCCCTAATGCTCTGACTTAGATCAAAATCAATTCCTATTTTCAAAGTCTACAGAATCATAACCTAAGCTCTGATACCATAACTGTCACGCCCCAAACCCCAAAGGGTAAGCATGAGAAAGACATCTCAAGGTACCTATAGATTTTTTTTTTCTTTTTTGACAATTCAATCGACATAAATCTTATCAAGTAACAACATCAAGAATTATCATAACAATTCCATTGAATATACTCTCAAAGTAAGTCAGAGCTTTAAGCAATAATTACAAGGACCATTTGCCAAAGAAGAATAAAAGTCTGAATAAATAATTATATATCATCAGCTTGTCCCATCAATGAGAATAACATCACAATCACTATAATATAAAAAAGAATGAGTTAAGCCTATTCTAAGATGTACATCATCTAATATCTCCATTAAAAAAGTTCTGCCTCCATCAGTAGTTAGTCTAACTACTGTTAGCCACCTAAAAGCTGTCTCAAAAGATTGTTGCCTACTTTGAAAAGTTTATAAAAATAATGGGATGAGACAAAGCCCAGTAAGTAGTATAATTAATGGGGGTGGGGGAAATGCAAGTTTCATTTTCAATAATAATAATAATAATATGATATGGCAAGAATGATTGAATAATGAAATACAAAGTTTCTCAAAGTAAATACCTTGAAACTATATACAATAATCAGTGAGCACTAATAATATAATTCCAAAGCCATAAAATCTAACATACGATAATTTATCACAAATATGCCACACTACCACATAGACCGGTCAAGGGATCCACCCATTCACAATTGGCATGATATTGTCCTCTCTGGTATGCTAACTCTTGGCCCTATGGACAACAGCCTCACCCATACCCTCAATGTTTTTCTCTCCTTCTATGGGCAGCAAAGAGAGTGCGTCAAATAGGACCTCTCTTGCATGTGGTCTCTTTGCCCTATGGGCAGAAGCCTTACCTACACACAATTAAGGAACCTTTTCACCCCATTGGCAGCAGGGAAAAACGCATCATCCAAAGTGAGAGGGCACTGACCTGGATTTGATTTCACTATCACAAAGACTACGAAAACCAAACCGGGTGATCACCGGGAAATCATGTTGGGGTTTATGCCCTAAAATCCAATTTATTGGCATGTCATAAATGATTAAATTGTTTAATTATATGAGACTATCTATAAATGAACTAATGGAACATTATCTTAGTCCATGAGATGCATAGAATGCGATTTAGTCACAGAAGATATAAATTGCAAGTTCTTTGTAAACTCAGAATGTAGTTTGTAGTCGGTAATGAAATTGGGCATTTCATCTGCAAAGACTATAACATATCAACTAAGATGATTTGTCTTGATCATGGAAACGGAGATTTCTAGTTGGTATGTTGATATGTTTTAAGAGTTAAGACATACTGAACTGGACCGCTGTGAGATTTATTATTCTCCTAACGACTGTCAAATGAATAATAAATCTCACGACTTCTATTTACATTAACTCTAAATCCTGAGAGAATAATGGACCTGATCATGAGATGTAGGTTGCTTTGATATATCAAGAGTGAGATCTATAAGTTCTGGTCAAAACCTCAGTATGTTGGGCAGTCGCATATAGTGTTGATAGAACATATATTCTCAAGATGGAATTCACAATCTCTTAGTGGAGATATAAAATATTCCCTTGAGATAAGTTTAATGGGATTGGTTATTCAGAGAGTTGGGCCCAACCACTTTAGTAAGGAGTTACTAAAGTATATATTTATGGAATTGGATTTCATAAATATATGATGAATAACATTAATGATTAAATCGGATACTCAAGGATTAAGATGTAGTAATCTTCAAAGTGGCAGTCTATATTCATGACTTTGTATTACTATGAAAATTTTAATGAAGGGGTTGCATGTATAATAAAGTCTTGGGATATAATTTATTAATAAGGCTTAGAATGCAATTATATTCATATAGTGGTATTGAATATAATTAATGGTAACTTTGGACTTGTCAAGAGTTGACAGAAAAGCCCATTGCCCATTGGAGCTAGAGTCTTATTTGTTCCCTTTTGGTCCCACTCCAAGCCACACACTAGAGCCCAATTGGAATGGCCCAAAAGGCTAGCCCAATTAGATAATCAGTTGTATGTAAGGAGAGAAACATACAGAATTTCATAAGGTCTTTGGATGAATCTTTTCATAAGTGTTCTTCATCAAGATTACACAAGGAATGAAATGGTTTGTATATGAGTATTGGACACTCCCTTGTTCTCTCCTTAGAAACTGATTGAGAGACCACACATCTTGGGCATTAAGTGGAATTGGAGTGAAGATTAAAAGTCTTCCCAAGAACTTCTAATCTTTGGTTTTGAATTTCACCGCACCAAGGTACGCTTTCTTGTTCTTAAATTCTAAAACTTTCATAGCGTATGTTATCAATTGCGAATGAAGTAGATCTGTTAATTTTCTGCTGCGTATGTTTTTGTATGTGATACGAACATGTATTTTCCCAACAAATCACACATGACATGGTGTTAAAACCACATAAAGCTCACATGTTTCATTACTTTCAAGTACATAGTTTATGCCTAGTTAATTTCAAAAAAACCTTAAATAGTCTAACTTCCACAAAGTTTGTAAGGTTTTCAACTTCATTCTTGCCAAAAGATTTCTATCAATTTCTCACATAACAAGACAACATAAGCATCTTTAAATTTTCTAATATACCATAAAATCCAAGATTTCCTAATCAAAGAATAAATAAAAGATGCTCATTTTTTTTTCGTATCAACAATTCATGCATTTCCCCAAATGCAATACCAAATATGATGCATTTTTCATAAATAATCATATATGTATATATATATATATATATATTAAAGTTACGACACAATAGTTTTTAGGAAAAATATAGTTTCCATTGGTAGTTTCCAAAAGTGTGTCTAACCCAAAAACAACATTTATGCAACATGGTTATTTTTCAAAAATCCCATCAAAAGGCTACTTACCTCGCAACCGCAAAAGCTTAATTCTCCAAGCTCCCAGGAGATTAGCTAGAACCTAAACAATATCAAGTAAACCTATCACAATAAGCATAGAGCTTGAAATTGTATCTAGCTAAAATTTAGGAATTTCCAAATGAGCACTTAATTAGGCAAGCCTAGTATTTAACCTCATCAATAATAATATATTATATTTCCAAAGTTTCTCAACAAATTGATTCACAAGGCATAAGCTCCTATTTATAAAGTTAACCAATTTAATATCATCTCCAACATCATAACTAGCTTGTTGGGATATGTGCCCTTAAATCCTATTGTATGATGCTATGTATGATATTATGTATGACACTATGTAAGAAATGATGGATGACTTAATATTGTGTTTTATAAAGTTGCTTTATTCTTATCTAAAATAATGGTAACATGAATATTCGGACATTATCATATAGTCCATAAGATGCATTATATGTGATTTATGTGAAAAGTCACAGAAGATATAAATCACAAGTTCTTCGTAAACTCAGAATTATAGTTCGAAGTCGGTGATGAAATTGGGCATTTCATCTGCGAAGACTATAACATATTAACTAAGATGATTTGTCTTGATCATGAAATTGGAGACTTCTAGTTGATATGTTGATATTTTTTAAGAGTTAAGACATATTGAACTGGACCACTGTGAGATTTATTATTCTCCTAACGACTGTCAATTGAATAATAAATCTCACGAATTCTATTCACGTGAACTCTTAATCCTGAGAGAATAATAGACCTGATCATGAAATGTAGGTTGCTTTGATATATCAGGAGTGAGATCTAAAGTAACGGTCAAAACCTCAGTATGTTGGACAGCCACATTTAGTGTTGATGGAACATATATTCTCAAGATGGAATTTATAGTCTTTTAACGGAGATATAAAATATTCCCTTGAGATAAGTTTAATGGGTTCAATTATTCAGAGAATTAGGCCTAACCACTTTAGTAAGACTAAAGTATATATTTATGAAATTAGATTTCATAAATATATGATCAATAACTTTAGTAAGACTAAAATATATGATCAATTATTCAGAGAATTAGGCCATGACTTTATATTACTACGAATATTTTATGAAAGGATTGCATGTATAATAAAGTCTTGGAATATAATTTATTAATAAGGCTTAGAGTGCAATTATATTTATATAGTGGTATTAAATATAATTAATGGTAACTTTAGACTTGTCAAGAGTTGACAGAAAAGCCCAAGGCCCATTGGAGCTAGTGTCTTATTTCTTCCCTTTTGGTCCCACTTCAAGCCACACACTAAAGCCTAACTGAGAAGGCCCAAAAGGCTAGCCCAATTAGATAATCAGTTATATGGAGAGAAATATACAGAATTTTATATTAGAATGAAATGGTTTATATGTTCATGTATGTAAGAGAGAGACTCCTTCATATTCTCTCTAGAACAAACATATAGAACTGATTGAGAGACAACACATCTTGGGAATCAAGTGGAATTGGAGTGAAGATCGAAAGTGTTTCCAAGTGCTTTTCTTCATTCGGTTTTGAGATTCACCATACCAAGGTACACTTTCATGTTCTTAAATTCTGAAATTTACATTGCACATGTTATCTATTGCGAATGAAGTAGATCCGTTAATTTTCCGCTGCGTATGTTTTGTATGTGATACAAACATGTTATTTTCCTACAATTGGTATCAGAGCGGTCTTCATTTCGAATTTGTATAACATGTTTTTTGTGAGTTTTGGAATTAGAGATAATAGTTTCATCATGTTAGAAGATTTTATATGCATTTAATTTTCTGCATGGTAGTTGAAACTATAATTTGATAAAAACTGATATTGATGTTATGATGTTGTTTAAATCTGAATTTAAGTATGTTAAATTGATCTTTAAGGCTATAGCATCAATAGATTTTAGTTTTGATATCAAATTCTGCATATCATGTTCATATGGTAATTGTTTATTCATGAAAAATCGTAGAAAGCTGTTTGCAACTGTTCTGAAAAAACTAAAAACACGGGTTTTTGGCAGGTAAGCTTTACTCGCGAAACAGTCGTGAGACAGTAGCGAAAGTTTCTGTCTGATTTTTGTGTTTTCAATTTTTTCCTTAACTCATTTTCACGGGAAGTTCTTAGTCGCGGGATACCCGCGAGACAGTCGCGAAAGTTTCTATCTAAAGTGCAAGGCTGTGTATAATTAGTTTATGCATGTTTAAAAGATAAAAACCTTTAATTTAAAACATCTAGTGGGAGAGAGATACGAGGGTTGGATCTCACGACCTCCATTGTTGGTTATAGTAGTGTGAAATACATACTTTGTCTTAGCTTCGAGCATTGCATTCCATGCGGAGAGTATTTATTTCATGGTCCTACAAGATTGAATTTCCCGGTTTTTAGTAGTTTGATCAAACACCTTGCCTTAGTCTCAAGCTTTGCATTCCATGCGGAGGGTGTTTTGTATCATGGTACTACAAGATTGAATTTCTCGGTTTATAGTAATTTGATCAAACACCTTGTCTTAGCCTCGAGCTTTGCATTCCATGCGGAGGGTGTTTTGTATCATGGTACTACAAAATAAGCCTGCTAAGGGGATGAAATATGGCTACACACGATTCTAGACAATGGTATATACTAGACTAAATATTATAGTATCCTCTATGCTGAGTTCTTACTATAATTATTTAGAGGCCAAATGTATAACGGAATATTATTGGTGTTTGAGAAGAGTTATCATGATAGCACTAATAATGAGAATAGTTCTCAATCAATATAGTATTTTATATTCACTCTATGCTGAAGAATATTAATTGCGAGATTAGGTTATCGTTGCATATATTATATTATGGTTTTATTAAGGTTCCATACTATATGTTTATATACTAAATTGATAATGTCCAGTTTGCTTATAATATTTATGTTTATTATTTTCAGATTTGAAAATGGCATCATTTAGCCCACTCGTTACCATTCTTAATCAAAACAAACTGACTGGATCCAATTATGTTGACTGGAAAAGAAACTTGGATATAGTTCTCACAGCTGAAGAGCACAAATATGTGCTTACTCAACCATGTCCTAGCTTTCCTTCATTAGATGCTCCTCTTGAGGAAAAATAATGATATGATCGTTGACAGAAATCTAATGAAATGGCCAAGTGCCATATCCTAGCGTCCATCTCAAATGTTTTACAGCATTAAATGCAGGATGTAGAATTAGCTTCGGACATTATGCTAAGTCTGAAGGAGATGTTTGGTGAGCAAGGCAGTTCTGCAAGGCAAGAAACCATGAGGCAAATTTATAATACCAAAATGGCTGAAGGTAGTTCAGTGAGAGAGCATTGTCTTACAATGATCTCTAATCTGAATACATTAGAAGTTTTAGGTGCTGATATTGATGGAGAATCCCAAGTGGATATGATACCTCAGTCACTACCGGAATCATTCAAGGAATTCAGACTTAATTATAACATGAACAAAAAGATTTATTCTTTGTCTGAATTAATGAATGAGTTGGTAGCGGCGGAAGACGTCCTTGGTACTTCTAGTGTTGAAGCCAATGTGGGTGAAGCTTCTACTTCTTAACCTAAGTCGAAAGGCAAGGGTAAGAAGAAGAAGAAGGACTTCACTAAGCAAGAGGGTAAACAAATTGCCTTAGGAGTTGTAGACAAAGGAAAGAAGCTGAAAGGAAAATGTTTCCATTGTGGTGAGAAAGAACATTGGAAGAGGAATTGTCCAAAGTTCAAGGCTGCCAATAAGGGTATGAAAATTTCATTCCTTCTTGAAATATGTTTAGTACAAAATCCCACGAATTCCTGGTGTGTGGATTCAGGTTGTACTAATCATATATGCAATTCTTTGCAGGGGTTCCAGGAGACCAGAAGGTTTAAAGAAGGGGAGTTGTTTCTTACTTTGGCTTATGGGAGCAGGATCCTAGTTGTAGCTGTTGGTGTTTATAATTTATGTTTTGAGTCAAGGGTTTTAATATTAGATGACTGTCTGTATGTACCTAATTTTCATAGGAATTTAATTTCTGCAACTTATTTAGGTAAAAATGGATATTGTATTATCCTTAAAGACAATGTTATAATAAAGAAGGGTAAAGTATTTATCTGTTCTGGCAATATTGTGGATGGTCTTTATATTTTAACTCCTGATAAGCATGAATTATATAATTCTGAATTAGATAATGACTCACATGTAAAATCATTAAAGAGAAAGTTTCCTTCTACTAGTGATGCATATCTTTGGCACTTGCGTTTGGGTCATATTAATTCAAATAGGATTCAAAGACTGATCAAAAATGGACTCTTGGAGCCATTGGATTTTGATGAATTACCAGTTTATGAATCTTGTTTGGAAGGTAAAATGACCAAACGACCTTTCAATGCAAAAGGTAGAAGAGCCCAAGAGTTGCTAGAACTAGTACATTCAGATGTATGTAGTCCTATGTCAATCCAAGCAAGAGGTGGCTATGAGTATTTTATTACTTTCACTGATGATTACTCTAGATTTGGTTATGTGTACCTAATGAAACGGAAGTCCGAAGCCTTTGAAAAGTTCAAAGAGTTTAGGGTTGAAGTTGAAAATCAATTAGGTAAACGCATAAAGGCCATTCGATCTGATCATGGTGGCAAATACCTTCTTGGGAATTTTAAGGATTACTTAAATGAAAATGGGATTATATCTCAATTAACTGCACCTGGAACTCCACAACAAAATAGTGTAGCGGAAAGAAGGAATAGGACTCTTTTAGATATGGTTAGGTCCATGATGAGTTATTTGACTCTACCAACTTCCTTTTGGGGATATGCCTTAAATACTACAATGTATCTTCTGAATTTAGTACCTTCAAATTCTGTTTCTAAAATACCTGTAGAGTTGTGGAATGAGCGTAAGCCTAGTATGAGACATCTCCATATTTGAGGTTATCCAGCACATGTGTTAAAAGGAAAGACTGACAAGTTACAGTCTAAAACAGAAGTGGTTTTCTTTGTAGGGTATCCAAAAGGAATTGTTGGAGGTTTATTCTATAGTTATAGAGATAACAAAGTGTTTATTAGTACAAATGCTAAATTCTTGGAAAATGACTATATGAATAATTTTACTCCTAGAAGTAGAGTTGTCTTGGCTGAAATGAATGAACTTGTAATTGAAACTAGGGATGATGTGGCTGTATTAGATACACCACAAGATACTACTCATGAGATGTCTAGTACACAAATGCCTCGTCGTAGTGGGAGGAATGTGAGGCCACCTATAAGATTCATAGGTCTTGGAGAGACTTATGAAGCTATCTCAGAGGAGGCCGAAACTGATCCTTACACTTATGAAGAAGCAGCAAATGATATAGATACACATCATTGGGTCCAAGCTATAAAATATAAATTAGATTCCATGTATTCCAATCAAGTTTGAGATCTTGTAAAGGCGACTAACAGCATTAAAACTGTTGGTCGCAAATGGGTTTACAAGAGGAAGAGAGGGATAGATGGAAAGGTCGAAACCTTTAAAGCAAGGCTAGTGGCAAAAGGGTATACTCAAAAGGAAGGTATTGATTATGAAGAAACCTTTTCACCAGTAGCAATGCTTAAATCTATCAGAATTCTCTTATCCATTGCTGCTCATTATGATTATGAAATTTGGCATAGAATCAAGAGCATATGGTATGCAAGTTGAAAAGGTCTATTTATGGACTTAAGCAAGCATCTAGGTCATGGAACATCAGATTTGATCAAGCAATCAAGTCATTTGGTTTTGAACAAAATCTTGATGAACCATGCTTGTACAATAGACATCAAGACAAAGTAGTAATGTTCCTAGTGCTTTATGTTGATGATATTCTACTCATTGGAAATGATGTAAGTGTAATGTCATCAGTAAAGGTTTGGTTGTCAAGCCAATTTGATATGAAGGACTTGGGTGAGGCTAACTTTATTCTAAGGATCAAGCTTTGGCGAGATCGCAAGAATAAGATGTTAGCCTTATCACAAGCTGGATATATAGATAAGGTTCTAGAACGGTTTAGCATGCAAAACTCCAAGAAAGGATTACTTCCTTTTAGACATGGAGTTCCTCTGTCTGATGACTAAAGGCCTAAGACTCAAGAGGAAGAAAATATGATGAGACAAGTTCCTTACGCTTCTGTAGTAGGAACTCTCATGTATACCATGCTTTGTACTAGACCAGATATTTGTTATTCAGTTGGCATGGTCAACCAATATCAATCAAATCTAGGACCACAACATTGGCAAGCTGTAAAGCATATTCTCAAGTATCTATGGAAAACGAGAGATTATATGCTTGTTTACTGTTGTGAGGATTTGATTCCCATTGGCTATATAGATTCAGACTTTCAATCGGATCTAGATTTCAGAAAGTCCACGTCAGGATGTGTATTCACCTTGGGAGGTGGATCCATAAGTTGGAGGAGTGTTAAGCAATCTTGTATTGCGGACTCCACCATGGAAGCAGAATATGTTGCTACTTGTGAAGTAGCAAAAGAAGCTGTATGGCTCAAGAAATTCCTTTCCGATCTTGGTGTTGTGAGAATGGAGCAAGTTCCTATCACATTGTTTTGTGACAAAAGTGAAGCGGTTACACAATCCAAAGATCCAAGGAATCACAAGAAAGAAAAGCACATTGAGAGAAAGTACCACATCATTCGAGACATTTTTGCTCGTGGAGATGTGGTGGTAGCAAAGATTGAAAGTGCAAATAATTTTACTAAATCCCTTTACCAAAGCCTTGCCTCAAAAGACCTTCGAGTCACATTTGGAGGGAATGGGAGTTAGATTAGTGCATAATAGTCTTTAGGGCAAGTGCGAGATTGTTGGGATATGTGCTCTTAAATCCTATTGTATGATGCTATGTATGATATTATGTATGACATTATGTAAGGAATAATGTATGACTTAATATTGTGTTTAATAAAGTAGCTTTATTCTTATCTAAAATAATGGTAACATGAATATTCAGACATTATCATATAGTCCATGAGATGCATAGTATGTGATTTGTGTGAAAAGTCATAGGAGATATGAATCATAAGTTATTTGTAAACTCAGAATTATAGTTCGTAGTCAGTGATGAAATTGGGCATTTCATAAAGACTATAACATATTAACTAAGATGATTTGTCTTGATCATGGAAGTGAAGACTTCTAGTTGATATGTTGATATGTTTTAAGAGTTAAGACATATTGAACTGGACCGCTGTGAGATTTATTATTCTCCTAACGACTGTCAATTGAATAATAAATCTCACGACTTCTATTCACATGAACTCTTAATCCTGAGAGAATAATGGACCTGATCATCAAATGTAAGTTGCTTTAATATATCAGGAGTGAGATCTAAAGTAACGGTCAAAACCTCAGTATGTTGGGCAGCCACATTTAGTGTAGATGGAACATATATTCTCAAAATGGAATTCATAGTCTCTTAACGGAGATATAAAATATTCCCTTGAGATAAGTTTAATGGGTTCAGTTATTCAGAGAGTTAGGTCTAACCACTTTAGTAAGACTAAAGTATATATTTATGAAATTAGATTTCATAAATATATGATAAATAATTTAAAAAGATTAAACTGGATACTCAAGGATTAAGATGTAGTAATTTACAAAGTGGCAATCTATATTCATGACTTTGTATTACTACGAATATTTTATGAAGGGGTTGCATGTATAATAAAGTCTTGAGATATAATTTATTAATAAGGCCTAGAGTGTAATTATATTTATATAGTGGTATTAAATATAATTAATTGTAACTTTAGACTTGTCAAGAGT
The DNA here is from genome assembly GCA_033629205.1 of Lithocarpus polystachyus. Classification (NCBI taxonomy): domain Eukaryota; kingdom Viridiplantae; phylum Streptophyta; class Magnoliopsida; order Fagales; family Fagaceae; genus Lithocarpus; species Lithocarpus polystachyus. The sequence goes on along the minus strand of CM066171.1, from coordinate 36,810,956 downwards.
TGACAAAAAAGCCCAAGGCCTATTGAAGCTAGTGTCTTATTTGTTCCTTTTTAGTCCCACTTCAAGCCACACAATAAAGCCCAATTGAGAAGGCCCAAAAGGTTAGCCTAATTATATAATCAATTATGTGGAGAGAAACATACAAAATTTTATATTAGAATGAAATGGTTTGTATGTTCATGTATGTAAGAGAGAGACTCCTTCATATTCTCTCTAGACCAAACACATAAAACTAATTGAGAGACCACACATCTTGGGAATCAAGTGGAATTAGAGTGAAGATCGAAAGTATTTCCAAGTGCTTTTCTTCATTCGGTTTTGAAATTCACCATACCAAGGTACACTTTCTTGTTCTTAAATTCTGAAATTTACATTGCACATGTTATCTATTGCGAATGAAGTAGATTCGTTAATTTTCAGCTGCGCATATTTTGTATGCGATACAAACATCTTATTTTCCTACATAGCTTCCATAAAATTTACACTACATCATTAAAAGACTCATGAAAGCAAAATCAAAATATCCTTCAAGACAAGAAATTTAGAACTTCAACTAACTCCAAATAAAACCAATGGCAAAGGAAAAAATTAAATTTACCAACCATCACATGTTATAACTCAAAACCTATAAATTTTTCACCACAAAAAAACCTTAGGTAGTCATCATTAGCACAAACCATATACCCACTCATCAAATAATTTCACCAATACAAAACCCATACATAAAAACACATAAATATCACTTCCAATACTTATAAATCACATGGGTATCATTATTAAAGCTTAGATAAAAATGTTAGGATTAGTGCCCTTAAATCCTATTGTATGATGCTATGTATGATATCAAGTATGACATCATGTATGACTTAATATTGTAATTAATAAAGTTGTTTTATTATTATCTAAAATAATGGTAACATCAATATTTGGACATTATCAAATAGTCCATGAGATGCATAGTATGTGATTTATGTGAAAAGTCACAGAAGATATAAATCACAAGTTCTTTGCAAACTCAGAATTATAGTTCGTAGTCGGTGATGAAATTGGGCATTTCATCAGCGAAGACTATAAAATATCAGCTAAGATGATTTATCTTGATCATGGAAGTGGAGACTTCTTGTTGATATGTTAATATGTTTTAAGAGTTAAGACATATTGAACTGCACCACTGTGAGATTTATTATTCTCCTAACGACTATCAAATGAATAATAAATCTCACGACTTCTATTTGCATGAATTTTAATCTTGAGAGAATAATGGACCTGATCATGAAGTGTAAGTTGCTTTGATATATCAGGAGTGAGATCTAAAGTAACGGTCAAAACCTCAGTATGATGGGCAGCCACATTCAGTGTTAATGGAACATATATTCTCAAGATGGAATTCATAATTTCTTAACGTAGATACAAAATATTCACTTGAGATAAGTTTAATGGGTTTAGTTATTCAGAGAGTTAGGCCTAACCACTTTGGTAAGAAATTACTAAAGTATATATTTATGAAATTGGATTTCATAAATATATGATGAATAACTTTGAGGGATTAAACCGGGTACTCAATGATTAAGATGTAGTAATCTAAAGAGTGGCAGTGACTTTGTATTACTACGAATATTTTATGAAGGGGTTGCATGTACAATTAAGTCTTGAGATATAGTTTATTAATAAGGCCTAGAGTGCAATTATATTTATATAGTGGTATAAAATATAATTAATGGTAACTTTGGACTTGTCAAGTGTTGACAGAAAAGCCCAAGGCCCATTGGAGCTAGTGTCTTATTGGTCCCTTTTGGTCCCACTCCAAGCCACACACTAAAGCCCAATTGGGAAGGCCCAAAAGGCTAGCCTAATTAGATAATTAGTTATGAGAAGAGAAACATATAGAATTTTATGAACATGAAATGGTTTGTATGTTAAGCAGACACTCTTTCATTCTCTCTAGAAAAAACATATATAACTGATTAAGAGACCACACATCTTGGGCGTAAGTGGAATTGGAGTGAAGATTAAAAGTGTTCCCGAGTAATTCTGATCTTTGTTTTGAAATTCACTGCCCCAAGGTACACTCTCTTGATTCTTTATTTTGAAATTTACATAGTGCATGTTATCAATTGTGAATGAAGTAGATCCGTTAATTTTCCGCTGCGTATGTTTTGTATAAGTTACAAACATGTTATTTTCCATCAAAAAATAACCTCAGGCAAAAGTGTAAAACTCACCAAAAAGATTAGAAATTTTACCTTAAATAAAAGGGATGAAGATGCTTAGGGGTTCCTAAGGATTTTTTCGATGATCTTGCCAGAAAAATAATGGTGAGATGGTGTGGTTTGGAGTGGAGTACAGTGTGTGTGTGTGTGTGTGTGTAAAGAGAAGAGAAAGAAAATGAAAGGAAGAAAAGAGATGTAAGGAGCCAGCCAAAGGTATATTGGGAATGAGTGAAAATGAGTGGTGGGAAAAGGTGTTAGGTGGGGGGCACGTGGGAACTAAAAAAAATCTGGTCTTACACTTTTTTTTTTTAACCTGACAGGGACGTTACAAAAATACTCTAAAACTTTGACAATCCATAAAATCTCACATCTCTCTCATACAATTAACATCTCCTAATTTTCAAAGCAACCACAACTACAGCCAACTCCAAGTCATGTGGGGAAATCTTTCTCATGATTCTTATATCCTACTAAGATCCAATGTGATTCCATCCTTACCAATCACATAACCTAACAACACTACTTGATTCAACCAAAATTCACACTTCCTTAGTTTAACAAACCACTTATTTTCTCTTAGTATAAAGCAAAATATCATTAATGAACCCAATGACAAAGTGACACAAGTAATCATGAAATGCCACATTCATCAAATCCATAAAGGTAGTAGGGGCATTGGTTAATCCAAACAACATCATTAAGAACTCAAAATGATCATACCAAGTCCAAAAGGTCGCCTTTGGTAAGTCCTAAATTTTCAACCAGCGATGACCAGAACAAGATCAATCTTAGAAAATACTTGTGCTTTTTGTAACTAGTCAAACAAGTCATCAACGCAAGGCAAAGAATATTTATTCTTAATGGTAACTCAATTTTGTTGGTAAAATACATGTTTTTATTGCATACAAAACATACGCAGCAGAAAATTAACGGATCTATTACATTCACAATTGATGACATATACTTTGTAAATTTTAGAATACAAGAACAAGAGAGTGTCCCTTAGTGTGGTGAATTTTGAAAATAAGATTAGGAGTACTTGGGAACACTTTTAATCTTCACTCCAATTCCACTAACGCCCAAGAAGTGTGGTCTCTCAATCAGTTATATGTGTTTGTTCAAGAGAGAATGAGAGAGTGTCCAACACTCACATACAAACCAATTCATATTCATTACCTAAATTTTGTATGTTTCTCTCCTTATAACTGATTATCTAATTGGGCTAGCATTTTGGGCCTTTCCAATTAGGCTTTAGAATGTGGCTTAGAGTGGGACCAAAAAGGGAACAAATAAGACTCTAGCTTCTATGGGCCTTAGGCTTTTCTGTCAACTCTTGATAAGTCCAAAGTTACCATTAATTATATTTAGTACCTCTATACAAATATAATTGCACTCTAGGCCTTATTAATAAATTATATCCCAAGACTTTATTGTACATGCAACCCCTTCATAAAATATTCGTAGTAATACAAAGTCAAAAATGTAGATTGTCACTTTGTAGATTACTACATCTTAATCTTTGAGTACCCTGTTTAATCCTTTAAGTTATTCATCATATATTTATGAAATCCAATTTCATAAATATATACTTTACAACTTTACAAGGTCCATTATTCTCTCAGGATTAAGAGTTGATGTAAATAGAAGTCGTGAGATTTATTATTCATTTGATAGTCGTTAGGAGAATAATAAATCTCACAGCGGTCCAATTCAATATGTCTTAACTCTTAAAACATATCAACATATCAACTAGAATTCTCCACTTCCATGATCAAGACAAATCATCTTAGTTAATATGTTATAGTCTTCGCAGATGAAATGCTCAATTTCATCACCAACTACGAACTAAAATTCTAAGTTTACAAAGAACTTGTAATTTATATCTTTTGTGACTTTTCACATAAATCACATACTATGCATCTCATGGACTATATGATAATGTCTGAATATTCATGTTACCATTATTTTAGATAATAATAAAAAAACTTTATTAATCACAGCATTAAGTCATACATAATGTCATACATAATAACGTACAGAGCATCATACAATAGGATTTAAGGGCACCAATCCTAACAAATTTAGTTTATGGTAGTTGGTACATAACCTCATAGACCCATCATTGTCTTTAAAAATGCATACAAGCATGACAAGAAGCCAACCAATCCATGCCTAGGATAACATAAAAATCGTGCTTATATAGCAACATCATTTTAGCCAATAACTCTCTGCCCTCGATAAAAGATACAAGACTTGAGCACGAGATTATTCTATATAAAATCACCAATTGGGGTAGAAGCTAATAACTTAAAATCAATTAGTTCTAGGCTCTTGTCATACTTTTTAACAAATGCATAAGAAACAAAAGAATGCGTAGAACCAAGATCGAAAAGAACTCTAGCATGTGTGGAGAGCAAAGGAAGTATACCTGCCACCACTGTATCTGTGGCCTAAACATCCTAAGTAGTCAATGTGCACACTCTACCCTACACCCTTTTCCCATCATCATTACTCTTAACAAACTGGAGTGTGGAAGAGGAACTTGAGCCCTTGGTAGTTAGGCATTGCCTAGCGAAGTGTCTAGGTTGCTTACAAGTGTAGCACAACCTAACTCCATCCATACAAGTTTGACCCTCATAGGTCTTACCACAACAAGTGCAAAGCCACTTCTTACCAAACTGGGGAATGCCACCCTTGCCTTGTCCACTATAATGACCCCTATTACTGGACTTCTTAAAGAACCCCTTTTTGGAATTTTGCCCCCAGCCTTTTACATGTTGATAACTAGAGGGTTCTTGCTTCTTTTTATCCTCTTTGGAACTGGGGTTTCACTTAGGCTCCGTTTGGGAGTTTATAAGGGAATGGAATGGAATGATCATAAGGGAATGGAAAGGAAAGGAATGGAATGGAATGTATTTAAGTAAGGGAAAGGAATGGAAAAGAATAGAATGGAATGGAATTAAATAACCTTGATTGGATGTTTTAAAATGAAGGAATGGAAAGGAATGAAAATGAATGGAATGCAAGTAATCTTGTTTGGGAGTAACATGGAGAGAATGGAATGGAATCATTTTATGACAATATTACTGTTAGACCCCTATTCTAAAATAAAAGGTTGAATATATAGGGCTATTTTGGGAGTTTTAGTAAAAATTTCATTAAATCTAAATCCATTCCTTCCCATTCCTCACAATTTTGAGGGGAACAAAAATTTGAGGTTTTGAGAGAAAAGGGAGGAATGAGCGTTCCCTCCTAATCATTCCATTCCCTCCCACTTAAACTCCCAAACAAGGGAATGGACCTTCTATTTCCTCCGTTAAAACTCCCAAACAAGAGGAGGGAAGAATATTCCAAAAATATTCTTTTTATTCCTTTCTATTCCATTCCATTCCATTCCCTCCTCTTGAAGACTCATTGCCCGCTTCATAGTCTCAATAAAAGTGCCCACTCCAGAGACTATAATGTGGGGGCAAATCCTATCAATAATACCTTTTTGAAACTTGCTTACTTTCTTAGGCTCACTGGGAATTAAACGGAAAGCAATGCAGGAGAGCTTAATAAACTTTGCAGAATACTCTTCCACATTCATGGTCCCTTGAACCAAATTAGAAAATTCTCTTTCCTTACGATCCCTCACTACATCAGAGAAATAAGTCTCATTAAAGACTTTCTTAAACTTTGTCCTAAGTAATAGGAGTGTCCTCTCCCAACTCCATCCTCAACTAGCGCTCAGTGCCCATCCACCATCTATCAGCAGGACCCTAAAGAGCAAAAGTAGCATACACCACCTTCTGAGCATCAGTGCATTCAAGGGCTCTCAATAACTTTTCCATCTTAAGTAACCAATTCTCTGCAACCATTGGGCCAGGATCACCATTAAAAGTTGGAGGGTTTTGCTTATGGAACTCCCCGAAAGAACAGTCCTCCTTCTTATGCTTACCACCCTGAGCTGCTCTAGTAATCCTAGCATAGATCATGTCTGCCACCTCATCAGTCTCACCACCATCAGGAGTGACAAATCTCTTACACTCTTGGCATTGCCTAGGGCCATGTTCTAGAGCTATAACCTCATCTAAATACCTTACTATACGTGCTTTCTTTTTAGGAGGCATAGTGTACAAAGGTACTTATACCTGTACCCAAGAAACAAAGCAAGTAAATCACAAGGCAACATAGAAGGATAGCATAAACAAGGTAGGTAAGGATAAGGGAAGAGCATATGGAAGCTTCAACATATGTACTAAACAAATGATTCATGAAAGCCCTAATGCTCTAACTTATATCAAAATTAATTCCTATTTCAAAGCCTACAGAATCATAACCTAAGCTCTGATACCATAACTGTCACGCCCCAAACCCAAAAGGGTCCAAAGTATGAGAAATACAACCTACAGGTACCGTATATTTTTCCTTTTTGACAAATCAATCCAAAAAATCCATACCAAGAACCAACATCAAGAATATTCATAATAATTTCATTAAATATACTCCAAAAGTAAGTCAGAGCTCTATACAATAATTACAAGGATCATTGGCCACAAAAGAATGAAGGTTTGAATAAATATAATTATACATCATTAGCTTGTCCCATTAATGGGAATAAAGTCACCACTACTACTATTGGATACAAAAGAATGAATCAAGCTTATTCTAAGATGCATATCATCTAAAGTTCACCATCACAAAGTTCAGCCTCCATTAGTAGCTAGTCTAACTACTACTAGCCACGAAAACTTGTCTCAAAATGATCGTTGCCTACTCTAAAAAAGTTCGTAAAAGAATGGGATGAGACAAAGCCCAGTAAGTGTTTGGTTAAGATAACTTGATCCTGATTAACTAATTCAATTACCTAAGTTAATTAATTAGGTTCAACTGCATGCAAATCATGAAGGCACCAACAAATCACCAATTAAACTAAATGCAGCAGAAAATAAATTGACACGGTGATTTGTTGACAAATGAGGAAAACCTTTCACAAGGCAAAAACCCCACCGGGTGATTTTAAGGTCACCACTCCAAAGAACCCACTAATCAACAATCAAGCGATTACAAGTATAAGGATTCTTACCAACTACCTTGGCTTGTCTTGAAATACCAACCTACAGTTAAACCCTCGCTCCAATACCTAACCGGACTTGATCTTGTAGTAGCCTTCTTTTCTTTGATGCACAAATCTCTAATATGTGACTAACCCTTTGCACGAATCCCAGTACATGACTAACTCCAGCAACTTAAACAGATGTTGTTGGTTGCAAAGTTCTTCACTTCATAAACAATGAAGATTTGGCAGCACTTGGTTACAAAACCTTATGGCGTACAAACGCAGTAGCTTCTCACAATGAAAATAAGTCTCTTGGTTTCTATATCCGTGTGTCACGCTTTTTAAAAATAAGCCTTATATATGTCTAGGGTTGTGAGAAAAGAAACCTTAAACAAATACACAAAGCCTGGGCCGAAATTCAGATCTGGAAAACTGAAAGATGTAGTTCTCGATAGATCGAGCTATCTATCGAGTTGCACATTAAGTCTCGATAGCAGGCATCTGTTAAGCTATCTATCCAGACTTAATGAAAGGCTTTTCTTCACTTGTTTCTTAGACCAATCTTCATGGCTTTCAATACAAACATTTGATATGCTTTGAACAACATATTACTTGATGTACTAAACCCATCTTAGATCTACCTAATTACAAGTAAAATGCATTTTATCAAAGGATTATCCAATTACATAAAATATGACCACAACAATTACTAATCACTCTTTTATTGAATTGTGAATAGATTTGACTGAGAGGAATGATCAAAAATCAAGCTTGAAGAGCTTTTGTTTGAGGTATCTAGTCTAAACTTTAATCTTTCTGTTTGCTTTAGTTTCTTGTTGTAATATGTTTTAATATGTTTATGTTGTCTAGGTTTACGTATTTGTATGTCTAAAATGCATGTTAGGATATTAAATTTAGCATTTTAAATCTTTGCTGTGTTTCTAGGGTTTCTAGGCAGAAACGCATGTGCGCATAATCTCGCCTGCTCATGCAGGCTTGATTATGCACACATAGGGTTGTTCATGCATGCGCATGAACCCACCCAAAAAATCCTAATTTTTTTTTTGTTTGTTTTTGCATCTGCTTTCACATGTATACCTCTGATTTAGATCCATTTTCATGTATTCATGGTTTTAAGTCTCTGTTTCACATGTATGTTTGCTTGTTTGCTTTTCACATGTTAGAATTAGGGTTTATCTTGTTTTTTCTTTGTTTGATGCCATGAACATGCATTCACATGCTCATGCATAATGCTATAAGTGCTGAGTTGCAATAAGGTAAGTGAGGTAAGTCATGCATTGGTATGAATATGCATTTTAATGATGTAATGTGTTTGTTTGATATTTGATTTCATGTCTAAAAGCTTAGAATACATGTGATGATCTATGTTTGCTTGCCATGCAATGCTAGATGGATGCTAGGTTGGTTGACATGTATGCTAGATGAATGTTAAGGTCTATGACTTGATGAGATGCTTGATTAAATGAATGTTAGGCTTTGGTTGATTGTCATGATAGATATATGATTAGGTCTTTTGGGATGATTAATGCCATGTTGATTGTTTAGATGCATGTTAGAGTGTGTGTGACTTAGATAACAATATTGAGTGTGTCTTTAATAGGGTTAAAACATAAGACACAATGAGGGGAAACTAGCCTTAGGGTTGGGTGGTTTTGGGTGCCTAACACCTTTGTTAGGACATATGTAAATCATGTTAGGAACATATGTCAATATTTTATGTAATTGGCTAATCCTTTAATAAAACGCACTTTACTTGTAATTGGGTAGATCTAGGATGTGTTTAATGCTTCAAGGAATAAGGTTTCAAGTTCAAGTGTTAAAACCATGCAAGTCTGTCTAAGAATTAAGTGAAGAAGTGCTGGATTTTAAAGCTCGACAGCTAGTATCTATCGAGGCATAAAAAGGTATTTTAGCCCGAGGCTCAACAGCTGCTCAATAGATAAGATATCTGTCGAGGTTTATGAAATTTACTTTTTTAGAGCTGATTTCACTCCAATTTGTGAGTACAAGTTTAGGCTTTCTTTTCTCATAACCCTAAACATATATAAGGATTATTTTAAGGGCTGTCAAACATTGCGCAAGTGTGAAGCAAAGTTTTGTTCATGCAAATTGTGACCGAAGACAGAATTTGGCCTAGTTTATCTTTCTCTTGAAGAAGCTGCTACGTTTGTACGCCGTTGGGTTTTATGACAAAGGAGCTTTGAGATATTCATCGTGTGATGAACTGAAGAACTTTGTAGTCAACATCCTTCTCAAGTTGGTGATTAAGTCACGTACTGAGATCCACGCATCTATTGGTTAGTCACGTACTGGGAGCCGTGCATTACAAGGAGAGATTGTCACTATAGAACAAGTCCAATTGGATATTAGGGTAAGGGTTCAACTGTAGGTTGGTATAAGGTACTGTGATTCCTTTACTTGTAACCATTTGTTGTGATAATAGTGAATTCTCGAGAGTGGTGAAGTTAAAATCACCCGTTGAGGTTTATGCCGTGTAGGTTTTCCCCATTCGTAAACAAATCACCATGTCAATTTATTTTCCACTGCATATTTAGTTATTTGGTGATTTATTTGTGCTACCACACTCTTTGCATGTTATTTAACTTAATTAATTCACTTGGCTAAATTAATTGATTAATTCATTACAAAGGGTTAATACATTCTTGGCCTATCAAGTGGCATCAGAGCAGGCACACTCTGATTATATTTTAATCTTTGCTATGAGATCTATTGACTCCTGTTTGTCATGGATAGAGGACAGTCTCTTATTATACCTCCTTTATGTGATAGCACTAACTATGCATACTAGAAAGTACGCATGAAAGCTTTCTTACAGTCTTTAGATAAGAAGGTGTGGAAAGCTGTAGAGATTGGTTGGACTAATCTAAAGGAAGTTCTGGCCGATTAGGATGATGCTAAGATCAAGGCGGCAAACTTCAACAGCAGGGCATTGAATGCTTTGTTCAGTGCATAATGAGGAGTTCAAAAAGATATCCTCCACTGAAATTGCGAAGGAAGCATAGACCATTCTCTAGACAATCTATAAGGGAACCAAGGCTGTCAAGGACTCGAAGCTTCAAAGGCTCACTACAAGCTTTGAAGAGATCAAGATAGAGGAGGATGAGTCGTTCGATGAGTTCTATGCGAAGCTCAAGGACATAGTGAACTTAGCCTTTAATCTTGGGGAAACCATTCCTGAACCCAAGATTGTTAGAAAGGTGCTCAGATTTCTACCCGAGAGATTTCATGCCAAGATCACCGCGATTAAGGAATCGAAGGATATTGACAAAATTACTTTGACAGAGTTGGTTGGCAATCTGTAGACCCATGAGTTGGGTTTGACAAGAATAGAGAAATCTAGTAAGGGAAAGAGTATGGCATTGAAGGCCAAGAGTAGTGACACTAATGAGTCTTCAAACGATGAAGATTCTAAGATGAAATCCTATATCACTCGGCAATTCAAAAACTTTATGAAGAATTCCAATGCTAAAGGATTTGACAAAGACCGCAAGCAGTCCTGCTTATCTCAGTTCAAAAACCAGGACAAAGGAAAGAAGGATGCTAGGGATAGAGGTCAGTACACTGTTCCTTCAAGACCAAAATGCTTTGGGTGTTAGGGCTTCGATCACATGAAACAAGAGTGCCCTACATATCTCAAGACCATTAGGAAGAGTAAGGCACTTATTGCTACACTAAGTGACACCGTACCTGAAGATGATTTTGACAATAAGGATGATGGAATCCTAAATGCCTTCACTGCCACTGTAAATCCTACTTAGGGGGTTGTTAAAGATGTGGATGAAGAAGAAGACTTGGTGGAGTCTAAATTTGAGAAGATGGATGAACAAGATGATATCCACACAGCCTTTGCAAAGTTATACAAGGTCTCGAAAAAGCATGAGAAGTTGTATAGGTTGGCCATCAAGAAGCTCAGTGATGTGGAGCTTGAACGGGAAGAAATCTCCACGAAGTTTGGTGAAGCCAATCAGACTATTGGAGCACTAAAATTTGAGAACAATTTCTTGGCCGAGAGAACCAAGAAGCTTGAAGCGAAACTATTTCAAGTCCGAGCTCAGCTAGAGAGGACTTCAAGTGTAAAGTTTGATGAGATGCTCAGTCTTTAGAAATCTGCTTCCGATCTACTATTTTTGTTCCTCCTAGTAATAATGTTGAATCTGAAAAAAATGATGTGCAAAATGTGTTAGCAAGTGAGAACATAGACAAGGGAAAATCTATCTTAAGAGCACCCCCTAAACTTGTTAAGAAAGAGAACAAAAACCTTAAGGCTAAGAAGGGTAATGCTTAAAAGACTAAACAGAAGAAGCCGCATCTCCGCCATCATTGTGGAGCAGCTGGACATACTTGACCAAATTGCTACAAGTGGTTAGCCACTCAACAGAGCAATAGTATGATCTCTTTGGGAAACCAGAATCAGTTTCCATCCTCCATTGGTCCTCTTGGAGATCTTCTCAAAGCCCTTATATTCCTTTCGAACTTGAATGGTTTCAGTTCTTCCCCCTCCCTGTAGGTTCAAGGGTTTGCACAAAGGAAAAGTTCTTCCAAGGTGTGGATGGAAAAAGGCTTGAAGTGATTTAGTCACTTTTTTATCTCTCCCCCCTTCTTGTTTTCGTTTTTGCATTACTTGTGTGTTTTGCTTTCTCGTTTTGAGTCAATCTAACTTTATGCATTGCTTTGTTTAACATGTTTTTGTTTGTTTATTTTTCAGTTTTGCTTTATTTTTTTTCATAAAAATAAAAAAAGGGAAAAATTGAAAAATACAAAAACAGGTGTTTGTGTACTTTGGTATTTTTGTACCTTGAATGGCCATTGAAACAAAGTTTTCTAAACTTTGTATCTTTTATAGCTTAGATGAGCATCTCTATGCACAATTAAGCAAGTGAGCTATATGGATCGTGTTTGTGATGAGTAAGATTAAGTAATCTCTTGTACTTAATACTCATATCACTCTATTTGACGAGAAGAACTAGAAAATCTTAAGAGAAAGGCATAAATAATCATCTCACCACTGTTGCCCGCCAATCATGAAATGACATTTGTATGCTTCAGCATAGCAAAAGTGCAATGTCAAAAAGCTTAACATAATTGGGTATTTCTTTCTCTCTCTTATATGCCCATGCATGGTTTGCTTAAAAGAAAAATATGCAAAGAAAAATAAAAAGCAAGAAGAATCAAAATGCATTATATATGATTGCAAGGGTGTTTTTTAGGAGATGTGGGAGTTATAGGATGTACCTCGAAGGTGATAGTCCCCATCAAGTAGTTATGATTGTGTGCGAGTTAAAGTGATTTTCTCATATCTCAAATCATCATAACATGTAGACACTTATGCAATCTTGTAATGTTTTTCACACACTACACGCAATATTCTTTGCTACTCTTGATACATGTGCAAGTACAATATAATTTGGCCATCATAAGGAATACATGTGTTATTGTATGCTCACTAAATTGTCTTAACTTGTTTTTGAAATATAAAATTAGTTAGACTTGTTTAGTGTGTGTGTGTGTGTGTGTGTGTGTGTGTGTGTGTGTGTGTGTGTGTGTGTGTGTGTGTGTGTGTGTTTGGGATCTAAAAGCTAATCATTTTTTCTTGTTGAGAGATGATTTTGAGAGGTTAAAATGTTGTTTGTATCTTTGGTTGAGTAGCATGTTTGATTGCATTAATGTTTGTGTTTTTCTCTTCTTGAAAAACTGTTTTTAAGCAATCTCAACAGCTTCTCGACACCTCTCGATAGCTAGGCTATCTATCGAGCCCTTTCAGCTTCTTTTTATCATATTCTCGATAGCTACTCAATCTATCGAGGAACTTTCTGGATGCTTGATAGATGCTTGATAACTTCTCGATCTATCAAGATCCTTTTGCTATAGACACCTCTCAAGAGATCCTCGATAGCTCTTCGACAGCTGTTTCATACGTTTTAAATCTAGACACCTCTCGATACCTCTCGATTTGTCAAGAATTATGGTTTCCTATTTAAAGGGTTCGTGCGATTTCGTTCTCATTTCTCTCGATCTCTCTCGATAGTTTTAGACCTCTCAACTTCCCAAACTTCTCTCTCTCATGCAAATTCACTTCCCCACTCAATCTTCGGTCTTAAGATCTGTTCCTCTCTCTAGTATGATGCTTTTTCACCCTTTAATCATGCATTTCATATCTTTTGACCTAAAATTTGTGGTTTTTGAAAACTTTTGGGTTTTTTCAAAATTGTTGAGGTTTTTTCAAATGATTTCAAATCATCATGCATTGCATCTCATGAGCATTTTAACTATATTGTCATGCATTTTAGATGTTTGCTATATGTGTTGTTTTGCTGTGTGCTGTTAGGTTTGGATTGGATTGGGCTGAGCCCATGATGTTTTTAAGTTTGTATGTCACATGCTCATGCATTTTCATGCATACGTACCGTACCATCAATTCTTTATGTTCTTATATATTAATTTGCTTGGTGCTTTTCTACTTGACTTTCTCTCTCTCTCACTCTCTCTTTCTTGCGTTAGTCTGCGTTATGGCACCTAAACGCAAATCTACTCTGTCCTAGAACCCTCTTCGTTCTGGGGCATCTTCTTCTTCTAATCCTACTCCTTTTCACGTATAGTTCCATGATGATAAAGCCCGAAAGGACTTTTCCGAGAACTTTTCTAGACGAGGCATCCATTCGAAACGCCAAGTCATCCTATCGAATTTCTCTGATACTGACCTTCCCATTGTCATCTACAGTCGGGGTTAGGAGTCACTGTATGACATCCTGATCACTTGTCCCTCCGTGATTATGTGGAGTTTTACTCCAACATGCATGGATTCAATTCTTCTATTCCCGAGTTTGTCACTCGTGTTTGGGGTATATACATCGTAGTCACTCCGGACCTTATATATGAGGTGCTACACATTCCTAAGGTAGTGCATCCTGACTACCCTAGTTGCGATCGCCTGAGGACTGTGTCCAAAGACGAACTCATGTCTCTTTTTTGTGAGACACCATCTTCATGGGATGATCGTCAAAACACCCGATGCTCGACCTTTGCTAAAAGTCCGAGATTCCTTAACATGGCAATGACATTTGTTCTCCATCTTTTGTCTCACTATAACTCTATCGCAGAGCCTCGTGCTCGATTTTTTTTATCCCTCATTAAGGATCTTTCTGTCGACTTCCCTTTTCACTTCATTCTATCCCTTATAGATGTCTATAAGGATACGGCGACCCATGATAAGCTCATTTTTCCTTCGGCTATCACGATGATCCTTCGCCATTTTTCTGTCTCCTTTCCTCCATTTGATCACTATTTCGTCATAGGTGCCATTAACGCTGCTACCATTAGACGGAGTGATGCTCAACTTTGCCCGAGGCTGACGCAGACCAAGAAGGCAGCTCATCTGGCTTCTTCAGCTCCTTCCACCTCCGTTCCTTCTTCTTCTAAGGGTAGAGTCACTCTCAAGGCCATCATGGCACATCTTATGCACAAGGATGCTTACCTTGACACTCTCAGTGATGAGTTGTGTCAGGTGAACACCCGTGTTGGGCGTATTGCACGACGACAGGCTGTCATGGGTGGTTTAACTGCTTCTTCTCCATCTCCACCAGCTTTAGAGGATGAGAGTGATAATGATGATGATAATGATGGTGATAAGGATGATGGTGCTAGCTTGCCCAGTGATGATGAGATGTCTACTTGATGTACTTATCCTTTGTCACCCGTGACAAAAAGGGGAAGTAGTTTTGGATATAAGAGTAGTCATATACATAGGGGGAGAGTTAGCATAAGATATTTTTGTTAGGGGGAAGTGTTAATATTTTTTATGAGGGATGTAGTGAGGACTTATTTATTTATTTTTTCTTCTCTTTCTTTTAGAGATACATTGTTCTTACATTGTGATAAAGCCTTGTACTGATGATGATGATATATATATATATATATATATGATGAGGTTGTTATTATAGTTCTTTCAACTATCTTTACATGTGTTGTTTCTTTTCTCTCTTTATGCACATGTTTCTTATATCTTGTATGCAATCTTTTATTTCTGTTTCACATTAAGATGCCTTAATGAGATTTGTTTAAAGTGTTTCAGAAATACAAGTTGTTAAAGTCTTCTTGCCATTAACTCTGTTCTTGCAAAGTTTTTCAAGAGTTTGTGTTAGGATAGATTTTATTGTATTCAAACAAGTGAGTATGAGTGGAGTGATTTATGACTTCTCTCATACGTTCATTTGTTTGTTGTGGTTTTGTCACGGATTGCCAAAGGGGAAGATTGTTAGGACATATGTGAATCATGTTAGAAAAATATGTCAATATTTTATGTAATTGGCTAATCCTTTGACAAAACGCATTTTACTTGTAATTAGGTAGAAAGGATGTGCTTAATGCTTCAAGGAACAAGGTTTCAAGTTCAAGTGTTAAAGCCATGCAAGTTTGTCCAAGAATCAAGTGAAGAAGTGTTGGATTTGAAAGCTCGACAACTAGTATCTATCGAGACTTAAAAAGGTATTTCAGCCCGAGGCTCGACAACTGCTCGATAGATAGGATGTTTGTCGAGGTTTATAAAATTTAGTTTTTCAGAATTGATTTCACTCCAATCTATAAGTACATGTTTAGGCTTTCTTTTCTCACAACCCTAAACATATATAAGGATTATTTTAAGGGCCGTCAAAGGTTGCGTTAGTGTGACGCAAAGTTTTGTTCATGCAAATTGTGGCCGATGACAGAATTTGCCCTAGTTCATCTTTCTCTTGAAGAAGCTACTGCTTTTGTACGCCATTGGGTTTTGTGACCAAGGAGCTTTGAGAACTTCATCGTGTGTTGAACTAAAGAACTTTGCAGCCAACATCCATCTAAAGTTGGTGATTAAGTCACGTACTAGGATCCGCGCATCTATTGGTTAATCACGTACTGGGAGCCGTGCATGATGCTATGTATGATATTATGTATAACATTATGTGTTTAATAAAGTTACTTTATTCTTATATAAAATAATGGTAACATGAATATTCGGACATTATCAAATAGTCCATGAGATGCATAGTATGTGATTTAGTCACAGAAGATATAGATCACAAGTTCTTTGTAAACTTAGAAGTTTGGTTCGTAGTCGGTGATGTAATTGGGCATTTCATCTGCGAAGACTATAACATACTAACTACGATGATTTGTCTTGATCATGGAAGTGGTGACTTCTAGTTAATATGTTGATATGTTTTAAGAGTTAAGACATATTGAACTAGACCGCTGTGAGATTTATTATTCTCCTAACGACTGTCAACTGAATAATAAATCTCACAACTTGTATTCACATGAACTCTTAATCCTGAGAGAATAATGGACCTGATCATGAAATGTAGGTTGCTTTGATATATCAAGAGTGAGATCTAAAGTAACGGTCAAAACCTCAGTATGTTGGGCAGCCACATCTAGTGTTGATGGAACATATATTCTCAAGATGGAATTCATAGTCTCTTAACGGAGATATAAAATATTCCCTTGAGATAAGTTTAATGGGTACAGTTATTCAGAGAGTTGGGCCTAACCACTTTAGTAAGACTAAAGTATATATTTATGAAATTGGATTTTATAAATATATGGTGAATAACTCAAAAGGATTAAACCGGGTACTCAAGGATTAAGATGTAGTAATTTACAAAGTGGCCGTCTATATATTCATGACTTTGTATTACTACGAATATTTTATGAAGGGGTTGCATGTATAATAAAGTCTTGGGATATAATTTATTAATGAGGCCTAGAGTGCAATTATATTTATATGGTGGTATTAAATATAATTAATGGTAACTTTGGACTTGTCAAGAGTTGACAGAAAAGCCCAAGGCCCATTGGAGCTAGTGTCTTATTTGTTCCCTTTTGGTCCCACTCCAAGCCACACACTAAAGCCCAATTGGGAAGGCCCAAAAGGCTAGCCCAATTAGATAATCAGTTATGTGGAGAGAAACATATAGAATTTTATAAAGAATAAAAATGGTTTGTATGTTTAATGAATATATAATATAAGGAAGAGAGACACTCTTTCATATTCTCTCTAGAAAACATAGAACTGATTGAGAGACCACACATCTTGGGCATCAAGTGGAATTGGAGTGAAGATTGAAAGTGTTCCCAAGTACTTCTTCATTCGGTTTTGAATTTCACCGCATCAAGGTACACTCTCTTGTTCTCATATTCTGCAACCTACATAGTACATGTTATCAATTGCGAATAAAGTAGATCCGTTTATTTTCCGCTGCGTATGTTTTGTATGCGATACAAACATATATATTTCCCAACATTGGTATTAGAGCGGTCTTCATTTCGAATATGTATAACATGTTTTGTGCGTTTTGGAATTAGAGATAATAGTTTCAAGTTGATAGAGGATTATTCATTTAATTTTCTGCATGGTTATTGAAACTATGATTTGATCAAAACTGATATTGATGTTTTGATGTTGTTTAAATATGAATTTAAGAATGTTAAATTGATCTTTAAGGCTATAGCATCAATAGATTTCAGTTTTGATATCAATTTCTGTCTATCATTTTCGTATGATGGTTGTTTCTTCATGCAAAACCATTGAAAACTGCCTTAGAAGAATTTCTGGAAATTCGAGTTTTACGAGTTTCGATCGATCGAGTAAGACAGTGACCAATCTTTTTGGAACGATTGATATTCGATTGCTAGTCGATCGATCGAATTTTATTTTCGATTGATCAAGAGGCGATCGAGTTTCAATCGAACAGGATAGAAGGTCAAGTTCGAATTGTTTAATTTTTTCGATCGATCGAGGGGCACATTCGATTGATTGAAAGAAGGAAAATCTGAATTTTTTCTAAGTGTTTTCAAACTTAAAAGTGTGTGATTATATTTTGTGTTTTTGCTATTTTTTCTTATGCCTTTTTCGTAAGAAAAAGTGCTTAGTATAAAGTGCAAGGCTGTGTATAATTAGTTTATGCATGTTTAAAAGATAAAACCTTTATTGTAAAACATCTAGTGGGAGAGAGATTCAAGGGTTGGATCTCACGGCCTCCATTGTCGGTTTATAGTAGTGTGATTAATCACCTCGCCTTGGCGTATATGCCTTGCTCCCTACGGAGGGTGTTTAATTCATGGTACTACAGGTTAAACTTCTTAATGATAGATGAAGTGTGTTTTTACATTAAGAGCGACCACGCTACCGTGGAGTTACTTGGTGACTCACATTGATTCTAGACAATGGTGTACACTAGACTAAGTATGATGTTAACCTCCCTACGGAGCTATGTCATTATCACTTAGAGGCTAAAGGAATAGCGGCACATTATTTTTGTTTGGTAAGAGTTACCATGATAGCATTAACAACGAGGATAATCCTTGCTTAATCATAGTAATTGGTATGACCTCGCTACCGAGGAATATTGATTGCGGGATTGGGTTGTCGTTGCATATATTATATTATGGTTTTATTAAGGTTCCATATTATATGTTTATATGCTAAATTGATAATGTCTAGTTTACTTATTATATTCATGTTTATTATTTTCAGATTTGAACATGGCATCATTTAGCCCACTTGTTAGCATTCTTAATCAAAACAAACTGACTGGAACCAATTATGTTGACTGGAAAAGAAACTTGGACATAGTTCTCACAGCTGAAGAGCACAAATATGTGCTTACTCAACCATGTCCTAGCTTTCCTTCATTAGATGCTCCTCCTGAGGAAAAACAACGATATGATCGTTGGCAGAAATCTAATGAAATGGCCAAGTGCTACATCCTAGCGTCCATCTCAAATGTTCTACAGCATTAAATGCAGGATGTAGAACTAGCTTCGGACATTGTGCTAAGTCTGAAGGAGATATTTGGTGAGCAAGGCCGTTCTGCAAGGCAAGAAACCATGAGACAAATTTATAATACCAAAATGGCTGAAGGTAGTTCAGTGAGAGAACATTGTCTTACAATGATCTCTAATCTGAATACTTTAGAAGTTTTGGGTGCCGACATTGATGGAGAATCCAAAGTGGATATGATACTCCAGTCATTACCGGAATCATTCAAGGAATTCAGACTTAATTATAACATGAACAAAAAGATTTATTCTTTGTCTGAATTAATGAATGAGTTGGTAGCGGCGGAAGGCATCCTTGGTACTTCTAATGTTGAAGCCAATGTGGGTGAAGCTTCTACTTCTCAACCCAAGTTGAAAGGCAAGGGTAAGAAGAAGAAGAAGAAGGACTTCACTAAGTAGGAGGGTAAACAAATTGTCTTAGGGGTTGCCGACAAAGGAAAGAAGTTGAAAGGAAAATGTTTCCATTGTGGTGAGAAAGGACATTGGAAGAGGAATTGTCCAAAGTTCAAGGCTGCCAATAAGGGTATGAAAATTTCATTCCTTCTTGAAATATGTTTGGTACAAAATCCCACGGATTCCTGGTGTGTGGATTCAGGTTGTACTAATCATATCTGCAATTCTTTGCAGGGGTTCCAGGAGACCAGAAGACTTAAAGAAGGAGAGTTGTTTCTGACCTTGGCTGATGGGAGTAGGATTCCAGTTGTAGCTATTGGAGTGTTTAATTTATGCTTTGAAACTAGGGTTTTAATATTGGAAGACTGTTTATTTGTACCTAATGTTCATAGGAATTTAATTTCTGCAACTTATTTAGGTAAAAATGGATATTGTGTTATCCTTAAAGACAATGTTGTAATAAAGAAGGATAAAATGTTTATCTGTTCTGGCAATATTGTGGATAGTCTTTATATTTTAACTCCTGATAAGCATGAATGATATAATTCTAAATTAGATAATAACTCTCATGTAAAATCATTAAAGAGAAAGTTTCCTTCTACTAATGATACATATCTTTGGCACTTGCGTTTGGGTCATATTAATCCAAACAGAATTCAAAGACTGATCAAAGATGGTCTCTTAGAGCCATTGGACTTTGATGAATTTCCAGTTTGTGAATCTTGTTTGGAAGGAAAAATGACCAAACGACCTTTTAACGCAAAAGGTAGAAGAGCCCAAGAGTTGCTAGAATTAGTGCATACGGATGTTTGTGGTCCTATGTCAACCCAAGCAAAAGGAGGTTATGAGTACTTCATCACTTTCACCGATGATTACTCTAGATTTGGTTATGTGTACCTAATGAGACGGAAGTCCGAAGCTTTTGAAAAATTCAAAGAGTTTAAGGCTGAAGTTGATAATTAATTGGGTAAACACATAAAGGCCATTCGATCTGATCGTGGTGGCGAATACCTTCTTGGGGATTTCAAGGATTACTTAACTCAAAATGGGATTGTATCCCAATTGACTGCACCTGGAACTCCCCAACAAAATGGTGTAGCAGAAAGAAAGAATAGGACTCTTTTAGAAATGGTTAGGTCCATGATGAGTTACTCAACTTTACCAGTTTCCTTTTGGGGATATGCACTAAAAACTGCAATGCATATTTTGAATTTAGTTCCATCAAAATCTGTTCCTAACACACCTATGGAATTGTGGAGTGGGCGCAAGCCTAGTATGAAATATCTCCACATTTGGGGATTTCCAGCACATGTGTTGAAAGGGAAGTCTGATAAGTTGGAAGCTAAAACGGAAGTATGCATGTTTTTAGGGTATTCAAAGGAAACCAAGGGTTATTTATTTTATAATCATAAGGATAACAAAGTTTTTGTTAGTACAAATGCTAAATTCTTGGAAAATGGCTATATGAATAATTTTACTCCTAGAAGTAGAGTTGTCTTGGCTGAAATGAATGAACCTGTAATTGAACAACCAACGGTTGAAACTAGGGATGATGTGGCTGTATTGGATACACCACAAGATACTACTCATGAGATGTCTAGTACACAGTTGCCTCGTCGTAGTGGGAGGAATGTTAGGCCACCTATAAGATTCATAGGTCTTGGAGAGACTTATGAGGCTATCTCAGAGGAGGCCGAAACTGATCCTTACACTTATGAAGAAGCAATGAATGATATAGATGCACATCATTGGGTCCAAGCTATGAAATCAGAATTAGATTCCATGTATACCAATCAAGTTTGGGATCTTGTAAAGGCGCCTAATGGCATTAAACCTGTTGGTTGCAAATGGGTTTACAAGAGGAAGAGAGGGATAGATGGAAAGGTTGAAACCTTTAAAGCAAGGCTAGTGGCAAAAGGGTATACTCAAAAAGAAGGTATTGATTATGAGGAAACCTTTTCACTAGTAGCAATGCTTAAATCTATCAGAATTCTCTTATCCATTACTACTCATTATGATAATGATATTTGGCAAATGGATGTCAAGACTGCATTTCTTAATGGCAATCTTGAAGAGGAAATCTATATGAAGCAACCAGAAGGTTTCATAGCAAAGAACCAAGAGCATATGGTATGCAAGTTGAATAGGTCCATTTATGGACTTAAGCAAGCATCTAGGTCATGGAACATCAAATTTGATCAAGCAATCAAATCATTTGGTTTTGAACAAAATCTTGATGAACCATGTGTGTACAAAAGACATCAAGACAAAGTAGTAATGTTCCTAGTGCTTTATGTTGATGATATTTTACTCATTGGAAATGATGTAGGTGTAATGTCATCAGTAAAGGTTTGGTTGTCAAGTCAATTTGATATGAAGGACTTGGGTGAGGCTAACTTTATTCTAAGAATCAAGCTTTGGCGAGATCGTAAGAATAAGATGTTAGGCTTATCACAAGCTGGATATATAGATAAGGTTCTAGAACGGTTTAGCATGCAAAACTCCAAGAAAGGATTACTTCCTTTCAGACATGGAGTTCTTCTGTCTGATGACCAAAGGCCTAAGACTCAAGAGGAAGAAGATATGATGAGACAAGTTCCTTATGCTTCTGGAGTAGGAAGTCTCATGTATGCCACGCTTTGTACTAGACTGGATATCTGTTTTTCAGTTGGCATGGTCAGCCGATATCAATCAAATCCAGGACCACAACATTGGCAAGCTGTAAAGCATATTCTCAAGTATCTACGGAGAACGAGAGATTATATGCTTGTTTACCGTTGTAAGGATTTGATTCCCATTGGCTATACAGATTCAGACTTTCAATTGGATCTAGATTTCAGAAAGTCCACGTCAGGATGTGTATTCACCTTGGGAGGTAGAGCCATAAGTTGGAGGAGTGTTAAGCAATCTTGTATTGCGGACTCCACCATGGAAGCTGAATATGTTGCTGCTTGTGAGGCGGCAAAAGAAGCTGTTTGGCTCAAGAAATTCCTTTCTGATCTTAGTGTAGTGAGAATGGAGCAAGTTCCTATCACATTGTTTTGTGACAATAGTGGAGCGGTTGCACAATCCAAAGATCCAAGGAATCACAAGAAAAGAAAGCACATTAAGAGAAAGTACCACATCATTCGAGACATTGTTGCTCGTGGAGATGTGGTGGTAGCAAAGATTGAAAGTGCAAATAATCTAGCAGATCCCTTTACCAAAGCCTTGCCTCAAAGGACCTTCGAGTCACATTTGGAGGGAATGGGAGTTAGATTAGTGCACAATAGTCTTTAGGGCAAGTGGGAGATTGTTAGGATATGTGCCCTTAAATCCTATTGTATGATGCTATGTATGATATTATGTATAACATTATGTGTTTAATAAACTTACTTTATTCTTATCTAAAATAATGGTAACATGAATATTCGGACATTATCAAATAGTCCATGAGGTGCATAGTATGTGATTTATGTGATTTAGTCACAGAAGATATAGATCACAAGTTCTTTGTAAACTCAGAATTTTGGTTCGTAGTCGGTGATGAAATTGGGCATTTCATCTGCGAAGACTATAACATATTAACTACGATGATTTGTCTTGATCATGGAAGTGGTGACTTCTAGTTAATATGTTGATATGTTTTAAGAGTTAAGACATATTGAACTGGACCGCTGTGAGATTTATTATTCTCCTAACAACTGTCAACTGAATAATAAATCTCACGACTTGTATTCACATGAACTCTTAATCCTGAGAGAATAATGGACCTGATCATGAAATGTAGGTTGCTTTGATATATCAGGAGTGAGATCTAAAGTAACGGTCAAAACCTCAGTATGTTGGGCAGCCACATCTAGTGTTGATGGAACATATATTCTCAAGATGGAATTCATAGTCTCTTAACGGAGATATAAAATATTCCCTTGAGATAAGTTTAATGGGTACAGTTATTCAGAGAGTTGGGCCTAACCACTTTAGTAAGACTAAAGTATATATTTATGAAATTGGATTTTATAAATATATGGTGAATAACTCAAAAGGATTAAACCGGGTACTCAAGGATTAAGATGTAGTAATTTACAAAGTGGCAGTCTATATATTCATGACTTTGTATTACTACGAATATTTTATGAAGGGGTTGCATGTATAATAAAGTCTTGGGATATAATTTATTAATGAGGCCTAGAGTGCAATTATATTTATATAGTGGTATTAAATATAATTAATGGTAACTTTGGACTTGTCAAGAGTTGACAGAAAAGCCCAAGGCCCATTGGAGCTAGTGTCTTATTTGTTCCCTTTTGGTCCCACTCCAAGCCACACACTAAAGCCCAATTGGGAAGGCCCAAAAGGCTAGCCCAATTAGATAATCAGTTATGTGGAGAGAAACATACAGAATTTTATAAAGAATAAAAATGGTTTGTATGTTTAATGAATATATAATATAAGGAAGAGAGACACTCTTTCATATTCTCTCTAGAAAACATAGAACTGATTGAGAGACCACACATCTTGGGCATCAAGTGGAATTGGAGTGAAGATTGAAAGTGTTCCCGAGTACTTCTTCATTCGGTTTTGAATTTCATCGCGTCAAGGTACACTCTCTTGTTCTTATATTCTGAAACCTACATAGTACATGTTATCAATTGCAAATGAAGTAGATCCGTTTATTTTCCGCTGCGTATGTTTTGTATGCGATACAAACATGTATATTTCCCAACACACTCATGACTAGAGAGGGTCATTCACATAGCCACAAGGGTCCATCATAAAAAGTGCACGATCACCCACATATAAGCATATATATATAGATATACATATATCATACACAATGTTATCACACAGAGGAAAAAAGTAAACAGACATTGCCAACATCCCAAAGGTATGACCCAGCAAGATAGAGGAAATGTAGAACCTCAAAAGGTATAGATAGTAGCTAAAAAGCTACATCTGCGCCTTTAAAACCTCAAATCCAAGGTCCTAAGACCAAGGAGAGGAAAAATAGTGCAAAAACACTACCTTTAGATTGTTGAGAAGAGAGAGCAATCAAAGGTTGTTTGATGTGTTTGGGAGGGAATTTAGAGAGGAAAAGAGAGAGAATCTACCCAAAAAAATGCTCCAAATTCCCATATTCATTTTATTTTTATCTAAGGGGGGGTCTACGGTCTTTATAGCAAAAAGGTGACCCTTCGGCTTTGGAGGCCTTTTTGATGGTCTTCCTGGGATTGAATTAAGTTGATTTTGGTGTTCCTAAAAAGTTCTGGATGTCTAGTTTCTGGAACACTAAAGAAATTGAAATTACAACAGACGAATCAAAAGTTATGGCCTCAGGAAGCGAGTGGGCGCGCTTTGCACGATTTTCAGGATATCTCAACCATTTTAACTCTGATTTTGACCCATGCATGGTCGTTGGAAAATAAATTCAATAATCTTCGCAATGATGCTGATCTTAACCCGTTCCAACGGTTGGATCAAAATTAGGGTTTTGGGGCCTTTAGGGGTCAACCTCGGGTTAAACTTGGTCAAAGTTGTGTTAGGATATGTGCCCTTAAATCCTATTGTATGATGCTATGTATGAAATTATGTATGACTTAATGTTATGATTAATAAAGTTTTTTTATTATTATCTAAAACTAGCCTTTAACCCGCACAACGTGCGGGGTATTCCACAAAGTAACTTTTATTTTGGTCTTCTTTGTTTTGGGTAACTTTTTTGTACTTTTTTAAAATTTCAATACTTTTTATTCAACCCAATTCAAATTTGATGTGTTTTCTAGTTACAGATATCAAACTATAAACCAATCCCAAATCTAATCTTATTGTCAATTATCATGGTTAGCACTTAGCAAACTATATTTTATTTTTATTTTTCTCTTTTAGGCAGCATTCAAAATGGCTTGATAGTCCTACAAAATGGTTACTTCATACAACTTGGATCTCTCATGTCTCACCCTCCAATACACCTACCATTTTTACTAAAAAAAGCATTACATATATTTAGGAATAAGTTACATTGTGTCTCAACTTTAAGTAGAGGGCGGAGTATGGGGTATAAGAGCTGGGGTTCAAGTCTCTAGGAGGGAGACACACACATATAAAAAATAAATAAATAAAAAGAAAGTAGAGGGTAGGGTATGCCTAAACAACCAGTTTATAGAAATGGAAATTTTGCAAAAACTAAACATAAAGAACATTATAGCATTTCATCCCTATAGCATACCTCATTCTGATTTAACAAAAATAAATAAATAGTGCTGCATTGGTGCAGTCTTTTATTGATAAAAACAAAGATAACATAGTCTTCATTCCAAATCCACTACTATGAGAGAAGAAAATACCACCACAAAAAATTGCATGACAACAAATTATATCAACTTTTGGTTGTTCTCTTCCTCTTGAAATCTTCCTGTAGTGACCAAGGTAATTAAAATAATAGTCCATAATTCAAGCATATTATAGCAACAAACACAATTCCAAGGACATAAGAAAAGAATCACTTTGTTAGAGAAAACACATACAGGTTCTTGGAGTCAACAAACACAATTCCAAGGACATGAGACAAAATTAATTTTATTAGGGAAAAAACATATAGGTTCTTGGAGATAACTATGGTGCAAGCAAAGAGAAACTAAGGAGAGACACCAAATTCAAACTATAGAAAGCAAAAAAAAAAAAAATCATTTTTTTAGTGCAAACATTCAAATCGCTATAACAAAATGTAAGCAGAGTGATGCATCCAAAAGAGTAATGGCATAGAAATAAGGAACCAAGCCAGCAAACACTTAGGCATATGCCACCAAAAAAACACACTCATACATAAAGGATTCATTCTATTACTTTCATTAGTAGCTTACCTTCTTTGCCATTTGAGTTTACAGCTTATTTACATTTTTCAATTACCTTCCACAGCCTTAGGGTGCTATTTTTTGGAAGCAGTGGCCACAGTAATACCTTTAGCATCTGTATATATAGAACAACTTTAACATTGATATTGCAAAGATGTAGTCATTGAATACTTGACCATTAGAAAGAAGAAGCTATTAGTGAACAAAGAATAAATGAAAAGGCCATCTTTAGAAACCAAGTAGGATTAAAATAAAAGGTATAATATTATAGCTAAATTGCTTTAGACATACATTGTTTTTAAACAATTCAAGTCAGAGAAGTCCCAAATTAAGGTGAAATAGTTAATTTTGGCATTTCTAGGAAGTAAGAAGCACTTTAGATTATCAATCACTGTATCTTATACCTTTTGGGTTGATGACACCAACAAAAGCAACAACATCAATAACAATATTTTGCATTATTTAATTTCCTAACAATGGAAAAAGAAATACCCTTTCTTTATCTTAGATTTAAGCTTCTTATAACATTTCTTTTCCTCTATCTATAACAAAAGCAGCACCACCATTGCAAATAGTTGGATGTCTTAGTTGTTGGCTTCTTAGCTTTATGAGCATAATAATTATAGAATGATTTCTAGTCCCATGTTAGCTCCTAGTATTCCATCCAAACCTTTCATATTAACCTGGAATGAAGGACTTCTGTTATTGGTTTTTGCATAAGAAGATGAACAAAACATTAATATTGAAAAGCACAAACTGAATTAAATTATAGAGAGATATTTGAGAGAGAGGACATGGAGGGTAAGTATAGTACCAATTAACAATATCTTTTTGGTTCTTTGATTTGGCATGACCAAACTCCCAACTCTTTAAAATCACCATTTATCATCAACAATAAATTTCTATAAAAAAAATGCAGTTGTATTTGCAATTGACATGCATTCAGATTTACATAAATAAACCCAAATGCACATGTAACACCCGTCTCACTTAAAATTTAATTTAATTACTTCTAGAGAGTAGATTTGATAAATTGCTTAATTATTTTGGAGGAGATAATTAATTTTATATTGTGATTTTTTTTATAATGATAACAATAATAAAAATAATATTAATGTGTTTAGTGGGAATATTAGTGGGTCTTGGAAGTTTATTTTAGTGTAGTGGGCTTCTAAATTTTCAGCCCAACTGAAATTAGCCTTATCATGGAATAGGCTTCTAAACTTTCAGCCCAAGTGCAACAGCTTTATAATGAAATAAAATTAGGGTTTCCTATGTGAAAGGTGGAGAAAGAGACCCTTGAAACTAGAAGTGGCTGTGAAAGAAATTTTGCCAAACTGACAAGACGACATCAAGGTAATTTTCAGCAACTGATATTCGATTTTGTGGTATTGAGATTGCTGAAATTGTGTTTTGCTGGAATTTCACATTCACGTTGTTGGCTGAAATAGTGATTTGTGCTATTAGATTTATATATAAGTATATATAGATATATATATATATATAGCCGATTGTCACGGTTTGAGTTTTAAGAATACGAATGTAATTGAACTGCTTCGTTTGTTGGCTTTGGACTTGTACTCATGATTCATGCATTGGACGGTTACAATTGGCATATAAAGTTCGATCATTGCACCTTTTGGATAGTTATTGCAGTTTTTGGATTGTTATGGCATTGCTTAGTAAAATAAGCACTGCTTGAACAATCCGTATATTATAATATATATATATATATATATATGTAATAAAATATATTAAAGGAAGAATGGTTGCACTGCTTGGCCATTAAGGGAACAATCCGTGTATTATATATATATATATATATATATATATATATTAACGCTTGGCTTTTGGTTTGCACGGATTGTTATATATATAATCTGTATGGTATGTTATATTATATATATATATTATTTATATATATATATGTAATATAATATATATGGGTTTGGTTTTATATTAATATATATTAACGCTAGGATTAAAGTATTTGTTTAATGAAATTTATTCCTAATGAGAATAGGATTATGTTTTCAAGGGTTTCAAGCATTTGATGGTTTGATTCATATTGGTTGACCGAATTGTATAGAATTGCATTTGTGGGCAGCTTTACAATTAAATATACGAGTATTTTAGATGTTAGTTTAGGGAATGCTTTACAATTATTTTTAAACTGGAATAGGTTTGGGGGTATGTTAGAAATATATGTTAAATTTTTTACCTTGCCGAATCTTCATAGTGGTTGAGGAATTTGTGGTTATTAGAGAACCTACCCTTATTGAATTGTTTAATTATTATTTAGGTTCTAGTTGACGTTGTTTCGAGCTATTGAAGTGAAGCTTGGTTTAGCCACTAGAGGTAAGTAGACTTCAACACATGACGTCTCTCAAGACGTATATAATTTATATATATATATATATATATATATAATTGTGGTAAAAATATATTTATATATATATACATACACATAATTGCAAAAGTGAAGTTTCAAAGACTTATACCATTGTTAGTGCTCTATACATACTCAAACTCTATTATTTATTGTATATTATTGTGAAACTGTATATGTCAAGAGTGTTTCAAATGGTCAACTAGACAGTCTGCAACCTTTGCCAACACAGGGTTAAGTGTTGGTCTTCGGCCGAAGTAGTGTTAGTGTGGTGTGGTGCAGTGTTATTGTTGCTCTTCGGAGTTAGTGTTGCCTCTTTGAGGTTAGTGTTATTGTTCCCATGGGAAATCACCCACCGAGTGTTTAGCAGCTTTTGTCTGTGTTTGACTAATACTTTTCATATTGAATTACTGTTTATTTACTAATGTTCTTTTAGGTGGAAAATTGCTTATTTTCAAAATAAAATTGTTTCTACCTATTTGGTGCATATTGGCATATAAATGTGGTCATTATTTTATTAATGTTTACAGTGTTATAGTGAAGTGTTTTATTTTAACAGCTTTATAGAATATATTATATTACAGTTTAAACTAATTTTAATTGTATCGTGATGACTATATTTTGTCAATGATATTATCGTTTTGTTTTGGAAGACATCCTCATGTTTGTAGTCTCTTATTGAGCCTTTAGCTCACCCCTTTTTCCATCCTTTCAGATTAGAGTTATGGAGTGTCTTTTGGTGGTAGATCAGTGGAGCCTTAGATGGACGACTTCGTTTGGAGCTTGATAGTTGCAGAATTGTTTTAGTAAAATTGTTTCAGGACAATGAGATTATTATTTTGGAACTATTTTGAGATGTTATTTGGAGATTTTACATTCAAAAAGAATATTATTGTTGTTTTGTTTTTATGGATTGTTAAGGAAATCTGATGATATTCAAGAAGTTTATTTGAGGATAAATATTACGCTCTGTTCCATTATGTCATTGTTGATTATTTCTAAGACATGTTATGCATCTAAATCCTTATTAAGGGTTTGGGGTGTTACAGCACAGGAGTACTTTTATGTATTAGTCATGTTAAAACATGTAAAGTTTGTTAATCATATGAATGCTTTCTATAAATTACAATAAAATTTTAGTAGGAAATTACAATTTAATTGAGTGTGAAATCAACCACAGATAAACTCTAATTATATAAATGTCATATCATAAAAATTCTTATATAGCCGTATAAATCATCTTAACATAAATGTTATATCATAGAAGTTTAGCAATAAGTTTCTCTTGTACCCTATTCAATTCTTTTCCTTATTCGATGCATTCTATTTAGTAGGCTTCTAACGTTTATGAAGCATTTGGCAAAAGTATATGCTACTTCTATTTGCTGATTTTCAATGGAGTTGTCATTCTTTGATTTTCCCACAACATCATTTTTAATTTCCTATAATGATCGACAATTTAATTAAATGGGGCATCAAAAAGTGTCTAAATATATGCATATTGCTCAAACATCATAATGCTATTTAATGATCAATATCAAATCAAGATGAAGACATCCTAAGCAATAAAAGTATTGTGTTTTCTTATATATTTTTGTAACATAGACTTTTATCTAGAATGAAAACATATAAACATTAAAAATACTAAGACAAAGGAAAAGGCAAAATATAGAAAAACTATGAAGTTACAGACTTTAGATAAAATAAGACGGAAATTAGTTAACATGCTATTTGATCCATTGATATATGATTGGGTGTGTGTTCCAATACTCATAATTTAGTAGTTCGTAACATTGCTATCATTATTCAGTAAGGTTCAGAGTTCATGCTCTTCTACATATAAACATCCACAATAATAATCTCTAAAAGAATGCATTAGTTATTTATTTATTTTTTAAACACATTTATTCACAATCTACCAATCACGCCAACAATGGAAAATTCAAAGGTTGTCTCAACGGGAATGTGTCAAATAAATTTTTATATTAAACAAATCAAACAAAAACACATACACACTGCAAAATTCCCCAATCATAGATAATTCAAAGGTTTTCCTAGATATAACTCTAAAAGTAAATGAATTTAATGGGTTATAGCATGTTCTTATCTTGAAGTTAGCAAATATGACAAACATAATATTCATAAGTCTGTTGAAAAGAGTAGATTCAAATGTACTTCAATGCAAAAGTCATGACAATTAGCCCTACTTATTACGTAATCACCTTCAAATATATCAAACATAATATTTCTAAATCAGTATAAAATGTGCACATGTACTAGCCATAAGAAGAGAGTGTTCTGAATGTCAGCCAAAAGATAATTCTTTACTTGAAAATATCAATTACATAAAACCAACAGCTGGACAGAATGATTTGTCTTTACTACTACACGTCCAAATTGCTTTGCAAGAGAAACTGAAAAACTTTCAAACTTGAGCATAAGTTGAAAGTAGAGACTATTATTCATTCAAAATTAGGAAAAAAGAGCTGTAAGTAGTATGGATTCAACTTTTCACTTTGGTCAACTGAAACAGAGCTATCAAGATGTTTAATTGTTAATTAATTAACTTATCTTCATTGCTAGTAAAGTAAGATTCAGTAGCTTCAATGTCAAAAGACAACATAAAATATTATTTAGATCTCACAGAGTATGAAGCTGCCTAAGCAAATGAAGACACTCACGCAGTGAAAACCAACCACAAAAAAACTAAAATTTTAGGATAAGATTACTTACATTCAGAGACATGATATAAACAAATTAGCAAAGCTCCTATCAAAACACTTTTTTTGTTACATTAAAAAAAAAAAAAAAAAAAAAAAAACCTGAATAAAGCAACTTGAAAGAAATGTGAATTTTATTTCTGATAGATCAATATAAGTTTACAGTTTCTTATAGATAAATGCCACTAATTAGAGGTGTGCAACTAAAACAACCAAAATAATTTAAACTGACAAGACTGCAATAAACCTTCCATTTTACCAAAAACCCTTTTCACAAACCCACCTCAACTTCACAGAACATACCAACCAAGAGGACAAAAGTCAACAACAAACCTTTCATATAGTTATATTAAAGTCCGTTAAAGTTAAAAGGGGGAAAAATGAAGCTTTTTTATTAAACACTTTGTGTGCATATAACAAAAGGCAAAATTTGAGAGAGGAAGAATGGGGTGGTTCTCTAGAGATTCTATACCCATCTAATATTCATGTAGACAAAAAGAAAACCATTTAAAGAATAAGGAGAAAAGAACATAGAAAGGAAAAAATACCTTGACCTTGAGATATAATGAGATTGGGTGAGTCTTAAAAAAATTGTTAATCTGGTTCATTCTGCAATGCAGGAAACAAAACAATTAAGCTGAAAATAATATAAAAGGGGGAATTCAAAAAGCTTGCTGTTAATTTGCTGATACTCATTGTAAAGAAATTACTTGCCTCAAACAATATGACCTGCGAAATCTTTGTCATTTATATCACAACTGCAAGAAAAAGCTTAATTAAGAGAGAAAAAGAAAAACCTTAAATAATTTGACAACCACAAAAAAGAACATAGGAAACCAAAACATAAAGAAGAAGGAATTATCTATTATTTACATTAAAAAACATAAAAGAATGGCATGAATTTATGTTCTTCCGCAAAAAAACTTGATTCAAAGCCTAATATTAACCCAAATACCTGATCAAAACTAAGCCAATCAAAACCTATATAAAACACAATTATTTATTTATTTAAATTACTGGTAGAGGTTTTTGAAATCTGATAGTGATGGAATGGTTTAATGATAATGGGTGGTGGCTTTCGTAGGGGTGACCCTCAAATTTCTTTATGAACCTTAGGGACTCTTATCTCTTAAATAAACATATCCATAAAAAAACAAATAACATCAAAATCTGAAATACAAACCGTAACAGAAAATCCCAAAACATCAAAGAAAACATCTAAATCTATACCTATCCAACCAAAATACCCAAAAACTAAGTCATATTTCATACCCAAATCTAAGAAAGGGGGAAAAAATTACCGGTGGCAATTTCGGTGA
This sequence comes from Lithocarpus polystachyus, assembly GCA_033629205.1. Lineage (NCBI taxonomy): Eukaryota > Viridiplantae > Streptophyta > Magnoliopsida > Fagales > Fagaceae > Lithocarpus > Lithocarpus polystachyus. Next base: position 36,778,201 of record CM066171.1, on the reverse strand, counting down.
TCTGATGATGGCAAGTAAATATTTTTATAGAGATTCCAAAAACCCATAACAAAAACGAATCAAATCTAAACATACCGAACAAAAAAATCAACTAAAATTAACATTTTATACCCAAACCTACAAAATTGAGAAAAAAAATGTACCGTTATTAATGTCGGTTCCGGCGATCTGATGGCCTGAATCTGGAAAGGGAATGGATGGTGGTGAGGAAACTGATGGTGATGGCCAGCCTGTGATATTTCTCTCTTCGCCGGTAAGAAGTTCTAGAAAAATTCAATGCGTACCTTCCGAATATGGAGTGAAGGGGATTGTTTTTGCTGTTCGGAGTATGGTTTCGACGAAATTTGCTTTCTTTCCCCGCAGAATGGACGGCCTTAGATATTTCTGCGTTTCAAAGCCATGGGCCAAACTAATCAAAGCCTGGATTCATCAGTACCCACTTCAAGTGCTTCATCAACAGCGACACTCTTGACCGCTATCAGCGATGAAATCGATCGGAATATTTGCTTATATAGTATGGATTTTCTTTGCAGCGAAGAAGTGATTGAGTTAGGGATGCACCACTCTATTATAAATATGTGCTTTGGAATGGTTTTTTTTTTTTTTTTTTTTGAATGGAGGTTTTTTCTTATCAGATTGAATGGAGGCTTTTAGTGATAGGAGAAAAGCCTCATCGCCTCTCTCGCTCTCTCTCTCTCTCTCTCTCTCTCTCTCTCTCTCTCTCTCTCTCTCTCTCTATTTTTTACCGGTTAAATTTTTTTATTTATAGAGAGTCTTTTAAACAGTGCTACAGTATTGCCAAACAATGTAATTGATTGCATTTTAACTTATATACGTGTTAGAATTTTAAGGGGACATTTTTCCTAACGTGGTAGCACTTGGTTAAAGGCTTCTGTTTTTATATATAGTATTAGATAATAGCAACATGAATATTTGGACATTATCATATAGTCCACGAAATGCATAGTATGTGATTTATGTGATTTAGTCATGAAATATATAGATCACAAGTTCTTTGTAAAGTCGAATTATAGTTCGTAGTCGCTGATGAAATTGAGCATATCATTTGCGAAGACTATAACATATCAACTAAGATGATTTGTCTTGATCATGGAAGTGGAGACTTCTAATTGATATGTTGATATGTTTTAAGAGTTAAGATATACTGAACTGGACCGCTATGAGATTTATTATTCTACTAACGACTGTCAAATGAATAATAAATCTCACGACTTCTATTTGCATGAACTCTTAATCCTAAGAGAATAATGGACCTGATCATGAGGTGTAAGTTGCTTTGATATATCAAGAATGAGATCTAAAGTCACAGTCAAACCCTCAGTATATTGGGCAGCCACATTTAGTGTTGATGGAACATATATTCTCAAGATGGAATTCATAATCTCTTAACGGAGATATAAAATATTCCTTTGAAATAAGTTTAATCGGTTTGGTTATTCAGAGTATTAGGCTTAACCACTTTAGTAAGGATATACTAAAGTATATATTTATGAAATTGGATTTCATAAATATATGATGAATAACTTAAGAATTAAACTGGGTACTCAAGGATTAAGATGTAGCAATTTCAAAGTGACAGTCTATATTCATGACTTTGTTTTACTACGAATATTTTATGAAGGGGTTGCATGTATAATAAAATCTTGGAATATAATTTATTAATAAGGCCTAGAGTGCAATTATATTTATATAGTTGTATTAAATATAATTAATAGTAACTTTGGGCTTGTCAAGAGTTGACAGAAAAGCCTAAGGCCCATTAGAGCTAGTGTCTTATTGGTCTTTTTTGGTCCCACTCCAAGCCACATACTAAAGCCCAATTAGAAGGGCCCAATAGGCCGGCCCAATTAGATAATCAGTTATTTATAAAGGGAGAAATATATAGAATTTTTAATATAATAAAGAGAGACATCATTGTGAAATGGTGTGTATGTGTGAGCGAAGCCACTCAATTATTCTCCCTTAAAAACTGATTGAAAGACCACAATTCTTGGACGTAAAGTGGAATTGGAGTGAAAGTTAAAAGTGTTCCTAAGTGCATCTAACCTTTTGTTTTGAATTTCACTGCACCAAGGTACGCTATCTTATTCTTAAATTTTGAAATATACATAGTGCATGTTATCAAGCATGAATAAAATAGATCCATGTTTGTTGTATCAGAGCCAGGTTTTCATCTCATGCTTGTATAACATGTGATTAAGTTTTAGAAATAAAGAATATCATTTTCTTTGTGTTATGGGATTCTTGAATCTGCAGTGATTGTTCTATATAATCACGTTTATAGGATTTTTGATTTCATAATTTCTTTTAAGAGAAGGTGATTGACTTTGCGTTGATGCGAAGAGAATTTCTATTAATATGGAATTTCATCTTCAAAAGAATTTATGTTGGCCCACAGTTGCATTTTGTAATATAACAAGGATTTAAGACTATTCGGTTAAATAGATTGCACAGTTTGCTTTCTATGTTATTAGCGTGCATTGAATGTAAACTTCTAGATGATATGTATGGCTTGGCGCATATATATCCTTGGCCATAAATTTCTAGATGATTTATTGTTGAATGTAACAGTTATATAACTGTCATGTGCATGCAGCACTTGGATATAAATATATATGTTTGCATGATATCGAGTTTTGTATAAGGCTTGCATGACTTAGCATTATATTACATGCTATACGATCATATATGAGGCTTGCATGGTTTCATTCTTATAAGCATATGTTGATTGCTTTGAAAAAATTGAAATCGTATATTATAATATATATATATATATATATATATATATATATATATGACTTTATATGCAAACAGGGACGGACCCACTAAGGGGCAGGGGGGGGCCATTGCCCCCCCCCCTCCAAAATTTAAAAAAAAAAAATTAAAATACTATATAAGATAAACAAAAAATTTCCAATTCACCAATATTTTAATTCAATAATTCATAATAAAAAAAAATCCCTCACGGGGTTACAACAATTTTTATGACTTTTTAAATTAATTTATAAACTATGGGAAAGTGAATTACAATATTTATATTTTTTTCAAAAGATAAAATGCCAAAATTATTTTAGAAGCCAATATTGATGACGTAGCATTGTCAACTCTTAATATTAATATCCCAATTTTTTTTTTAAATTCTCAAAAAAAAAGGTTTAAAAAACTTCATTAGTGTGATTTTCAGTTGCATCCAAAAGTATGAGATTATCATATTGATAACTTGGTCAATATGATAAAATCAACATATTAATTCCAATTACCCAAAATTTGGAAATCTGAAGTCCATCTTTTTTTTTTTTTTTCTTCTTCTTCGAAAAACGTTAAAATATCATGTTATAACTTTCAACTTTTTTAGTTCATGTTATATCCTTCTTGACTTAAATATTTAGGTACTAAATTGCAATTTTTTGTCTACCATGATTTTTTTTATTATTAATAAACCATGTCATATGAGATTTTTTTGGTTCATGCTTTGGCCCCCCCAGGTTCAAATCCTGGTTCCGTCCCTGTATGCAAATCCTTTATGGCCAAGGATATGGTTATTAAATGTAACTGATATAACTGTTGTAAGCGTGAATTAAGTATTTGCACTGCTTGAAGAATCTGTGTTATATATATAAAGGCTTATATACATAAAGGCTTCAATCCGTATATTATAATATATATATATATATATATATATTATAATATATAAACCCATATATATATTTATTATATACTAACGCTAGGATTAAAGTATTTGTTTAATGAAATTTATTCCTAATGAGGGATAAATTTCATTAAGGGAGAACTATTTCTTACTTTGGCTGATGAGAGCAGGATTCCAGTTGTAGCCATTGAAGTGTTTATTTATGCTTTGAGTCTAGAGTTTTAATATTGAAAGACTATTTGTATGTACCTAATGTTCGTAGGAATTTAATTTCTGCAACTTATTTAGGTAAACATGGATATTATGTTATCCTAAAAGACAATGTTGTAATAAAAAAGGATAAAGTGTTTATCTGTTCTAGCAATATTGTGGATGGTCTTTATATTTTAACTCCTGATAAGCACGAATTATATAATTCTGAATTAGATAGTAGCTCTCATGTAAAATCATTAAAGAGAAAGTTTCCTTCTACTAGTGAAGCATATCTATGGCACTTGCATTTGGGTCATATTAATTCAAATAGGATTCAAAGACTAATCAAAGATGGACTTTTACAACCCATGGACTTTGATGGATTTTCAGTTTGCGAATCTTGTTTGGAAGGTAAAATGACCAAACAACCTTTTAAAGCAAAAGTTAGAAGAGCCCAAAGTTGCTTGAATTAGTTCATACAGGTGTATGTGGTCCTACGTCAACCTAAGCAAAAGGAGGTTATGAGTACTTCATCACTTTTATGGATGATTACTCAAGATATGGTTATGTGTACCTAGTGAGACGGAAGCCCGAAGCCTTTGAAAAGTTCAAAGAGTTTAGGGCTAAAGTTGAAAATTAAGTGGGAAAACGCATAAAGGCCATTCCATCTGATCGAGGTGGCGAATTCCTTTTTGGGGATTTCAAGGATTACCTAATTGAAAATGGGATTGTCTCCCAATTGACTGCACTTGGAACTCCCCAACAAAATGGTGTAGCGAAAAGAAGGAATAGGACTCTTTTGGAAATGGTTAGGTCCATGATGAGTTATACAACTTTACCAATTTCCTTTTGGGGATATGCACTAAAAAATGCTATATATATTTTGAATTTAGTTCCATCAAAATTTGTTCCCAGCACACCTAAGGAATTGTGGAGTGGGCACAAGCCTAGTATGAAATATCTCCACATTTGGGGATGTCCAGCACATGTGTTGAAAGGGAAGTCTGATAAGTTGGAAGCTAAAACGGAAGTATACATGTTTTTAGAGTAATCAAAGGAAATCAAGGGATATTTATTCTATAATCATAAAGATAACAAAGTGTTTGTTAGCACCCATGCCAAATTTTTGGAAGATGATTATGTGAATAATTTTAATCCTAGAAGTAAAGTTGTATTGGCTGAATTAGATGAACCTGTAATTGAACAACAAATGGATGAAACTACGAATGATGTGGCTGTATTGGATATACCACAAGACATTTCTCATTAGATGACTAGTACATAGGTGCCTCGTCGTAGTGGGAGAATTGTTTAGTCTCCTATAAGATTTATAGGTTTGAGAGAAACTTATGATGCTATCCCAGAAGAGGCTGAATCAGATCCCTACACTTATGAAGAGGCAATGGATGATATAGATGCACATCATTGGTTTCAAGCTATGAAATCTGAATTGGATTTTATGTATTATAATCAAGTATGGGATCTTGTAAAGGCGCCTAACAGCATTAAACCTGTTAGTTGCAAACGGGTTTACAAGAGGAAGAAAGATATAGATGGAAAGGTTGAAACCTTTAAAGCAAGACTAGTGGCAAAAAGGTATACACAAAAAGAAGGAATTGACTATGACGAAACATTTTCGCCTGTAGCCATACTTAAATCTATCAGAATTCTCTTATCCATTACTGCTCATTATGATTATGAGATTTGGTAAATGGATGTCAAGACTGCATTTCTTAATGACAATCTTGAAGAAGAAATCTATATGATGCAACTTGAAGGTTTCATAGCAAAGAACCAAGAGCATATGGTATGCAAGTTAAAAAGGTCCATTTATGGACTTAAGCAAGCATCTAAGTCATGGAACATCAGATTTGATCAAGCAATCAAATCATTTGGTTTTGAACAAAATTTTGATGAACCATGTGTGTACAAAAGACATCAAGATAAAGTAGAAATGTTCCTAGTGCTTTATGTTGATGATATTCTACTCATTGGAAATGATGTAGGGGTAATGTCATCGGTAAAGGTTTGGATGTCAAGCCAATTTGAAATGAAGGACTTGGGTGAAGCTAACTTTATTCTAAGGATCAAGCTTTGGCGAGATCGCAAGAATAAGATGTTAGGTTTGTCACAAACTGAGTATATAGATAAGGTTCTAGAACGGTTTAGCATGCAAAACTCTAAAAAAGGATTACTTCCTTTTAGACATGGAGTTCCTCTATCTGATGACCAAAGGCCTAAGACTCTTGAGGAAGAAAATATGATGAGACAACTTCCTATACTTCTGCAGTGGGAAGTCTCATGTATGCCATGCTATGTACTAGACTAGATATCTGTTATTCAGTTGGTATGGTCAGCCGATATTAATCAAATCCAAGACTTAAACATTAGCAAGCTGTAAAGCATATTCTCAAGTATCTATGGAGAACAAGAAATTATATGCTTGTTTACCATAATGAGGATTTGATTCGCATTGGTTATACAAATTCAGATTTTCAATCAGATCTTGATTTCAGAAAGTCCACGTCAAGTTGTGTGTTCACCTTAGGAGGTGGAGCCATAAGTTGGAGGAGTGTTAAGCAATCTTGTGTTTCGGACTCCACCATGGAAGCTGAAAATGTTGCTACTTATGAGGTGGCAAAGGAAGCTGTTTGGCTCAAGAAATTCCAATCTGATCTTGGTGTTATGAGAATGGAGTAAGTTCCCATCACATTGTTTTGCGACAATAGTGGAGAGGTTGCACAATCCAAGGATCCATGGAATCACAAGAAAGGAAAGCACATTGAGAGAAAGTATCACATTATTCGAGACTTTGTTGCTCGAGGAGATGTAGTAGTAGCAAAGATTGATAGTGCAAGTAATCTAACGGATCCCTTTACCAAAACCTTGTCACAGAGGACTTTTGAGTCACATTTGGAGGGAATGGGAGTTAGATTAGTGCACAATAGTCTTTAAGGCAAGTGGGAGATTGTTAGGATATGTTCCCTTAAATCCTATTGTATGATATTATGTATAACATTATGTATGATTTAATGTTATAATTAATAAAGTTGTTTTATTATTATCTAAAATAATGACAACGTGAATATTTGGACATTATCATATAGTCCATGAGATGCATAGTATGTGATTTATGTGATTTAGTCACGGAAGATATAGATCACAAGTTCTTTGTAAACTCAGAATTATAGTTCGTAGTCAGTGATGAAATTGGGTATTTCATCTGCGAAGACTATAACATATCAACTAAGATGATTTGTCTTGATCATGGAAGTGGAGACTTCTAGTTGATATGTTGATATATTTTAAGAGTTAAGACATATTGAACTGGACCGCTGTGAGATTTATTATTCTTCTAACGATTGTCAAATAAATAATAAATCTCATGACTTCTATTTGCATGAATTCTTAATCCCGATAGAATAATAGACCTGATCATGAAGTGTAGGTTACTTTGATATATCAGGAGTGAGATCTAAAGTCACGATCAAAACCTCAGTATGTTAGGCAGCCACATTTAGTGTAGATGGAACATATATTCTCAAGATGGAATTCATAATCTCTTAACGAAGATATAAAATATTCCCTTGAGATAAGTTTAATGGGTTTGGTTATTTAGAGTGTTAGGCCTAACTACTTTAGTAAGGATTTACTAAAGTATATATTTATGAAATTGGATTTCATAAATATATGATGAATAACTTAAAGAATTAAACCGAGTACTCAAGGATTAAGATGTAGCAATTTCAAAGTGGCAGTCTATATTCAAGACTTTGTATTACTACGAATATTTTACAAAGGGGTTAAAAGTGTATCCAAGTACTTCTTAGGCTTAAAATGGAATTGGAGTGAAGATTAAAAGTGTTCCCAAGTACTTCTAATCTTTTGTTTTTAATTCACTGCACTAAGGTACGCTATCTTGTTCTTAAATTCTGAAATTTACATAGTGCATGTTATCAATCATGAATGAAATAGATGCATGTTTGTTGCTTCCACTGTGTGTTTTGTATGAGATATAAAACCAGATTTTCCAACAAGTTGACAAAAATACCGAGTAGCTCGGTTTTGGGATGATTTTGACAAGATGCTAATTACATAGACATAAAAGGCACAAAGCATTACACTGACACTGTTTAGCCATTTAGTAGCAACCAGTGGCAATGGCCATGACCCCATTTATCAAAAAAAAAAAAAGTTAATTAAAAGGAAAAAAATACAAAAGACAAAAGCATCTACAGCTACATGCCTACAACACTAAATATCTAACATTAAGTTAAATACTAAGTAGAAGAGGAAAAAAATACAAAAGGTAAAAGCATTTATAACTACACGTCTAAACTACTAAACGTCTAACACTATATTAAATACTAAGTTGTAGAGGAAAACAAATTCAAAAGGCAAAATCTTTTACAACAACACATCTACACTACTAAACGTCTAACACTAAGTTAAATACTAAGCAATGGAGTTAAATACACTGACTAATTTACTAACACTAAGTCTAACTAGCACAAAACAAAACTAAAGTAAAAGAAAAAGCCCAAAAGTCCATATCATTTGTGAACTTTGAATTTGAAGTGTGAAAACTTAAAATATATATACTTTTTGTGCTCCTTAGAATCTATCTCTCTCTTTCTCAAGTTGTAAATTTGTAATTATAAGCATTCTGCCTGTGAGTTATTAACCTAGAAGATTTTGTTATTATAAGTGTAAAGAATTTTAGTCATGCACAAAACTATCAAAATTGGAAGGATGTGGAAGTTTTATATTTTTTGGTTCGTTTGTTTTTTTCCCTTCACATGTATAATAGGTTACTAATAGTCTAATAATAGTAGGTGCCCACTTAAAGAAAAAAAAAATGGCATTATTAGGGGTGTTAAATGGGTGGGTTTTGGGTGGGTATAATTGGGTTAGGTGAATAAAACCAATTAACCCATTTATTGCCCATTTAACTAATTACTTTTAACCCAAACCCAATCCAACCCCATTATTATAGGTAAACCTCAACCCACCCAATTACCCAATAACCAAATTTACCAAAATGCCCATAAAATTTGAAAATGACCAAAGTACTCCTAAAATCCTTTCAAATTACCAAAATACTCGCATAAACCTAAAAAAAGACCAAATATGCTCAAAAACCACTAAAAATTACCAAAATATCTTCGAAGCCTAAAAAATGACTAAAATGCCTCCGAAATCTAAAAATTGACTAAATTACTCCCATAAACATAAAAAATGACAGAAATACCCTTGGCACTTAAAAAATTACCAAAATATCCCTGAAACCTAAAATTACCAAAATGCCCCCTAAACTTAAAAAGTGACCGAAATACACCATAAATCTAAAAATTTATTGAAATACTCCTGAAACTTAAAAAATGGCCAAAATACCCACCAAAAAAATGACCAAAATACCCTTTGAAACCTGAAAAAACCAAAATATTCCTAAAACACAAAAATTACCAAAATACTCGTTAGACCTAAAAAATGACCGAAATTCTCCCGAAACCAAAAAATTAACCTAAAAAATGATCGAAATACCCCTGAATCCTAGAAAATGACCAAAATAACCTGAAACCTAAAAAATGACTAAAATACCCCCTAAATCTAAAAAATGACCCAAATACCCCCGAAACCTATAAAATGACCAAAATACCACACAAAACCTATAAAATGATAAAAATGCCTTTTAAACCTATAAGATGAAAAAAAATACACCATAAACCTAAAAAAATGACCGAAATACCTCCAAAATTTAATAATAATAAAAAAAACCGAAGTGCCTCGAAATGCCTTTTGGTCATTTTTTAGTTTTAGGAGGGTATTTTGGTCATTCTTATGTTTCGGAGGCATTTTGGTCCTTTTTTAGATTTGGGGGGGGGGGTAATTTGGTCATTTATTAGGTTTCATTGGTATTTTGGTCATATTTAGGTTTTAGAGGTAATTTGGTCATTTTTTAGGTTTTAGGAGCATTTCGGTCATTTTTTAGGTTTCGAGGGTATTTAGGTAATTTTTTTAGATCTAGGGGGTATTTTGGTCAATTTTTAGATTTAGGGGGTATTTAAGTCAATTTTTAGGTTTAAGGGGGGGGTGGGGGTGGTATTTCTGTTTTTTTAGGTTTCAGGGATATTTTGACCATTTTATAATTTTCAGGGGTATTTCGGTCCTTTATTTAGGTTTTGAGGGGTATTTTGGTAATTTTCTAGGTTTCAGAGGTATTTTGGTCATTTTATAGGTTAGGGGGGGTATTTTGGTAAATTTTAGGTTTCGGGGGTATTTGGTCATTTTTTAGTTTTAGGAGAGTATTTTGGTCATTCTTAGGTTTCGGGGGCATTTTGGTCCTTTTTTAGATTAGGGGGGGTAATGTGGTCATTTATTAGGTTTCATGGGTATTTTGGTCATATTTAGGTTTCGAAGGTATTTTGGTCATATTTTAGGTTTCAGGAGTATTTCAGTCATTTTTTAGGTTTCGAGGGTATTTAGGTAATTTTCTTAGGTTTAGGGGGTATTTCGGTCAATTTTTAGGTTTAGGGGGTATTTAAGTCAATTGTTAGGTTTTAGGTGGGGGGGGGGGTATTTCAGTTTTTTTTAGGTTTCAGGGATATTTTGACCATTTTATAATTTTCAGGGGTATTTTGGTCCTTTATCTAGGTTTCAAGGGATATTTCTGTCATTTTCTAAGTTTTAGGGGTATTTTAGTCATTTTATAGGTTTAGGGGGGTATTTTGGTAAATTTTAGGTTTCGGGGCGGGGGGGGGGGGGTATTTATGTCATTTTTTAGGTTTAAGGGTATTTTGGTAATTTTCTAAGTTTTATGGTATTTTGGTTTTTTTAGTGGTTTTGGGGCATTTTAAAGTTGGTTACCTAGTTAAAACCCAATAAACATTAATGTTAATTGGGTTAATATCCATTTACCACCGCGTACTCTTAGTGCGATAGTCACTCCATACGAATAAATGATTGTAGGGTGTGAGGAGTAAGGGTCAGAGTTGAAGTCTCCAAAAGGGAGCTTCACACACATATATACTTTGATCAGGTTTGAGTAGAATTTCTATCTTGTATAAAAAAAATTTAAAAAAACATTTAACCTAATTTATAATAATAGGTGGGTTTGGGTCTTATTTAAGTGAGTGAGTTTGAGTGGGCAAATGGGTTTAGGTTGATTTTGCCACCCTAGGTATTATGAACAATTTGTTTCCTTGATTAATTTGATTCATTCTTTCTAAAAATTTGGCATTTATTTATTTGTTTTTTTTTTTTGTCATATGAAAATGTGGGTCGACTCGAACCCACCCGCAGAGGGAAGCTTCACAAACATATACACTTAGATTAGATTTGAGTAGAATTTTTATCTTGTATTATAAAATATATGATAATAAAAAAACTAATTTAACCCAATTAGTAATTGGGTGGGTTTGGGTCTTATTTAAATGCGTAAGTTTGACTGGGCAAATGGGTTTATGTTGATTTTGTCACCCCTAGGTATTATGTACAATTCATTTTCTTGATTGATTTGATTCATTCTATCTAAAAATTTGGCATTTATCTTTTTCTTTTCTCTTTTTTTTTCATGTGAAAATGCGGGTCGGCCGAAACCCACCTACAACCTGATTGGCTTGACCCGTTTAAAATTGTCCATTTTTTAACCTAGCTTGTTTGACCAGCAACTCGATTAACCCAACCAGGAGGGGAAAAACATAGAATAATGTCAATGAAGCTATTCTCGTTCAAGTTAAAAACTCCATTTTGCACCAACATTAACAATTTGAAATTAATAAGGAATTAAGAAAAAGCTGGGTTTATTTTATACAAGGTGAAAGTATACAACAAGATTTAGTTGTCAACCTGAGAAGGCTGTTTATATAAACTTGTAAGTTACATAAGCTACGAGAGCCACCACCACAGCAACCGCCAAGACTTTCACGGCCAGGTTGTTCCTCAGATTAAGCTTTGAAATTGATATAAATTTATTGCTGGTTCCATCCAATGGAGCATTTTCTGGAGCCTTGAGCCCAGTGCCTTCCCTTTCGTATACTGTAGGTTTTTCAGCCATTTTATTTTCTTTTTCTTTGACTTCTGCTTTTGGCTTTCCAATCTCTTGAGATTCTTTAGCTTGTGGAAGCTGCTGTTCTTGTTGGGCAATAGAAGGAACTTTCTTAGGCATTGTTACAGAAAGAACGCCGTTACCGAACTTTGCGTGAATATCACTTGTAATACAATTCTTTGCTACTTTGATTTCTTTTTGGAAGCGGCTCCATCTAGTTTCATCCAAAGGACGTTCTCCAAAGATTCTTAGGACCCCAATGTTGGCTAATTGAGCCTTTAGTTGCTCCTTTTGGAAATCTGCACTTGTAAGAAAAGAAAATTAATCATTATATACCACCGGTGTGGTAGAGCCAATTTGATTTCAAGGCAGATAAATTGTATAAAAGCTAAAAGTAAAACCTTTTCTTTTTGGCAGAAGATATCCTACCATTCAAGTTAACTAAATTTTTGTTATGTGTAACCCGGGACAATTATTCCATTGTGTAATTAATAATCAATCATTGATGTATTAATTCATCTAAATTAAAATCATATATCACCATTGATTAAGGTTCAATAAATTTAAGCACAAAAGCATATCAATCATGAAACAAATTTAAAGCATCTTTTCTTAAATATATAACTAGAAATCTAGGAAATTTTTGGTTCTTATTCAACAAAAAATTTTGGTTCTTACTAAATTAGGATTATATCTAGGTAATTTCTTTCAATAATTGGAGTTGGTCATATGGCTTGAGTTTAGAAAGTAACTGTTTTTAAAATATGTACTTTTGACAAAGTTTAAGGCAAAATAGTTATGGGACTTACTCATCTTCGCAGGTGGGTCCATATTGGATTGTATTCATCTCCATGACCGAGGAGAATAACACAATACGGTCGTTTGCTCAGAACCAGTAAATAAGAAATTGATTTCAAAAGTGTACCCAATTGAACATTAATTGAGAGCAACGAAGGAACTTAAGGTTATTCTGTATATGCAACCTTAAACTGTTTATATACATACATGATACATCTTCTTTGAATTTATAAGCTTGGATCCAAAATAGCAATCACAATTTTTTGGGAAAAATTATTTGAAGTTTAAATTTTGCTACTAATAAAGCTTTCATAGATTATCACTCCTAGATTAACGTAAGTAGTTAGAGGCAAAGCCAGGGAAGCAAATAAAAAGCAATCGTGATAGAGAGCAAGATGAAATATGTATTAAGATTCTTTCCATTTAAACTTGAACCATTTCATTGTTTAGATTAAATATTATAAATCTAAAGATGTATTCAATTTAGAATCATTTAATATTTAAATGATATGATACTTTATACGCTATCAAAAAATGAATATATAATAAAATAAAAAAATTTAAACTTGAAATAGGCTCTCTCGATTTTAGGTGAAATTGGAAGATCATGTGAGAAAAAAAGAGTGATGGGAATGTACCGAAACAAACATATTAGTTCCAACTTCCTTCTCATCTACTCTCCTTCCTCATGTCTCCCTTACCAAATGTACCCGAAAAAAGCAATACTAGTCCCCTTAAACTTTGGCTCGTTACCAATTACCATGCATGCATAACAATAAGAATACACATTACTCATTTGATTAATATACTTATTTTCTGTAATTTAAAAGGTTAAATTCGAATTAATTTGAACTTTTCTATATTTTGAATTTATGACTGAATATAAAAATCTAAGACGATACTGAATATAAATTCTAACAGCTGTTTTACGTTAGCAAATAAACTGTTTTTGTAAATATATTGAAGAATCGGTCTCTCTCTCTCTCTCTCTCTCTCTCTCTCTCTCAAACAGACGCCAAGCAAACATACAAACGAGGACCAGTTAAAAAGGAATGATATACTTTACCCTGTAGATGGACTTCAAGAATGTTACGTTCCTCGTCTATATACCATTTGCAGTAGGGTTCAAAATCCTCATATACGCGCTTAACATGAGCACCACTTTTAGTTTCCTCCATTGAAGGCTTCTGCTCTATTCACTTTGGTTTTGGAGTTGAATGAAGGAATCCCTGCAATGCTGTTTAGATTTATACTCATTTGACGACCTAAGATGTTTCTTTTTCATATTGAAAGAGAATCATTCTTTTTTTTGGTTTTCTAAGGTTTTCGGGCTTCCTTGTGTCTTCAACCAATATTCCTTGACGTGTAGATGATCTAATCTTGCATGGGCGATACAATATATTCTTTTCTTTTCTTTCTCATTTTTAAAAAAAAAAAATTATTGTCAAAGGCATGATTCTTGTTTTATTCACACCTAAACGAAGAGACCGTTTCTTTTCTTTTCTTTTTTGTGTGTGTAAATAAGGCCTTTGATTGAAAAGTTACATGCTTGTAGGAAAGAACTTAACATACATGCCCGAACAAACAAAACGACTAATACTAGAAATACTTCTGCAGTAAAACTAAATTGGAAGTATCCAACGCCACGGATGAAAATTTTTGGAGGAGGTTTGGTGAAGTGTAACTAAAAAACTAGGTCTTGGCTGATGTTGATTGCAAAACTGATGGGTGATGGTTATTTTCACATACATGATTTAAGAAATTTTTTAACGTTGTGTTGGTTTAACCAGAAAATTATGTGGGGGTGTTGTACAGTTGTGGCTTCAAGATTTTTTTCTAGAGATGTCAGGAGGAAGTTGAATTTTAAATAGGAGATGAATCTTGCAGTCTACGTAATTTTCTTATTATAAACTATAACAAAAAATAAACTATAAGTTCATTATTCACTTTTCACATGTTAGAATTAGTGTTTATCTCATATTGTCTTTGTTTTAATGCCATGAACACGCATTTACATGTTCATGCATGAATGACATAGGTGCTGAGTTGCTGCAAGGTAAGTGAGGTAAGTCATGCATTCGTAATATACATGCATTTATTTGTGATATAATCTTGCTTAGGTTTGATGATATGATTGCATTCTTAATGCTTTGAGTGATAACATGATTTGTTTGCCTTATTCCTGCCTTGATTTAATGTTCACATGCCTCTACCTTGGATATAATATGATGACATCATGATAGCAACATGTTAAGGTTTATGTTATACCATGCTAGATAAATGCTAGGTTGGTTTGACATGTACGCTAGATAAATGTTAGGAGATGCCATGCTAGATGAATGCTATGTTGACTTGATACGCATGGCTAGATGAATGCTATGTTGACTTGATACGCATGATTAGATGTATGCTAGGGTTTGTGATTTGATGACAAGCATGATAGATGAATGGTTAGCGATGTTTGATGCATGGCATGTTGATTGTTAGATGAATGCTAGTATGTGTGTGTGAGTTAGAATAACAATATTGAGTGTGACTTTAATAAAGTTAATACATAAGACACAATGACAAGAAGCCAACCTTAGGGTTGGGCGGTTTTGGGTGCCTAACACTTTCCTAAGACCGTACTTTAACTTCGAACACATATCTCCAGTAGTAAGATCAAAATGGTCCTTCCTCAAGAGGATGCTATATATATGGTTCCTAAACCATTACAAAAACTAGGTAAGAACTTCTCATTGTGTCCACACCCACCAAGTCAGAATGTGCCAACAACCTTCAAGGCTCCTGAAGCCCTGGCGCAATGCCTGCCTCAAATAGGCAATGAAGAATCCGTAGGAAAAGGAACTCCAATCATAGGGAACTATGAAGGACACCTGATGTAGGACACAAATTACTATTTAATTATTGTAATTTATTATTTTTGGTATTTTTATGTAAAAACGTTATTTTAGGTTTAGGTGATTTATTTCCTTGATTTTAGGTGCATTTAATGCTTTTTAAGTCAAATTTGATTCCTAATATTGTTAGGTATCAATTATGAGTTATTTTAGAATATATTTTCTTGTTTGTCAAGTTTAATGGAGCCCTTATAGAGAACATTGTGGAAAATTCAATTGAGGTCAAATATAAGGATGAGTGCACAACTCACAATCCTCAAGTCTCAGTTGATTTGTTGAAGATGACAATACAATATGTTGATTTTCTTGGAGTAGAAAATTTTAATTTTATTATCAACCCTTTGTTGATGGATGTTGCAAATAAATTGAAAGTAGATGAGAAGAAATTTTATGCTACACTTTGTGAAGGATTCAAGTTTTAGAACTGGATCAAGTTATTAAAGCATTCGAAATATTTGTTTATTTGAAGCGGAAGATTTTAGATTTCAAAGATCAACTTGAGGACGAGTTTGTTTCAAGTGGAGGGGTCTGTTGTAGAACACAATTTACTATTTAATTATTGTAATTTATTATTTTTCGTATTTTTATGTAAAAACGTTATTTTAGGTTTAGGTGATTTATTTCCTTGTTTTTAGGTGCATTTAATGCTTTTTAGGTCAAATTTGATTCCTGATATGGTTAGGTATCAATTAGGAGTTATTTTAGAATATATTTTCTTGTCTGTCAAGTTTTATGGAGCCCTTAAATAGGCCCTTAAGTCTGTAAACGTTTTTGATAGATAATTGAATAAAAATCAGAAAAAGGTGAGGCTTTGCTCTTCTCTTTGGTTCTTCAAGAATTGTGAACTTATCAAGGATTCTTCCTTGTAGCGTTCAAACTTTATACCTTTGGTTCGTGATTCCATTATAATCTTTGGGTCGAGGTCTGTTACTTATACCTTTAGTTCGCGTTTCTCTAATAAACGTTGGATCAGGGTTCTATCAAAAATCTGAATTTTAGCTTTCTTGGGCAAATATTCCAATATTGTTTGTTGGGTCTCAAAGCGTATCGATTGGGGTTTGCATCAACACCACTCTCATGTCTGCCAGCAGCCTACAAGTCAGCACTGACCGGCTATTGCCCAGTAGGCAACTATCGATGAAGTAGAAGAAGAATAGCTTAAGAATGATGTCATCTGACTCCGCCATCCAAGGTATGTTCTCCTTCGGCCACCACATACGAATCTAGTGCTCATTAGTAGGCCTGAAGTACCCTCTAATCATCCTGGTAAGGGGGTAAGGAATGCCCAAAAGCTTGCTCACCACCATGAAGCTCACAAATTCAGTCGGGATTGGCTCCGCTACAAGTCTAAGATCCAAGATGGTTGTCCAATCAAAGGGAAAGACTGCATACTCCCTACAGCTCAAGTAAAAAGTGTCTGTCTCAGCATGAAACTGCTGCACCAAAGCCTCAGCAAACCCATGCCTCATGGAACATGGCAAAATGAGAAGAAAGGCCTTGAATCCTTACTTCATCAAGAAGGTGCGATAACGCGCATCAGTAGAGGCATGAAACAAGTGAAGGGAAAATGAAGACCATGCCCCTTGGTTGCGAACCCTATTAGTTTATATCGCATACAAAACATACGAAGCGGAAAATTAATAGATCTACTTCATTCGCAATTGATAACATGTATTATGTAAATTTTAGAATATAAGAATAAGAGAGTGTACCTTAGTGCGGTAAAATTCAAAGCCAAAGATTAGAAGTATTTGTGAACACTTTTAATATTCACTCCAATTCCACTTGTGCCTAAGAAGTGTGGTCTCTAAATTAGTTTATATGTGTGTGTTCAAGGGAGAATAAGAGTGTCTCACACTTACATACAAAATCATTTCATTCTCTTACAAAATTATGTATGTTTCTCTCCTTATAACTAATTATCTAATTGGGCTAGCCTTTTGGGCCATTCTAATTAGGATTTAGTATGTGGCTTGGAGTGGGACCAAAAGGGAACAAATAAGACACTAGCTCCAATGAGTTTTGGGCTTTTTTGTCAACTTTTAACAAGCCCAAAATTACCATTAATTATATTTAATACCACTATATAAATATAATAGCACTCTAGACCTTATTAATAAATTATATCCCAAGACATTATTATACATTTAACTCTTCATAAAATATGTGTAGTAATACAAAGTCATGAATGTAGACTGTCACTTTGAAGATTACTACATTTCAATCCTTAAGTACTCAATTTAATCCTTTAAGTTATTCATCATATATTTATGAAATCCAATTTCATAAATTTATAGTATGTGATTTATATCTCATTCGCAATTGAGATGTATATATTTATGGAATTGGATTTCGTAAATATATGATGAATAACTTAAAGGATTAAACCGGGTACTCAAGGATTAAGATATAGTAATCTTCAAAGTAGCAATCAGCATTCATGATTTTGTATTACTATGAATATTTTAATGAAGGGGTTGCATATATAATAAAGTCTTAGGATATAATTTATTAATAAAGCTTAGAGTGTAATTATATTCATAGAGTGGTATTGAATATAATTAATGGTAACTTTGGACTTGTCAAAAGTCGACAGAAAAGCCCAAGGCCCATTAGAGCTAGAATCTTATTTATTTCCTTTTGATCGCACTCCAAGCCACATACTAAATCCCAATTAGAATGACCCAAAAAGCTAGCTGTAACGACCCCGCCCCAAATGTGAAGATATTGTCCGCTTTGGGGCCCATACCCCTCACGGTTTTGTTCTCCCCCAAAGCACACAGCAGTGGGAGAAAAGGCCTCTACACATTAAAGGGAGGTCATTCCTTATAAACACATTTCCATGTGCTTCCCTAGGCGATGTGGGATTCCATGAAATGTAAGACCCCCCTTTTGGGTCACTACAATCCACCCCCCTTATGGGCACACGCGTCCTCGCGTGTGGGGCCCACACTTCCGGCTAGAACCTGGCTCTGATACCATCTGTAACGACCCCGCCCCAAATGTGAAGATATTGTCCGCTTTGGGGCCCATACCCCTCACGGTTTTGTTCTCCCCCAAAGCACACAGCAGTGGGAGAAAAGGCCTCTACACATTAAAGGGAGGTCATTCCTTATAAACACATTTCCATGTGCTTCCCTAGGCGATGTGGGATTCCATGAAATGTAAGACCCCCCTTTTGGGTCACTACAATAATGTAACACCCGTCTCATTCAAATTTAATTTAATCACTTATAGAGAGTGGATTTGATAGATTACATTAATTTTATTGTGGAGGAAAATAATTATTTTATATTGTGATTTTTGCTATGATTATAATATTAATATTAATGGGTTTAGTGGGAATATGTATGGGTCTTAGAAGTTTTTTTTTTAGTGTAGTGGGCTTCTAAATTTTCAGCCCAACTGAAATTAGCCTTATCCTGAAATAGGCTTCTGAATTTTCAGCCCAAGTGCAACAGCTTTATATGAAAGAAGATTAGGGTTTCTCAAAAACAAAAGAAGAGGAGGCTGTGCACTTCAGGGCAGCCAGCAACTTCATCTTGGTTTTGAGGTAGGCATCATTCTAGGAAAGCTTTCTTTTTCTCTTTTTTGCTGGGATTTCAGCATTGACATGTTAGTGTTAGGGTTAGTATCAATTTTGCTGGAATGTGATAATAACAATTGAATATATTGTTGATTTGGTGTTGCTGGAAAATAATGGTAACAATATATATATATATATATATATATATTAATCATTGAATCAAGGATCAATTTCATGATAGCCGAATTGAGTGTTACTAGACTTTCATTTTAATTGTTGGCCGAATATATATGTAGAATATATTAGATTGCTAAGTCCATCAGGTACTTCACGTTTTGGCCGAAAAGGTATAAACGGTGTTTTGCTTGTTTTCACGTTCTAATGGTTGGCCCAAAAAGGGTGGAATTTGATATTAGGTAGGTATTTATAATGTATATAAGATTTCATGATGAATCACACGGCTGGCCGAAAATGGATTTGTGCCATTAGTTTTTATATAAGTATATGTATATATATATATATATTACATTATGAGATTACCTGATGAATCACATGGCTGGCCGAAAATGGAGATTTGTGCAATTAGGTTTCTATACGAGTATATATATATATATATATATATAGGTTAACAAATTATATGTTAGGGGTACTTTACAATTTTTTTAATCTGGAATAGGGTTGGGGGTATGTTAGAAATATATGTTAAATTTTTACTTTGCCGAATCTTCAAAGTGGTTGAGGAATTGTTTTATCAAGAGGACGTTGTGATTTTTTGAAGAACCTGCCCTTATTGAATTATTTAATTATTATTTAGGTTCTAGTTGACGTTGTTTCGAGCAATTGAAGTAAAGCATGGTTTAGCCACTAGAGGTAAGTAGACTTCAGCACATGACGTCTTTCAGGACATATATATACACGTGGTAAAAATATATATTTATCTATATATGATTATAATTGCAAAGATGAAGTTCCAAAAACTATACTATTGTTAGTGCTTTGCACATACTCGAATTTTATTATCTATTGTATGTTATTATAAAATTGTATTTGTCAAGAATTGTTTCAAATGGTCAACTAGACAGTCTGCAACCTTTGCCAACACAGGGTTAAGTGTTGGTCTTCGGCCGAAGTAGTGTTAGTGTGGTGTGGTGCAGTGTTATTGTTGCTCTTCGGAGCTAGTGTTGCCTCTTTGAGGTTAGTGTTATTGTTCCCATGGGAAATCACCCACCGAGTGTTTAGCAGCTATGTTATTATGAAATTGTATTTGTCAAGAATTGTTTCAAATGGTCAACTAGACAGTCTGCAACCTTTGCCAACACAGGGTTAAGTGTTGGTCTTCGGCCGAAGTAGTGTTAGTGTGGTGTGGTGCAGTGTTATTGTTGCTCTTCGGAGCTAGTGTTGCCTCTTTGAGGTTAGTGTTATTGTTCCCATGGGAAATCACCCACCGAGTGTTTAGCAGCTTTTGTCTATGTTTGACTAATATTTTTCATATTGAATTACTGTTTATTTGCTACTGTTCTTTTAGGTGAAAAAGTGTTTGTTTTCAAAATAAAGTGTTTCTACCTATTTGGTGCATATTGGCATATTAATGTGGTTATTATTGTATTAATGTTTACAGCGTTATAGTGATATATTTTATTTTAACAGCTTTATGGAATAAATTATATTACAGTTTAAACTAATTGTAATTGTATTGTGAGGACTATATTTTGTCAAAAATATTATCGTTTTGTTTTGGAAGACATCCTCATGTTTGTAGTCTCTTATTGAGCCTTTAGCTCACCCCTTTTTCCATCCTTTCAGATTAGAGACATGGAGTGTATTTTGGTGGTAGATCAGTGAAGCCTTAGATTGACGACTTCGTCTGGAGCTTTGATAGTTGCTGAGTTGTTTTAATAAATTGTTTCAGGAACAATGAGATTATTATTTTGGAACTAGTCAAAGAGATGTTATTTGGGGATTTTACATACAAGAATATTATTGTTGTTTTGCTTTTATGGATATTTAAGGAAATCTGTTGATGAAATAAGAAGTTTATTAGAGGTTTTAATTACGCTCTGTTCCATTTTATTAGTGTTGATTATTTCTACGTCAGGTTATGCATCTAAATCCTTGATTTGGGTTTGGGGTGTTACACTAGCCCAATTAGATAATCAATAAGATATAAAGGGATGAAACATACAAAATTTTAATAAGAGAATTTTTAATAAGAGTTTTCATGAGGAATGAAATGGTGTGTATGTGAGTGCAAGCCACTCTCTTATTCTCCCCTTGGAAACTGATTGAGATACCACACTTCTTGGGCATTAAGTGGAATTGGAGTGGAGATTAAAAGTGTTCCCAAGTACTTCTAATATTTTGTTTTTGAATTTCACTGCACCAAGGTACGCTTTCTAGTTCTTAAATTCTGAAACTTACACAGTACATGTTATCAATTGCGAATGAAGTAGATTCGTTAATTTTCTACTACGTATGTTTTGTATGCAATACAAATATGTATTTTTCCAACATAAACAAGCATACAATTTCTCATTCATAGATACTTGAGGATATGCTTTACAACTTGCCAATGTTTTGGTCCTAGATTTGATTGATATCGGCTGACCATGCCAACTGAATAACAGATATCTGGCCTAGTACAAAGCATGGCATACATGAGACTTCCCACTACATAAGCATAGGGAATTTTTCTCATCATATTTTCTTCCTCAAGAGTCTTAGACCTTTGGTCATCAAACAGAGGAACTTTATGTTTGAAAGGAAGTAATCCTTTTTTGGAGTTTTGCATGCTAAACTGTTCTAGAACCTTATCTTATAATCCAGCTTATGACAAACCTAACATTCTATTCTTGCGATAGCCAAAACTTGATCCCTAGAATAAAGTTAGCTTCACCCAAGTCCTTCATATCAAATTGGCTTGACAACCAAACTTTTACTAATGACATTACCCCTACATCATTTCCAATGAGTAGAATATCATCAACATAAAGCACTAGGAACATTACTAATTTATCTTGATGTCTTTTGTATACACATGGTTCATCAAGATTTTGTTCAAAATCAAATGACTTGATTGCTTGATCAAATCTGATGTTCCATGACCTAGATGCTTGCTTAAGTCCATAAATGGACATTTTCAACTTGCATACCATATGCTTTTGGTTCTTTGCTATGAAACCTTTCGGTTGCGTCATATAGATTTCTTCTTCAAGATTGCCATTAAGAAATGCAGTCTTGACATCCATTTTCCAAATCTCATAATCATAATGAATAGCAATGGATAGGAGACTTCTGATAGATTTAAGCATTGCTACTGGTGAATAGGTTTCTTCATAATCAATACCTTCTTTTTATGTATACCATTTCACAACTAGCCTTGCTTTAAGGGTTTCAACCTTTCCATCTGTTCCTCTCTTCCTCTTGTAAACCCATTTCCAACCAATATGTTTAATACCGTTAGGGGCCTTTACAAGATCCCAAACTTGATTATAAAACATTGAATCTAATTTAGATTTCATAACTTTGACCCAATGATGTGCATCTATATCATTCATTGCCTCTTCATAAGTGAAGGATCAGATTCAGCCTCTTCTAAGATAGCTTTATAAGTTTCTCCCAGACCTATAAATCTTATGGTGGCCTTATAATCCTCCCACTATGACGAGGCACTTTTGTACTAGTCATCTCATAAGTGGAATCTTGTGGTGTATCTAATATAGCCACATCATTCCTAGTTTCTGTTAGGTTCTAAGAGCTTAGAACAATTGGCAAATCGTGAGCACACAAGAACATGTAAGCTGCAGAAAGAAGATTTCAGAATCTGCCTGGTTCGATCGATTGAAAAACAGGCTCGACCGATCGAAAGTCGTATCTGCAGAATTTTAAGTTGGCCCAAACAGTAGTTCTAGCCCATTAAGGATTAGGGTTTCAGATCTACTTCTCCCACTATATAAAGGAAGCCCTAAGCACATTTTTTATAAGGCTTTTTAGAGAGTGAAGAGTGTGCCTCTTTTTTATTTAGGGTTTTGTTCCTAAAATCTCTCTTATTACTTCTACCGGTGTTGTTCCTTGAAGAATCTCAAGATCCGGTATTGCTGAAGTTGCTGCCTTCTCTAGTCATCAAAGGTGCTGATGATCTAAACCTTCAAGGGTGGTCTTGGAGTCACAAACAGGAGAGTTTGTGTTGCTAAACCTTTGAGTGGAGTCTCAAAGTCACAAACGGTGGTGTTTGTGTTTTGCAAAGATTAAAGAAAGAAGGAGTCCGTGGATCTCGGAGCTATCATGAGGTCGTGGTAGTAAGTTTCCTACACTTGGGTAGCAATAGGATGTTAGTGGTCTAAGTCGCTATTGTGTAAACTTCAATTCTTTCTAGTGGATTTGCTATTTTACCTTGAGGATAGCTAGGTTAAATCCTCCCCAGGTTTTTTACCGGTTTGGTTTTCCTGGGTCATCATATCGTTGTGTTATTTATTTTTCCGCTGCTTTACTTGATATGATTGTTATTGTTTTAACCTAGATTTGAATAATAAACCTAAGTATTCACTTGGTTAATTAATTAGGTTAAACAATCTAGTTTACAGGGGTCTAAACGAATGACAAGTGGTATCAGAGCGGGTAGCTCTTTTGTTTTAGATCTTTTGATCTAAGAGTTGATCCTTGATCCCTGTTATTATGGATAATTTGAAGTGTCTTTTTGCTCAAGTTTGTGATGATTTGAATAAAAAGAACACTGTTATTTCTGTTGATCTTTTTGATGCCTATGAAACTCTCCGTAAGGAATTATTGAAAACTATGAGAATTGCTAAGAAATTCAAGGAAGAGTTAAAATTGGCTAATCTTGAAAAAGAGGAATTGATTGTTAGATTAGATGAATCTAATAAAAAGAATGAATTTTTGAGAAATCAAATTTCCTCTCAAGTGGAAAGATGAAAAGTTTGGAACAAGAGTTAGTTGAATCTAAAGCTAAGATTGAAAATTTGACTAATACCAAGCTTGCTGTTGATAACAGAATTGTTTCTGTTTCTTTTAAGCCTAAAGCTGAAAAAGTTTATATCCCTCCTTTCAAGAGGAATAATAAAGAAAAGACTTATTTTGCTAGGATAGACAAAGGTAAAAGTTCTGATGTAGACGCTGAAGTTTCTAAATCTAAGTCTAAACCTACTGTTAGAAAGCATAAGAAATCTGTTTTTGTGCCTACTTGTCACCTTTGTGGTGTTGTTGGTCATATTAGACCAAATTGTTCTTTGTTGAGGCAAAAATCTAAATCTGAGACTAGATTTGCTGTTAGGAATACTGATGTTCCTAAATTTGTTCCTATTTGTCATTTTTGTGGTGTCTTTGGTCACATTCGTCCTAATTGTCATAAATTGAAATTTAAGCATTCTACATTTCAATCTAGGATATGTGATGATATTTCTCCTGCCATAAGTCCAAATAAATTATTTCATATGCTTTTGAAAAATTTGAGCTTGTTGGCTTGTGAAAGGAATTTGCAAGATTTTAGTCTTTCTCAGAAGATTGGTGTAATTCCTCAAATACACTCTGCTTCACATGGATTTTCACCTACAAAGCCGAAGACTCGTGCTATATGGGTGAGAAAAGATTCTTTAAGGTGAGTGTTACTGACTTGTCCCTGATTTAATTCTTTCAATTGTTTGTGGACATGTTTTGTTTTTGTTTTTTGTTGTTTTATTTTCTAGGTTGTTTTTTATTTAAAAAAAAATCCAAAAACATTGAAAAATTTCAAAAAGACAAAAATATTTTATTTTGTGTCTAGTTTTAATTTTTCTTGAGGATTACATGAATTATAATATCTCTCTCTTGATTTAGAACATGCTTGACATTGTGGAGAAATTTAAATAGCATGCGTTCTATAAGTGCTAAGCTATTTTTTGATTTTTTTTGAGTATGTACTAGTTTGTGCATGTACTCAAGGGTTAATTAAAAAATTGATATTTCTTGTTTGTGTACCCTCTATAGCTTAGTTAAGTACTATCTGTAACACCCGTCTCACTTAAAATTTAATTTAATTACTTCTAGAGAGTAGATTTGATAAATTGCTTAATTATTTTGGAGGAGATAATTAATTTTATATTGTGATTTTTATAATGATAACAATAATAAAAATAATATTAAGGTGTTTAGTGGGAATATAAGTGGGTCTTGGAAGTTTATTTTAGTGTAGTGGGCTTCTAAATTTTCAGCCCAACTGAAATTAGCCTTATCATGGAATAGGCTTCTAAACTTTCAGCCCAAGTGCAACAGCTTTATAATGAAATAAAATTAGGGTTTCCTATGTGAAAGGTGGAGAAAGAGACCCTTGAAACTAGAAGCGGCTGTGAAAGAAATTCTGCCAAACTGACAAGACGACATCAAGGTAATTTTCAGCAACTGATATTCGATTTTGTGGTATTGAGATTGCTGAAATTGTGTTTTGCTGGAATTTCACATTCACGTTGTTGGCTGAAATAGTGATTTGTGCTATTAGATTTATATATAAGTATATATAGATATATATATATATATATAGCTGATTGTCACGGTTTGATTCAAATGGGATTGCCGAATATATATATATATATATATATATATTTCATCAATAGTTCAAACGGATTCAATTGGATATATATAGTACATATTACATCAATAGTTCAAATGGATTCAATTGGTTTTGCTGAATATATATATATATATATATATATATATATTACAATTATTAGTGCATTTGATGGGTTGATTCATATTGGTTGACCGAATTGTATAGAATTGCAATTTTGGGCAGCGTTACAATTAAATATAAGTTATGTGTATAGCTTTTGCTGGTGGCTGATTTTGTTAGTTTAGGGTTTGACCGAATTAAAAAGGTTTGCAATTGTGGGCAGCTTTACAATTAAATATATGAGTATTTTAGATGTTAGTTTAGGGAATGCTTTACAATTATTTTAAACTGGAATAGGTTTGGGGGTATGTTAGAAATATATGTTAAATTTTTACTTTGCCGAATCTTCATAGTGATTGAGGAATTGTTTTATCAAGAGGACTTTGTGGTTATCAAAGAACCTGCCCTTATTGAATTGTTTAATTATTATTTAGGTTCTAGTTGACGTTGTTTCGAGCAATTGAAGTGAAGCTTGGTTTAGCCACTAGAGGTAAGTAGACTTCAACACATGATGTCTCTCAAGACGTATATATTTTTATATATATATATATATATATAATTGTGGTAAAAATATATTTATATATATATACATACACATAATTGCAAAAGTGAAGTTTTAAAGACGTATACCATTGTTAGTGCTTTATACATACTCAAACTCTATTATTTATTGTAACACCCCAAACCCAAATCAAGGATTTAGATGCATAACCTGTCTTAGAAATAATTAACAATGATATAATGGAACAGAGCGTAATATTTATCCTCAAATAAACTTCTTGAATATCATCAGCTTTCCTTAACAATCCATAAAAGCAAAACAACAATAATATTCTTGAATGTAAAATCTCCAAATAACATCTCAAAATAGTTCCAAAATAATAATCTCATTGTCCTGAAACAATTTTACTAAAACAACTCAGCAACTATCCAAGCTCCAAACGCAGTCATCAATCTAAGGCTTCACTGATCTTCCACCAAAATACACTCCATGTCTCTAATCTGAAAGGATGGAAAAAGGGGTGAGCTAAAGGCTCAATAAGAGACTACAAACATGAGGATGTCTTCCAGAACAAAACGATAATATTTTTGACAAAATATAGTCCTCACAATACAATTACAATTAGTTTAAACTGTAATATAATTTATTCCATAAAGCTGTTAAAATAAAATATATCACTATAACGCTGTAAACATTAATACAATAATAACCACATTAATATGCCAATATGCACCAAATAGGTAGAAACACTTTATTATGAAAATAAACACTTTTTCACCTAAAAGAACAGTAGCAAATACACAGTAATTCAATATGAAAAATATTAGTCAAACATAGACAAAAGCTGCTAAACACTCGGTGGGTGATTTCCCATGGGAACAATAACACTAACCTCAAAGAGGCAACACTAGCTCCGAAGAGCAACAATAACACTGCACCACACCACACTAACACTACTTCGGCCGAAGACCAACACTTAACCCTGTGTTGGCAAAGGTTGCAGACTGTCTAGTTGACCATTTGAAACACTCTTGACATATACAGTTTCACAATAATATACAATAAATAATAGAATTTGAGTATGTATAAAGCACTAACAATAGTATAAGTCTTTGAAACTTCACTTTTGCAATTATGTGTATGTATATATATATAAATATATTTTTACCACAATTATATATATATATATATATATATATATAAATATATACGTCTTGAGAGACGTCATGTGTTGAAGTCTACTTACCTCTAGTGGCTAAACCAAGCTTTACTTCAATTGCTCGAAACAACGTCAACTAGAACCTAAATAATAATTAAATAATTCAATAAGAGCAGGTTCTTTAATAATCACAACGTCCTCTTGATAAAACAATTCCTCAGCCACTAAGAAGATGTGGCAAAATAAAATCAACATGTCTTTCTAATATACCCCAAACCTATTCTAGATTAAGATAATAGTATAGCATTCCCTAAACTAACATCTAAAATACTCATATATTTAATTGTAACGCTGCCCAAAATTGCAATTCTATACAATTCGGCCAACCATGTGAACTAAACCATCAAATGCACTAATAATTGTAATATATATATATATATATATATATATGCCGCAACCCTAATCTAATATATATATATATATATATACACTCATCTTCACATGGCCGCCCCCTAATCTAATATATATATATACATTCTATATAATTCTTTCCTCTCTATAGTTCTACCGCAACCCTAATTTATTATATTATTGTTATTTATTCGGCAAACCCATTTATACATTATTATCATTGAAATTCCAGCAAACACAATTGAAATTCCAGCAACCATCATTGAATTTCCAGCAAACTTAGTACTAACCCTAACACTAACATGTCAATGATGAAATCCCAGCAAAATAAAAGAAAAAAAGGCTTTCCTAGAATGATGCTTACCTCAAAACCAAGATGAAGTTGCTGGCTGCCCTGAAGTGCACAGCCTCCTATTCTTTTGTTTTTGAGAAACCCTAATTTTCTTTCATATAAAGCTGTTGCACTTGGGCTGAAAATTCAGAAGCCTATTTCAGGATAAGGCTAATTTCAGTTGGGCTGAAAATTTAGAAGCCCACTACACTAAAAAAAAAAAACTTCTAAGACCCATACATATTCCCACTAAACCCATTAATATTAATATTATAATCATAGCAAAAATCACAATATAAAATAATTATTTTCCTCCAAATAAAATTAATGTAATCTATCAAATCCACTCTCTATAAGTGATTAAATTAAATTTGAATGAGACGGGTGTTACATTTATTGTATATTATTGTGAAACTGTATATGTCAAGAGTGTTTCAAATGGTCAACTAGACAGTCTGCAACCTTTGCCAACACAGGGTTAAGTGTTGGTCTTCGGCCGAAGTAGTGTTAGTGTGGTGTGGTGCAGTGTTATTGTTGCTCTTCGGAGTTAGTGTTGCCTCTTTGAGGTTAGTGTTATTGTTCCCATGGGAAATCACCCACCAAGTGTTTAGCAGCTTTTGTCTGTGTTTGACTAATATTTTTCATATTGAAATTACTGTTTATTTACTACTGTTCTTTTAGGTGGAAAATTGCTTATTTTCAAAATAAAATTTGTTTCTACCTATTTGGTGCATATTGGCATATAAATGTGGTCATTATTTTATTAATGTTTACAGTGTTATAGTGAAGTGTCTTATTTAACAGCTTTATAGAATATATTATATTACAGTTTAAACTAATTTTAATTGTATCGTGATGACTATATTTTGTCAATGATATTATCGTTTTGTTTTTGGAAGACATCCTCATGTTTGTAGTCTCTTATTGAGCCTTTAGCTCACCCCTTTTTCCATCCTTTCAGATTAGAGTTATGGAGTGTCTTTTGGTGGTAGATCAGTGGAGCCTTAGATTGACGACTTCGTTTGGAGCTTGATAGTTGCAGAATTGTTTTAGTAAAATTGTTTCAGGAAAAATGAGATTATTATTTTGGAACTATTTTGAGATGTTATTTGGAGATTTTACAAAAAAGAATATTATTGTTGTTTTGTTTTTATGGATTCTTAAGGAAATCTGATGATATTCAAGAAGTTTATTTGAGGATAAATATTACGCTCTGTTCCATTATATCATTGTTGATTATTTCTAAGATAGGTTATGCATCTAAATCCTTCTTAAGGGTTTGGGGTGTTACACTATCATGCATTGCATTTGCATTTTTAATCTTTTAGCTTAATGTGTGCTTTTAGTTTTGGTCATAAAATTTTTTTTAACCAAAAAGATTTTTTTTTTTGTGTTTTGTATTGTATATCTTGGATTTATAATTAAGGTTGGCCATATTATCTTTACATAATATGTTTATGTACCTTGTTTAGCTTGGATGAGCTTATTAATTGCACTTTACTAGCTGAAGTCTTTGTAGTGTATGTTGTGTGGGAAAGATGTTTATATTTTTTTTATCACATGATCTTGATCTTGAAGTCACATGCCTTTGATTGTTGGACTTGAACTTATTGAGAAAAGCATAAATAACCATCTCACCACTGTTTATTAGCCAATCATGAACACCTTAGTGCATATCGTAAGATTTTGTGCTCGAGAAAGTGTAGCACAAGCACAAAAGAACATAAGGTGTAGCATCGGATTAAATTGTTAAAATTGGTGTGTACATTATTGGGCTATAATTTTACATAATTCATAAAAATGGTGTGTACATTATCCCGCCTATATTATTAAGTTTCTAATCAATTAATTTGAATATTAATTTTGAGGCATATCAAGAAACTTACATGATTGCAAGCTTTTATTCTAGGAGATGTGAGAGTTATATGATGTAACTCTTTAGGTGATAATCTCTTTCAAATTTATGTGATGAATTTTGTAGACTTTGTGATTGATTACTATTCACATATCACCTCACATGTCTCTCAAACTTTTGCTAGTTGCACACACTACACAAGTTACTCTTTGCTAAACTTTGTACATGTTATTGTGTGTGATTTTGTTGTGGCCATCCAAGATTATATGTTCCTTGATTTTGATGCAAAATTTGAGTTTTAAGGACAAATTGATTGAAAATCTTAATTTTGGAAGATCTGGGCTATATTCATGTGTTTTTGAAAAACTTTTAGTCTCATACTCATGCATTTCATTCATGAAATATTGTGCTTTGAGGAGTTTCTGCATAAAATTGCCCTGTTTTTCAAAAATTTAAGTTTTCCAGATTTTCGATCGATCGAGGGTGTTTTTCGACCGATCGAAATTGCGATTAAAATTTTTGGTTTGATTCTGTCTGACTCGATTGGTATTCGATCGATCAAAACTGAAAAATTTTCAGTTTTTAGAGTTTTTGACCAAATTTTTTCATGCATCATTTATGTTTAGGATTCACATGAGTTGTATTGTTTTTCTGTATCCATCTTGCAGTTTTGCAGTCATATCTCTCATTGTTTTCACACATAACATGCATACACTTTGTTAAATTGGGTACTCAACTTTAATTAAAAATTGATTGATTAATTTTTGAGTCTTTTGTACATTTTCGTATATGCTATTTTTCTTGATGTGTGAATTGCAGAAAATATTTTTCTTAAGAGATATGATGGATAATCAATGTACAAATATTTTCTCTACTCATGCAACTGTTTATGGGTCACATAGTGTCAAGTTTGCATTTATTGAAAGAGAGAATATTTTTCTTCATGTGTATCCTCAACTCAATTTTTTTTAGGTTTGTGTGTTTTTATTTATCCCCACCTCCTAAATTTTTCCCAAAACTGTTTTTCCCAAAACTTGTTTTGTTTTTCCTATTTTTATAGAGGGAGAAAAGTTTTTTTTAACCTTTGTTGTTCATAGGGGGAGTTGTTGCTCTTCATAGAGAGAGTTCTCTCTATTTTCTATAGAGCTAAATTGTTTGTGTTCCCTTAATTCTAACTTAGGGGGAGAGTTAGAATTTACTATTGTTTTTATATTCTGTTTCATATTATTGTGTATATGTCTTTCTTTCCACACATGTGGTGACGTGTTTGTTGAGTGTTTCAGGAAAGACAGGTGCATTCTAATCAAGACCTTCTACCTCTTCTTGGCAACTTCTAGGTTAGGAGTCTTAGATTAAGATTTGTGATGTAATTGGGCATTTTATTGTATTGGGTTATTATTGTATTTTAACATTTCATTTTGTATGAAAGTTTTGTCATGAATTGCCAAAGGGGGAGATTGTTAGGTTCTAAGAGCTTAGAACAATTGGCAAATCGTGAGCACACAAGAACATGTAAGCTGCAGAAAGAAGATTTTAGAATCTGCCTGGTTCGATCGATCAAAAAACAGGCTCAACCGATCGAAAGTCGTATCTGCAGAATTTTAAGTTGGCCCAAACAGCAGTTCTAGCCCATTAAGGATTAGGGTTTCAGATCTACTTCTCCCACTATATAAAGGAAACTCTAAGCACGTTTTTTATAAGGCTTTTTAGAGAGTGAAGAGTGTGCCTCTTTTGTATTTAGGGTTTTGTTCCTAAAACCTCTCTTATTACTTCTACCGGTGTTGTTCCTTGAAGAATCTCAAGATCCAGTATTGCTGAAGTTGCTGCCTTCTCTAGTCATCAAAGGTGCCGATGATCTAAACCTTCAAGGGTGGTCTTGGAGTCACAAACAGGAGAGTTTGTGTTGCTAAACCTTTGAGTGGAGTCTCAAAGTCACAAACGGTGGTGTTTGTGTTTTGCAAAGATTAAAGAAAGAAGGAGTCCGTGGATCTCGGAGCTATCATGGGGTCATGGTAGTAAGTTTCCTACACTTGGGTCGCAATAGGATGTTAGTGGTCTAAGTCGCTATTGTGTAAACTTCAATTCTTTCTAGTGGATTTGCTATTTTACCTTGAGGATAGCTAGGTTAAATCCTCCCCACGTTTTTTACCGGTTTGGTTTTCCTGGGTCATCATATCGTTGTGTTATTATTTTTCCGCTGCTTTACTTGATATGATTGTTATTGTTTTAACCTAGATTTGAATAATAAACCTAAGTATTCACTTGATTAATTAAATAGGTTAAACAATCTAGTTTACAGGGGTCTAAACGTATTGACAGTTTCATCAATTGGTTGTTCAATTACAAGTTCATCTAATTCAACCAAGACAACTTTACTTCTAGGATTAAAATCATTCACATAATCATCTTCCAAAAATTTGGCATTGGCGCTAACAAACACTTTGTTATCTTTATGATTATAGAATAAATAACCCTTAGTTTCCTGCTTCCAATTTATCAAACTTCCCTTTCAACACATGTGCTGGACATCCCTAAATGTGGAGATATTTCATACTAGGCTTACGCCCTCTCCACGATTCCTTAGGTGTGTTGGGAACTGATTTTTTGCAATTTTTAGTACATTCCCCAAAAGGAAATTGGTAAAGTTGAATAACTCATCATAGACCTAACCATTTCTAAAAGAGCACTATTCCTTCTCTCTGCTACACCATTTTGTTGGGGAGTTCGAGGTGCAGTCAATTAGGGTACAATCCCATTTTGAGTTAAGTAATCCTTGAAATTCCCAAGAAGATATTCACCACTACGATCATATCGAATGGCCTTTATGTGTTTATCCAATTGATTCTCAACTTTAGCCCTAAACTCTTTGAACTTTTCAAAGGTTTCAGACTTCCATCTCATTAGGTACACATAACCATATCTTGAGTAATCATCGGTAAAAGTGATGAAGTACTCATAACCTCCTTTTGCTTGAGTTGACATAGGACCACATACATCCGTATGAACTAATTCGAGCAACTCTTGGGCTCTTCTACCTTTTACATTAAAAGGTCGTTTGGTCATTTTGCCTTCCAAACAAAATTCACAAACTGAAAATCCATTACAGTCCTATGGCTCTAAGAGACCATCTTGATCAGTCTTTGAATTATGTTTGAATTAATATGACCCAAATGCAAGTGCCAAAGATATGCATCATTAATAGAATGAAACTTTCTCTTTAACTATTTTACATGAGAGTTATTATCTTATTCAGAATTGTATAATTCATGCTTATTAGGAGTTAAAATATAAAGAACGTTAACAATATTGCCAGAACAGATAAACATTTTATCATTTTTTATTACAACATTGTCTTTCAAGATAACACAATATCCATGTTTACCTAAATAAGTTGCAAAAATTAATTTCCTACGAATATTAGGTATATATGGACAGTCTTCCAATATTAAAACACTGTAATCAAAGCATAAATTAAACACTCCAACAGCTACAACTGAAATTCTGCTCCCATCAGCCAAAGTTAGAAACAATTCCCCTTCACTCAGCTTTTTGGTCTCCTGGCGCCCCTGCAAAGAATTGCAGATATGGTTAGTACAACCTAAATCCACACACCAAGAATCTGTGGGATTTTATATTAAAAATGTTTCAAGAAGGAATGAACTTTTCATACCCTTATTATTGGTAGCTCTGAATTTTAGACAATTTCTCTTCTAATGACCTTTCTCACCACAATGGAAACACTTTCCTTTGGCGTTGTCCTTCTTCTTTCCCTTGTTGACAACTTCGAAGGCAATTTGTTTACCATCTTGCTTGGTGAAGTCCGTCTTCTTCTTCTTTTTACCCTTACCTTTCGACTTAAGTTGAGAATTAGAAGCTTAAGCCATATTAGCGTCAACATTGGATGTACCAAAAATGCCTTCTGCCGCTACCAATTCATTTATTAATTCAGACAATGAATAAATATTTTTGTTTATATTATAATTAAGTCTGGATTCCTTGAATGATTCTGGTAGTGACTGGAGTATCATATCCACTGGGATTCTTCAACAATATCGGCTCCTAAAACTTCCACTGTATTCATATTAGGAATCATCCTAAGACAATGCTACCTCACTGAAGTACCTTCAGCCATTTTGGTATTATAAATTTCCCTCATGGTTTCTTGCCTAGTAGAATGGCCTTGCTCACCAAACATCTCCTTCAGACTTAAAATTATGTCTGAAGCTAGTCCTTCATCTGGCATTTGATGCTATAAAATATTTGAGATAGATGCTACGATACAACACTTGGCCATCTCATTAGATTTCCGCCAACAAACATAGAGTTGTTTTTCTCAGAAGAAGCATCTAATGATGGAAAGTTAGGACTTGGTTGAGTAAGCACATATTTGTGCTCTTCAGCAATAAGAACAATGTCCAAATTTCTTTTCTAGTCTTTTCTAGTCAACATAGTTGGATCCAGTCAGTTTGTTTCGAGTAAGAATAGCAACCAGTGGACTAAATGATGCTGTCAGTTCGTTTAGACCCCTTAAACCCAACAAATTAACCTAGAAAATTAGCCAAGTGATTAACTTAGGTAATTTAATTAAATCTAGGTTAACAAAAAATAAACAAAAACAACAAAGCAGCGGAAATTAAATAACACAAAGATATGATGACCCAGGAAACCACACCGGTAAAAACCTGGGGAGGATTTGACCTAGCTATCCTCAAGGTAAACTGAATCCACTATGAAAGAATCGAAGTTTACACAATAAGACTTAGACCACTAACATCTAATTGCTACCCAAGTGTAGGAAACTTACTACCACGACCCCATGATTGCTCCGAGATCCACGGACTCCTTCTTTCTTGAATTCTTCAGCAAATCCACAAGCGCACCTGCTTGTATATCTTTATGCTCTTTTGATTCTACAACTGTATTGATTTACACAACTCTTGACATGAATCTCAAGTTTGTAAACCCTAAGTGTATGTGAAGGCAAACACCTCTAGATCTCACAATGAGATTCACAAACACAGCATTCAGAACTCTAAAAACGTGGCTAGGGTTTTCCCTTATATACTTAGGGCAAAACATAAAACCCTATACATTAAATGGACTAGGGCTGAGTTGGAAAATTCTGCAGAAAAACGATCTGCCCGATTTTCGATCGATCGAGCCTAATTTTCGATCGATCGAGTCTGACAGAAAGTTAACAGTAATTCTGCAAAACAACTCGATTCCAACTTTACATTAAGACCCATACTTTGAGCAAGTCTAACACAAGACTAAACATTGTTTTGATCATGGTTTGCCAACATACAAATTGAAGTTCTAATACATTAGTTCCTAATTCTTAGAACCTAACAAACTCCCCCTTTGGCAATCCGTGACAAAACACAGACTTAACAAAAGCTCAAAGTTTACACATTGAAATAGCCCATTACAAAATAAATAGCCACTTAAACAATTCAACCTAAACTACTATCTAACAGTTGCAAAGTAGACAGCAGCTCGACTGAAAACAACCTGTATATTCCTGTAACACTTAACAAACACATAAACGCATGTGTGGAAGGAAAAAAAAGGAATATAAAAAAGAACTTCTTGATTTCACATAACACAAAATAAAAACATATATCATGAATAACATCATAAATATAAATCAATAAGCAATGAAGTATAGTGAAACAAGAAACATATCAGTAACTAATGTATCACAAAACATATATCTCCTAATCAAGAGCCAAAAATGTAAATACAAAGTGAAGCACCTAGATACAATCTAATAACTCCACAAGCTCCAAGGTATCACAAAAACTACAAAAGCTCAAAAAAAAAAAAAAAACTCCCCCTAAAACAAAAATCTCCTCTACAAAAATCTCCAAGATATACAATATGCACTCCCCCTTTTTGTGACGAATTGCCAAAGGGCACTCACTCATCATCAAAAGGAGGTGGAGAAGAACGATGAGAGCTCGCCAGATCAGCTCGCAAGGCACGTACCTCATCAAGGATGTCCACCAATAACTGACCATGAGCCGCCTGAACAGTCACGACAGTATCCAGGGTCCGACGAAGGTCAGAAACCTCAACAAACGGTGGAGGAACATCAGCAGCAGCAGCAGCAGGATCAGCAGATGGCTCAGCTGCAGGAACATCTGTAGAAGAAGAAGGGGGTGGAGTGACACCGGAAGGCTCTACCCTAGAACGCTTAGAGCTCGCTCGAAGTTGAGCAGCCCTTTGCCTCAAAAAGGTAGCACCAATAGGAGCAATAATATGAACAGGCTCAGAAACAGGAAAATCATCTAGACCAAGATGAAGGAGAATCCTATGAATGAAGATAGGAAAGAATAGCGCATAAGCCGTAGAGCTAGACCGATGAACCTCGTTCAAAGAACGAAGGAACAAATGAGGAAAACTGATAGGAGCATCAGTAACTAGCGCATACAAAAAGACACATCGCTCAAAAGGGATGGTGTGGACATGAGAGATAGGCCACAAAGAATGACACGCTATCCTAAAGAAAAGATAGTGCAACTCGGAAAGCTCAGCTGAAGTGATCCGAGGATCAGAACCCCACTAGATAGAAGACCCAGTGATGTATGACAGCACGTCATCAAGAGGTGGAGACTCCTCATAAGGAAAAATGGGATGGTCAACAATGGGCACCCCAAGAGCATCAGACACTACCCGAGGGGTAATCTGATACTCCACACCACGTAACCACACCTTTTCCAGGGTGTCGTTATCATAGACATGGATAAAGAGGTTCGAATAGAACTCTCTAATCAAAGAAGCAGGAGGAGGACGCTCAAAATCAAGTAGACGTAACCAACCCCGACGCTCAAAGTTCCGTCTTACTTCAGGATCAACCTCATCTAAGATGACCCTACGCTCACCCCAAATTTGACGCCTAAGATTAAGGGTCTCATAGGTCTCTTGGTTCTGGGCACTAGGAAACCGACCACTATCGAAAGAAGGTGAAGGGTCAGAAGTCCTACGGGCTCTAGTTTTCCTAGGCATGGTGCTAAGGAATAAGGAGAGACAGAAAAAGAAGAGCAAAAACCAAAAACCAAGGGCAGACTGCAAGTTAGCACAGCATAAAATATAGAAAAATAGCAAATCTATATGATGCATGAGCATGAACACCAAATGATGCATGTACTAATGCAGTAACAAGTTCAAGTATGATCCAAATTAACAAAATTGGCTTGAGCATACAATTTAATAAAAAATACCCAATTTGAAAAACCCTAAATTTTCAAAACACAACAAAGTGATAAATTGATCAACACAATAGTTAATTGACACAATATAATGATCAAATTTATTAATCCAACAAGCCAATTTCATCAATTTTAATCAAATTGAACAAAACCCCCAATTTTCTCAATTTCAAGCCCTAAAATTTCAAATTTTCCACAAAGCACAAAAATAATCAAATTAAACCACTTGTAGTGCTTGTGTGTAGTGTCCCTACAAAAACCCATGAAAAATTTGAGAAAGAAACACTCGAAATCAATTCCAAATTTCCAAAATAAAAATGCCGAAAATACCCAAAAATGCATGAAAATAATGCATGAAACATGAAAATAAATGCAAAGGGAGGGGCAAAAAGGTCTTACCGGCCTTAGGAG
Source organism: Lithocarpus polystachyus (assembly GCA_033629205.1). Classification (NCBI taxonomy): domain Eukaryota; kingdom Viridiplantae; phylum Streptophyta; class Magnoliopsida; order Fagales; family Fagaceae; genus Lithocarpus; species Lithocarpus polystachyus. Next base: position 36,740,530 of record CM066171.1, on the reverse strand, counting down.
AGAGAGATTAAGCAAAAGGATTGAAAGAAAACGACAAAATCTCCAAGAAAAGTGCTTGACCGGTTGGTAGGGAGACAAAAACTTTTGAAAAAGTTTTGAAAGGTAAAGAGATCACGTGGAAAACTCCTTTTTTAAAAACATTTAGTACGATTTTCGATCGATCGAAAATTACATTCGATCGGTCGAAAACAGCTTCGATTGATCCAAATTCAGCTTGGATCGATCGAGTCAACCAGAAACTTTTCCATTGATTTTAAAACATTTTCGATCGGTCGAAAATCAGTTTCGATCGATCGAAATTCTGGAAAAATTAATTTTTTGAAAAACACACCAATTTCAGGATAGTCACTTCTCAAAGCATAGATTTTATGAGAAAAATGCATGAGTATGAGATGAGATGTTTTCCAAAAACATATGAAGTCAACCCAGATTTCTTAAAGCAAAATTTTCTTTCAATACCCCCAAAAAAAACTCAAACAAGCAAACATGTTCTGCATCAAATTCCAGATATTCTCAAACTTGGTTGGTCAGGCCAAAGAACACACAATAACATGTACACAGTTGAGCAAAGAATAACTTGTGTAGTGTGTGCAACTAGCATAAGCTTGAGAAACATGTAAGGTGATATACACATATTGATCAATCACAATTTCTACAAAATCCATCACATGAATTTGAAAGAGACTATTACTTAAAGAGTTACATCCTATAACTCTCACATCTCCTATAATAAAAGTTTGCAATTATGTAAGTTTCTTGATTTGCCTCATTATTCAATTTAATTGATTAGAAACTTAATAAAAGCTGGGATAATGTACACACCAATTTTATTTGAATTTGTGAGATTATTATAGCCCAATAATGTACACACCAATTTTAATAGAGGCTACACCTTATGTTCTTTTTGTGCATGTGCTACACTTTCTCGAGCACAAAATCTTACGATATGCACTAAGGTGTTCATGATTGGCTAATAAACAGTGGTGAGATGGTTATTTATGCCTTTCTCAATAAGTTCAAGTCTAACAATCAAAGACATAAGACTTCAAGATCAAGATCATGTGATCAACAAATAGCATCTTCCCACACAACATGCACAACAAGACTTTAGCTAGTAAAGTGCAATAGAAATAAGTGCATCAAAGCTAAACAAGGTACACAAGCATGTTATGCAAAATTTGATTGACCAACCTTGTCTTCAAATTTAAGAAAAATAGCAAAAACACAATTTACAAAAATTTTTTTTTTTTTTATATTATATCAAAGAAACAAACAACCTAGAATGAAATGCATGAATGTAATGCAATGCAAATCCTAGAAACAGAGGTCACATAAGATAGAGCAATGAAGCACAAGGACCATGTCAGACAGACTCAATTAGATTGAGCCTTTTGCATCCAAAAATTTTTAGATGCAACTCTTGCATTGGAGTTATGATTCACTTTAGAATTCGGAGCAACTCCAGGATTAGAATAAAGGTTTAACGCCTTTACCAATTCACCAATAAGTACCATAGGATCGTGTGCTTGAGGCACAGGTACTCTAGTTTTATTTGCTCGCTTCGCAGCTTGCAATTTAAAACAATTCGGACGAATGTGTCCAGGTTTTCCACAAAAATGACAAACCCATGCAGGCTTATCATGCAATTTGCCCTTAGTAGAAGTAGAAGCTCTAGAATGAGAAGCTTGAAGATCAACCCTAATCTTTCTAGGTAGAGTAACATCTATAGGCTTGACAGGTTCACTCACCAAGGGTTTGACAATCTCACTCTTAGGAGGTTCAGAAGAGGGAACAAATTTAGTGGAAGAAGATTCAGGCACAGAAATACTTTCCTCAAAACCTAAACCAGTTTTATCAGAAGGAGACTTTTGAATGCTCAGCATGTGATCAAGTTTGGAGCTTGCAGACCTATTAGTTTGTTCTCTAGCAACAGATAAATCAAGTTCCAAACATTTAACTTTATCAAGTAAAAGCATGTTCTCAGTTTTCACATTATTCAAAAGCTCATTTGCATCAAACAATTTCACAAGTAAATTTTTCTTTTCAAGTTCAAGAGATGCAATTTTCTTCAAGCCTAACTCAACATTCATGGCATCCTTTGCAGCAACTTTGCAAAGTTTATTGTAGGCTTCCTGTAAATCTGCATCCTTAGAGAGTTCCCCATCAGAAGGGTTCTCTTCAACAGACATGCTTTCATTAACTACAGTAGTAGCAGTGAAAGCAATGAAGTTTCCATCCTCATCACTAGCGGATTCATTGTCGGAAACTTCATCATCACTAAGGATTACAGCCATAGCTTTACCCTTAGACCTCAAGTATGTGGGACATTCAGATTTTAAATGACCATACCCTTGACAACCATAACATTGTTGTCCCAAAGAATTATTAGAAGGTTGACCTACTTTCTCCTTAGGTTTTTCAGTGTTATTGACCTTAGTGGGATCATTCTTCCTAAAATTTCTAGGTTCAACAGTGTTCTTGCCTCTTGCCCTTCTGTTATTGTTCTTAAGAAAGTTTCTAAAGTTCTAGGCAAGATAGGCAATCTCTGTAGCAGAGAGTTCATCATCAAATCCACCATCCTCAACATCATCAACAGACTTAAGAGCCATTGATTTGGATTTGTTAGTTTTAGGGAGGTCTAACTCATAGGACTGAAGAGATCCTACAAGTTCTTCAACAGGGATTGAGTCCACATCCTTGCTCTCAGTGATGGCAGTCACTTTGGGTCTAAAATCCTCAGTCAAAGATCTAAGAATCTTCCTAACAATTTTAGGTTGATCATAGATTTCACCCAAATTATAAGCAGAATTAACAATATCATTCAATTTAGCATAGAATTCATCAAAAGATTCATCATCATTCATTCTAATGCTTTCAAATCTAGTAGTTAATTGCTGCAATTTATTTATCTTAACTGCCTTTGTGCCTTCATGCACAGTCTGGAGGATATTCCAATTAGTATGAGCAACCTCAACATTAGAGATTCTCTTAAATTCCTCCATGGAAACAGCATTAAAAATAGCATTCATAGCTTTGCTATTAAAAGCGGCTGCCTCCTTTTGAGAGGTTTGCCACTCACTTACAGGAGTAGTGGGCTTCTCCCATCCGTACTCAATGGAATTCCAAACTCTCTCATCAATGGATTTCAGGAATGCTTTTATCCTTACTTTCCAATAAGCATAGTTGTTTCCATCAAAGTGAGGTGGAACAACAAGAGAGTGTCCGTGTTCCATGACAACAGGGGTCAAGGATCAGCTAAAAGATCAAAGGATCAAAAACAAAAGCTACCCGCTCTGATACCACTTGTCAGTTCATTTAGACCCCTTAAACCCCACAAATTAACCTAGAAAATTAGCCAAGTGATTAACTTAGGTAATTTAACACAAAATAAACAAAAACAACAAAGCAGCAGAAATTAAATAACACAAAGATATGATGACCTAGGAAACCACACAGGTAAAAACCTGGGGAGGATTTGACCTAGCTTTCCTCAAGGTAAACTGAATCCACTATGAAAGAATCGAAGTTTACACAATAAGACTTAGACCACTAACTTCTTATTGCTATCCAAGTGTAGGAAACTTACTACCACGACCCCATGATAGCTCCGAGATCCACGGACTCCTTCTTTCTTGAATTCTTCAGCAAATCCACAAGCGCACCTGCTTGTATATCTTTATGCTCTTTTGATTCTGCAACTGTATTGATTTACACAACTCTTGACATGAATCTCAAGTTTGTAAACCCTAAGTGTATGTAAAGGCAAATACCTCTAGATCTCATAATGAGATTCACAAACACAGCATTCAGAACTCTAAAAACGTAGCTAGGGTTTTCCCTTATATACTTAGGGCAAAACATAAAACCCTATACATTAAATGGACTAGGGCTGAGTTGGAAAATTCTGCAGAAAAACGATCTGCCCGATTTTCGACCGATCGAGCCTAATTTTCGATCGATCGAGTCTGACAGAAAGTTAACAATAATTCCACAAAACAACTCGATTCCAACTTTACATTAAGACCCATACTTTGAGCAAGTCTAACACAAGACTAAACATTGTTTTGATCATGATTCTCCAACATACAAATTGAAGTTCTAATACATTAGTTCCTAATTCTTAGAACTTAACAGATGCCATGATTAAATCTGAAAACAATAAACATGAATATAATAAGTAAACTGGACATTATCAATTTAGTATATAAGCAAATAGTATAGAATCTTAATAAAACCATGATATAATATATGCAACAACAACCTAATCCATGTCTATAATTCCTTGGTAGCAAGTATATTAAAAACATCATGATTGATTGAGAACTATTCTCATTATTAGTGCTATCATGATAACTCTTATCAAACACTAATAATATGCCTTATTAACTTTAGCCTCTAAGTAACAATTGTTAGGATATGTGCCCTTAAATCCTATTGTATGAAGCTATGTATGACATTATGAACGACTTAATGTTATGATTAATAAAGTTGTTTTATTATTATCTAATATAATGACAACATGAATATTTGGACATTATCATATAGTCCATGAGATGCATAGTATGTGATTTATGTGATTTAGTCACGGAAGATATAGATCACAAGTTCTTTGTAAACTCAGAATTATAGTTCGTAGTCGGTGATGAAATTTGGCATTTCATCTGTGAAGACTATAACATGTCAACTAAGATGATTTGTCTTGATCATGGAAGTGGAGACTTCTAGTTGATATGTTGATATGTTTTAAGAGTTAATACATATTGAATTGGACCGTTGTGAGATTTATTATTCTCCTAACGACTGTCAAATGAATTATAAATCTTACGATTTCTATTTACATGAACTCTTAATCTTGAGAGAATAATGGACCTGACTATGAGGTGTATGTTGCTTTGATATATTAGGAGTGAGATCTAAAGTCACGATCAAAACCTTAGTATGTTGGGTAGCCACATTTAGTGTTGATGGAACATATATTCTCAAGATGGAATTCATAATCTATTAACGGAGATATTAAATATTCTCTTGAGATAAGTTTAATGGGTTTGGTTATTCAGAGTATTAGGCATAACCACTTTAGTAAGGATATACCAAAGTATATATTTATGAAATTGGATTTCATAAATATATGATGAATAACTTAAAGGATTAAACCGGGTACTCAAGGATTAAGATGTAGTAATTTTCAAAGTGGCAGTCTATATTTATGACTCTGTATTACTACGAATATTTTATGAAGGGGTTGCATACATAATAAAGTCTTGGGATATAATTTATTAATAAGACCTAGAGTGCAATTATATTTATATAGTGGTATTAAATATAATTAATGGTAACTTTGGGCTTATCAAGAGTTGATAGAAAAGCCCAAAGCCCATTGGAGCTAGTGTCTTGTTGGTCCCTTTTGGTCCCACTCCAAGCCACACACTAAAGCCCAAATGGAAAGGCCTAATAGGCCAGCCCAATTAGATAATTAGTTAGTCATAAAGGGAGAAACATACAGAATTTTTCATAAGAGAAAAAAGATACATCATTGTGAAGTGGTGTGTATGTGTGAGTGAAGCCACTCAATTATTCTCCCTTGGAAATTGAATGAGAGACCACACTTCTTGGGCGTAAAGTGGAATTGGAGTGAAGATTAAAAGTGTTCCCAAGTACTTCTAATTTTTGTTTTGAATTTCACCGCACCAAGGTACGCTATCTCGTTCTTAAATTCTGAAATTTACATAGTACATATTATCAATCATGAATGAAATAGATCCATGTTTATTGCTTCTGCTGTGTGTTTTGTATGAGATACAAAACCAGATTTTCCAACAATAATGACATAGCTCCTATGGGAGGTTCACATTACACTTATTCTAGTGTACACCATTATCTAGAATCATGTGTAGCCATATTTCATCTCATTTATTGTGTTTAAACTTATAGTACCATGAAACAAAACACCTTCCTTTGGGATCACGAGGCATATATGCCAAGATGAGGTGCTTGTTCACACTACTTTAAATGGGTAGTTCAATCTTATAGTACTATGAAGTAAACACCCTCCTTTGGGATCGCGAGGCATATATGCCAAAACGAGGTGCTTACCCACACTACTATGAACGGATAATGGAGGCCATGAGATTCAACTCTTGTATCTCTCTCCCACTAGATATTTGAAAAGAAAGGTTTCTAATTAGAAAACATGTGTAATCTCATTACACATAGCCTTGCACTTTTAAATGTGAAAACACTTAGTAAAAATTCAAAATTCACAACTTTCGATTGATTGAATGTATCCCTTGATCGATCGAAATGATGAATAAAATTTTAATAAACAATCTGGATGACTCGATCAATTCTCGATTCCTGTTCGATCAATAGAGAAGGCAAATTAGATTGATCGAAAGGAATTCTCGAGTAGTCAAAATTTTAATAAATTTAGCATTAACAATCTGCTTGACTCGATCGATTCTCGATTCCTATTAGATCGATTGAAAAGGAACATTCAATCAATCGAAGGGAATTCTCGATTGGTCGAAACTCGTGAAACTGAATTTTCCAGAATTTTCACCAAGCAGTTTTCAACGGTTTTTCATGAACGAATTACCATTATATGAACATAATAGATTGAGTTTGAGATTAAAACTGAATACCATTGATACTATAGCCTTAAAGTTCAATTTAACTTACTTAATATCAAACTTAAACAACATCATAACATCAATATCAGTTTTTATAAAATAGTAATTTCAACAACCATGCAAAAAAATGAATGTATAATCTTCTAACATCATGAAATTACTGTCTCTAATTCCAAAACTCACAAAACATGTTATACAGATTCAAAATTGAAGACCGCTCTAATACCAATTGTTGGAAAAACATAGTTTGTATCGCATACAAAATATACGCAGCTGAAAATTAACGAATCTACTTTATTCACAATTGATAACCTGCACTATGCAAATTTTAGAATATAAGAACAAGAAAGTGTACCTTGGTGCGGTGAAATTTAAAGTCAAAGAGTAGAAGTACTTGGGAACACTTTAAATCTTCACTCCAATTCCACTTGTGCCCAAGAAGTGTGGTCTCTCAATCATTTATATGTGTGTATTCAAGGGAGAATAAGAGAGTGTTATGTTGAAAAAATACATGTTTGTATCGTATACAAAACATACGCAGCAAAAAATTAACGGATCTACTTCATTCACAATTGATAACCTGTACTATGTAAATTTCAAAATACAAGAATAAGAAAGTGTACCTTGATGTGGTGAATTTCAAAACCAAATATTAGAAGTACTCGGGAACACTTTTAATCTTCACTTCAATTCCACTAATGCTCAAGATGTATGGTCTCTCAATCAGTTTTTGTTCAAGGGAGAATGATAGAGTGTCCAACACTCTCATACAAACCATTTCATGTAGTATATTAAATTCTGTATGATTCTCTCCTTATATTTGATTATCTAATTGGGCTAGCTTTTTGGGCCTTTCCAATTGGGCTTAAGTGTGTGGCTTGGAGTGGGACCAAAAGGGAACAATAAGACACTAGCTCCAATGGGCCTTGAGCTTTTCTATCAACTCTTGGCAAGTCCAAAGTTACTATTAATTATATTTAGTACCACTATATAAATATAATTGCACTCTAGGTTTTATTAATAAATTATATCTCAAAACTTTATTATACATGCAACCCTTTCATAAAATATTCGTAGTAATACAAAGTCATTAATCCTTGAGTACCCAGTTTAATCCTTTAAAGTTATTCATCATCTATTTATGAAATCCAATTTCATAAATATATACTTTAGTAATTTCATACTAAAGTTTTTAGACCTAACTCTCTGAATAACTGAACCTATTGAACTTATCTCAAGGGAATATTTTGTATCTCCGTCAAGAGACTATGAATTTCATCTTGAGAATATATGTTCCACCAACACTAAATGTGGCTATCCAACATACTGAGATTTTGACCGTTACTTTAGATCTCACTTTTGATATAACAAAGCAACCTACACTTCATGATAAGGTTCATTATTCTCTCAGGATTAAGAGTTCATGCAAATAGGAGTCATGAGATTTATTATTCATTTGATAGTCGTTAGGAGAATAATAAATCTCACAGTGGTCCAGTTCAATATGTCTTAACTCTTAAACACATCAACACATCAACTAGAAGTTTTCACTTCCATGATCAAGACAAATTATCTTAGTTGATATGTTATAGTCTTCGCAGATAAAATGTCCAATTTCATCACTGACTACGAACTAAAATTCTGAGTTTACAATGACCTTGTGACTTATATCTTCTGTGACTAAATCACATAAATCACATACTATGCATCTCATGGACTATATGATAATGCCCAAATATTCATGCTACCATTATTTTAGTAAATAATAAAACAACTTTATTAATCACAATATTAAGTCATACATAATATTATACATAGCATAATACAATAGGATTTAAGGACACTAATCCTAACATGTCACACACTCACATATAAAACCATTTCATTCTCATACAAAATTCTGTATGTTTCTTTCCTTATAACTGATTATCTAATTGGGCTAGCCTATTAGGTCATTCCAATTGGGCTTTAGTATGTGGCTTGGACTAGAACCAAAAGGGAAAAAATAAGACACTAGCTCCAATGGGTTTTGGGCTTTTCTGTCAACTCTTGATTAGCCCAAAATTACAATTAATTATATTTAATACCACTATATAAATATAATTGCACTCTAGGCCTTGATAATAAATTATATCCCAAAACTTTATTACGTTAGGATTAGTGCCCTTAAATCATATTGTATGATGCTATGTATGATACTATGTATGATATTAAGTATGACATTATATATGACTTAATATTGTGATTGATAAATTTGTTTTATTATTATGTAAAATAATGGTAACATGAAAATTCGGACATTTTCATATAGTCCATGAGATGCATAGTATGTGATTTATGTGAAAGTCACAGAAGATATAAATCGCAAGTTCTTTGCTTAGGTAGGTCATATTATGTATGACTTAAAATAGTCATATTATGTGAAAAGTCATATTATGTATGACTTAAGATAGTTTTGCAATTTCTAATTGCCTAAAAGCACTCCAAATTCTGAATAGGACATATAGTAAACTATCATTTAATAATTAGACCTATGAGAATCCCCTACAAATCAAATTAACCTTAGGTAGGTCGACTATATTAGGCAAAACTATCAAATGAGTTTTCAAAAGATCAATCATAAAACAGCAGGAAGATTTTCTTTGCTTGTTCTTTTCTCACTCTCTTTTCCTTTTTAATAAGAAGAAGAAGTTTTAATAACCAATCTGATCAATTACAAAACTTCAAGAATAAAACACACTCACTTAATACTAGTATAAGAACATAGAAGTATATCAGTTAAAATCCTCCTTTTCGTTTTATAAGTCATGTACGCATAAACCCAAGAGACATAAATATAAAATCCCAATGAATCTAACCTAACAAATTCATCACATGATGAAACCTTGCCTACACTTCTCATCAAATCATCAAAAGAACACTATCAATGGCTTAATAACCTTCATAAACAACGATTATAACTGTAATCCCTAGTGTGCAAATCTTATTCCAAATCAAATCCTAGTATAAAGTCTGCAAGATCACAACCTGGCTCTGATACCATAGGTGAAGACCTAAGGAAAAGCGCTAGCCACATCTGCGCTATACCTCAAAAGGACTAGTTATAATTGAGGCTCCTTGTAGTTGTTAATAAAACTTAGATCTACACAGTAAATACCCGATGTGGAACTCATCACACACCCATACACATCACACAATCAATCAAATTGGGGCATCACAATCTCCCCCACTTAAATCCCTCTCATCCTCATTAGGGACCACTTTGTGGGATAGTGTCTCTAAGCCCACATAAGGTTACTGGACCGGCTCTGATACCATATGTAACGACCCAAGGAAAAGCACTAGCCACATTTGCGCTATACCTCAAAAGGACAAGTCATAATTGAGGCTCCTTGTAGTTAATAATAAAGCCCATATTTACCTAGTAAATACCCGATATGGGACTCATCACACACCTACACACATCACACAATCAATTAAATTGAGGCATCACAGATTTGCATGGCTTTAATACTAGACTTGAATTCTTGTTCCTTAAAGTACTAAACTCATCCTAGATCTACCTAAATATAAGTAAGTGCGTTTTGTCAAAGGATTAGCCAATTCTAAATGACATATGTTCATAACAAGTTCCACATATGTCCTAACAATCTCCCCCTTTGGCAATCCGTGACATAACCACAAAAAACAAATGAAATATGAGAGAAGTCATAAATCATTCAACTCATAATCAATTGTTGAATACCATAAAATCTATCCTAACACAAACTCTTGAAAAACTTTGCAGGAAGAGAGTTCATGGCAAGAAAGATTTTGACAACTTGTATTTCTGAAACACATTAAACAAAACTCATCAATGCATCTTAGTGTGAAACAGAAATAAAAGATTGCATACAATAAAGAAACGTGTGTATAAAGAGAGAAAAGAAACAACACATGTAGAGGTAGGTGAAGAAGACATACATCATATATATATATATATATATATATCAAAGATAAGCATAATGTATGTAAACATGGTCACATGACCGGTGTACAAGAAGCTAAAAGAAGCTCCTAAAACAACAAGGAGGTAAACACTCCCCCTTACAAAGGCATGTATTTCTCCTCTTAACATGTAGAATATTAAAAAGAAACCACAGATTCTCCATAGTTTCTCCCCCTTTTTATCATGATTGACAAAGGGTAAAAGAAGCTAGAAAACTTCACCCAAGAAACATAAAGATGATCAAGGGGGCACAAGGAACCCATATAAATGCATGAATGTAATGAAACAAGATGCTATGGATGACAAGATAAAACAAAGATGCAAAACATGTGGAAAACAATGCATGCAAAAGGATCTCGACAGATCGAGAAGCATTCGAGCAGCTATTGAGCAGAAGCCAACCTCGATGGATCGAGAATCTGTCGAGGATCTATCAGCCAGATAGAAAGTTTCTCGATGGATTGAGAATCTGTCGAGAAGCTATCGAGACAAAGTCTAGAAAGCTCGATGGATTGAGATTGCGTTAACTTCTGTCAAGATAAGAAGAAAAAGGGGCTCAATAGATAGCAATCTGCCGAGAGCTATCGAGATTGGCAAAAATAGTTTTTCAAAGAAGAGAAAAACACAGACATGAATGCAATCAAGCATGCTACCCAACCAAAGATCCAAACAACATGTTAAGCTTTCAAAAACATCTCTCAACAAAAAAATGTAAAGCATTTAAATCCAAAACAGAAACACACACACACTAAACAAATCTAACCAATTTTATATTTCAAAAACAAGTTAAGATAGGTTAGTGAGCATACATTAACATATGTATCCCTTGTGATGGCCAAATCACATTATACCAGCACATGTATCAAAAGTAGCAAAGAATTTGCGTGTTATGTATGAAAAACATCGCAAGATTGCATAAGTGTCTACATGTTATGACAATTTGAGATATGAGAAAATCAATTTAAGTCACACACAATCATAACTGCTTGATGGGGACTTTCACCTTCGAGATACATCCTATAACTCCCACATCTCCTAGAAATACACTTGCAACCATATTTAAAAACATTTTGATTCTTTTTGCTTTTATTTTCTTTGCATATTCTTTTTCTTTTTAGCATATCATGCATGGGCATATAAGAGAGAGAAAATAAATATCCAATGATGTTAAGCTTTTGACATTGCACTTTTGCTATGCCGAAGCATACAAATGTTATTGACATTGCACTTTTGCTATACCGAAGCATACAAATGTCATTTCATGATTTGCAAGCAATAGTGGTGAGATGGTTATTTATGCCTTTCTCTTAGAATTTTCTAGTCCTTCCCATCAAAAAGAGTGACACGAATGTTAAGTACAAAAGATTGCTTAATCTTACTCATCACAAACATGAGCCACAAAGCTCACTTGCTTAGTTGTGCATTGAGATGCTCATCTAAGCTACAAAAGATACAAAGTTTAGAAAACTTTGTTTCAATGGCCATCCAAGGTACACAAGTACCAATGTACACAAAACACACACTATTTTTGTAATTTTTTTTCTCTTTTTATTTTGAAAAACAAACAAAATAAAGACTAAACAACCAAACAAAAACAAACACACAACATAAAAGCATGAAAGAAAGGTGCAGACGCATGAAAGAATGATTCCAAAAGTAGATAAGAAATAAGCAAAGAGAGTCCTACTTTAGATCAAAAGAATTAAAGAAGAGGGCAAATAGAAAAGACAATTAAGTCTTAGGCTCCTTTCTCACCTACATAGCACAAGTCTTTGGCTGTGAAGATGAAAAGACACGTGTCCTAGTATGTCTACTAAAGGACATAGAAGAATTAGAATTCTCCTGAAATCGAGTTAAAAAACTCAAAGCTTTTGAAAACTCTCCAAACAAAGGTATTGGTCCTTGAGAGGAAACCTATAACTGTTTGGACACTTGCTTTTGAGGATACAACTTAAAGCAATTAGAACGAATGTGTCCAAAAACACCATAATAGTGATAAACATGCGGTCTAACAAAGGATTTAGAATTAGTCAAATCAGTTTTGGATTTCATACCTTTATCACCTCTCTCAAATTGGGGCACAAAGATAGTCTTTTGATCTAAAAGCCGTGGAAGAGGAAGGGCTGGAAGAGACAGCATATCCTAAGCCAGTCTTATTAGAACTAGGCTTTTGAGCACTCAATTCCTCATCAAGATTTGCACTAGACATCCTCTCTATTTGAGTTCTAGCTTGACTAAGCTCAACCTCGAGATTCTTGACCTTCTATTCTAATGAGGAGTTCTCCATAACAAATTTCTCAACTAACCTTGTAATCTCATCTAGTTTGACTAACATATCAGCTTTTTTAGTTTTTACCCCATTAAGCTCTTTTCTACAAAGATAAGAAGTCTTCTCAAATTTTATAAATTCAGTACATAGCTTATTATAGGCTTCCTAAATGGTCAACTTCTTGAGTACTTCATCATCAGAAGAATCCTCACTGTCACCAGCATTCTCCACAATCATCTTATCGATTGTGGCAACAAAAGCTATAAAATGACCACATTCATCCACATACTCATTAGAAGAATCATTCTCAATATCACTCTAGGTAGCAATTAACCCTTTATCTTTTTACTTCTTGGTCTTTTCCTTTATTAGTTTGGGCACTCTATCCTCATATGACCAAAACCTTTGCAGTTATGGCACTAGATAAGGGTTTCTCATTTTTTTCCCTTTCTAGAGGATTTAGATTTCCTAGGAAGTTTGTCCTTATCCTTTTTCCTAAATTGAAGAAGCTTGATAATCTCATCAGCTATGAAGGTTAGATCCTCATCCTCATCATCATCATCATCATCTTCATCTTCAGAGTCATCAATCTCTTCCTCTATACCCTTAAGAGCCAAGTTTCTAATCTTTCCAACTTTTCCCATTAACCCTAATCTCATCTCATAGGTTTGAAAGTTCCCTATAAGCTCAATCAAAGGAATTTGATCAATGTCCTTCACTTCTTCAATGGCAGTGATCTTGGCATGGAATCTTTTAGGTAAGGACCTAAGGATTTTCCTAACAATTTTGGATTCTGCTATAGATTCTCCAATGTTGAAGGCAGAATTCATAATATCCTTGAGTTTAGCATAGAACTCATCAAAGGTCTCATCCTTTTCCATCTTTATTTCTTCAAAACTACTAGTGAGTCTTTGAAGCTACACAGTTTTTACTACCTTGGTACCTTCATAGGTGGTCTCAAGAATGGTCCGTGCTTCCTTGGCAACTTCCATGGATGATATTTTCTTGAATTCCTCATCGGTCACCCCACAAAACAAAGCATTTAAGGCCCTACTATTGAAATTTGCCGCTTTAAATGTTGCTTCATCCCAATCCACCGACGCTTCCTTTGGCTTAATCCAGCCAACTTCAACAACTTGCCATACCTGTTCACTTAGAGCCTGCAAAAAAACTTTTATATGAATTTTCCAGTATGCATAATTAGTGCCATCAAATAAAGGAGGAATCAAAAGAGATTTTCCACAATCCATGACAACAGGGGTCAAGGATCACACTCAAGAAATTAATCCAATTAGAGTATACCCACTCTGATACCACTTGTTGAGAAATTTAGACCCCAGTTGATAGAATTAACAAGTTTTAAACCCAAGTTGTTAATTAGATTTATTATGAATAAGCCCTGATAAAACAAACTAACATCAATATCATGTCCATATCATTCACAGCAGAATAGTAAATCAGACAAGATATGATGATCTAGGAAAACCAATGAAACAAACTAGTTTTACAGTAAAAACCTAGGGGAAAACCTTCCTGAAAAGCAATTCACTATAATAAAGAGAAGTTTTATATCTATTACAAAACCTTTGTCTCTAGACTCTACAATCCCCATTGATGAACTTATAGCAGAAACCTTCTACCGCTTCAGAACCTCTGAACTCTTCAATATACAAATGCCACCCTTTTGCACGGATCCCAGTACGTGACTAACCAATGATGCACGACTCCTAGTACGTGACTAACACACCAACTTGAAGAAGATGTTGGTTGCAAAGTTCTTCACTTCATCAACAATAAAGATCAAGAAGCACTTGGTTAAGGCGCAAAGACGCAGTAGCTTCTTCAAGAGAGAATAAGACACTAGGTCACTTTTTGCATGTGTTCTCCTTGTACTCTCTTATGTGACGGCCTTTAAAATAAGCCTTATATATGTCTAGGGTTGTGAGAAAAGAAACCCTACATATACATGTCAGTATGGGCCGAAAATCAGATCTAGAAATTCTGATTTCGTAATTCTCGAAAGATAAAGCTATCGAGCTATCTGTCGAGACCTTGATAGATATGTTATTAGTCGAGCTTTAAGGAATCAACACTTTTTCACTTGTTTCTTGGACAAATTTGCATGGCTTCAATATTAGACTTGAACTCTTGTTCCTTGAAGTACTAAACCCATCCTAGATCTACCCAAATACAAGTAAAGTGCATTTTGCCAAATGATTAGCCAATTCTAAATGACATGTGTTCATAACAAGTTCCACATATGTCCTAACACTTTCAGGTAGGGACCTAAGGACTTTTCTAACAATTTTAGGTTTCGCAATAGATTCTCCAAAATTGAAGGCAGAATTCACAATATCCTTGAGTTTAGCATAAAACTCATCAAAGGTCTCATCCTCCTCCATCCTTATTTCTTCAAAACTACTAGTGAGCCATTGAAGCTTAACGGTCTTCACCGCCTTGGTACCTTCACAGGTGGTCACAAGAATAGTCCATGCTTCCTTAGCGATTTCCATGGATGATATTTTCTTGAATTTATCATTGGTCACACCACTAAACAGAGCATTCAAAGCCCTACTATTGAAATTTGCCGCTTTAATCTTTGCTTCTATTAGGATAAGTATCCTTAAATCCTATTGTATGATGCTATATATGATATTATGTATGACATTATGTGAGAAATGATGTATGACTTAATATTGTGATTAATAAAGTTGCTTTATTCATATCTAAAATAATGGTAATATGAATATTTGGACATTATCAAATAGTCCATGAGATGCATAGTATATGATTTATGTGAAAAGTCACAGAAGATATAAATCATAAGTTCTTTATAAACTCAGAATTATAGTTCGTTGTCGGTGATGAAATTGGGCATTTCATCTACGAAGACTATAACATATTAACTAAAATGATTTGTCTCGATGATGGAAGCGGAGACTTCTAGTTGATATGTTGATCTGTTTTAAAAGTTAAGATATATTGAACTGGACCGCTGTGAGATTTATTATTCTCCTAATGACTGTCAAATGAATAATAAATCTCACGACTTTTATTCACATGAACTCTTAATCCTAAGAGAATAATAGACCTGATCATGAAATGTAGGTTGTTTTGATATATCAGGAGTGAGATCTAAAGTAACAGTCAAAACCTCAGTATGTTGGGTAGCCACATTTAGTGTTGATGGAACATATATTCTCAAGATAGAATTCTATAGTCTTTTAACGGAGATATAAAATATTCCCTTGAGATAAGTTTAATGAGTTCAGTTATTCAGAGAATTAGGCCTAATCACTTTAGTAAGACTAAAGTATATATTTATGAAATTAGATTTCAAAAATATATGATGAATAACTTAAAAGGATTAAACCGGGTACTCAAGGATTAAGATGTAGTAATTTACAAAGTGGCAGTCTATATTCATGACTTTGTGTTACTACGAATATTTCATGAAGGGGTTGCATGTATAATAAAGCCTAGAGTTCAATTATATTTATATAGTGGTATTAAATATAATTAATGGTAACTTTGGACTTATCAAAAGTTGACAGAAAAGCCCAAGGCCCATTGAAGCTAGTGTCTTATTTGTTCCCTTTTGGTCCCACTCCAAGCCACACACTAAAGCCCAATTAGGAAGGCCCAAAAGGCTAGCCCAATTAGATAGTCAGTTATGTGGAGAGAAACATACAAAATTTTATATTAGAATGAAATGGTTTGTATGTTGGAGTAAGAGAGACATTCCTTCATATTTTCTCTAAAACAAACACATAGAACTGATTGAGAGACCACACATCTTGGCCATCAAGTGGAAATGGAGTGAAGATTAAAAGTGTTTCCAAGTGCTTTTCTTCCTTTGGTTTTGAAATTCACCATACCAAGGCACACTCTTTTGTTCATATATTTTGAAATTTACATAGCACATGTTATCAATTGCGAATGAAGTAGATCCGTTAAATTTTCCGCTGCGTATATTTTGTATGCGATATAAACATGTATTTTTCCAACAGTTTCATCCCAATCCACCGGTGCTTCCTTTGGCTTAACCCAACTGACTTCAATAGCTTGCCATACTTTTTCATCAAAAGCCTACAAGAAAGCTTTCATACGAACTTTCTAGTACGCATAATTAGTGTCATCAAATAAAGGAGGATTCAAAAGTGATTTTCCATGATCCATGACAACAGGAGTCAAGGATCACACTCAAAAAATTAATCCAATCAGAGTGAACCTAGTCTGATACCACTGGTTGGGAAAGTTAGACCTCAGTTGATAGAATTAACAAGTTTTAAACCCAAGTTGTTAATTATATTTATTGTGAATAAACCTTGTTAAAACAAAAAAACATCAATATCATGTCAATATCATGCACAAAGGAATAATAAATAAGACAAGATATGACGACCTAGGAAAACCAATGAAACAAACTAGTTTCACAATATAAAACCTAGAGGGAAGCCTTCCCGAAAGTCAATTCACTATAGTAAAGAGAATTTTCAGATCTAGTACAAAACCTCTGTCCCTAGACTCTACAATCCCCGTAGATGAACTCACAGTAGAAACCTTCTACCGCTTTAAAACCTCTGAACTCTTCAATATATGAACGCTACCCTTTTGCACAAATCCTAGTACGTGACTACCTCTAGCAACTTGAAAATGTTGTTGGCTGCAAAATTCTTCACTTCATCAACAATGAAGATCAAGAAGTACTTGGTTACAAAACCCTAAGGCGCAAAAGACACAGTAACTTCTTGTAGAGAGAAAAAGGCACTAGGTCACTTTCTGCACATGTTCTCCATATATAACGGCCTTTAAAATAAGTCTTATATATGTCTAAGGTTGTGAGAAAAGAAACCCTACACATACATGTTAGCTAGGGCCAAAAATAAGATCTGAAAATTCTAATTTTGTAGATCTCGACAGATTTAGCTTTTGTCGAGCTTCATTCCTAAATCTCAATTGATATTATTTCTATCGAGGTATCTGTCGAGCTTTAATAAACAGCTTTGCTTCACTTGTTTCTTGGTCCAATCTTCATGGCTTTAATACTTGACTTGAACTCTTGTTTCTTGAAGTACTAAACCCATCCTAGATCTACCCAATTACAAGTAAAGTACATTTTATCAAAGGATTAGCCAATTACATAAAATACATCCTTAACACAAGCAAGTGGAGAAAGTCTCCAAACTTAAAGCAGTGGTTGGCTTACCAAAGTTTTGAAAACTTGAGAAGACTGTTTGTGGACCATGTCAAATGGGAAAACAAACCAAGTCAAGCCATCCTGAGGTGAATGGCATCGCTACGTCTCGACCTTTAGAGTTACTTCATGTTGATCTAATGGGTCCTACAAGGACGAAAAGCTTGGGTGGCAACAGGTACATTATGGTTGTAGTTGATGATTTCTCCAGATACTCTTGGGTGGAATTTCTTAGAGAAAAATGAAGCATGTGAGACGATGGGGAAACTTTGTAAGAGGCTTCAAAATGAAAAGGTGGCTCCCATCATCAAAATAAAAAGTGATAATGGGAAGGAATTTGAGAATGCAAAGTTTGAAACATTTTGCAATGAAACTGGAATAAAGAAGGAATTTTTGGCTCCAAAGAAACCTCAACAAAATGGGGTTGTTGAACGGAAGAATTGTGTTATACAAGAAATGGCAAGGGTAATGAATTTCAACAAGGATATCCCTTAAAAGTTTTAGGGTGAAGCCGTGAACACATCGTGTCATATTGGGAATAGAATCTTCTTTTGAATGGGTACCAAGAAAACATCTTATGAGATAAGGAATGAAAAGAAGCCTAAAGTGAAATACTTCTGGGTATTTGGTAGCAAATGTTTCATTCTCAATGATAGAGAAAATATTGGGAAGTTTGATGCCAAAAGTGATGAAGGAATTTTCTTGGGTACTCCGTGAATAGCCGAGCATATAGAGTTTACAACAAATGAACCAAGATGGTTATGGAGTCAATAAATGTGGTCATAGATGATGCCATTCCAGAAAAGAGTGTTGAAGAAAGTGGAGATGCTTCAAGCCTCAAGAAGAACGATGATGATGGCAATTCCTCTCAAAATAGTGATGTTGAAAAACATCTCCAGAAAAGGAAACTAGTCCCAAGAAGAGAAACTAGGTCATCCCAAGTGCCACCAAGTCCACTCACTCCACCGGAAGTGCTCCCTTCAATATCCCACGATGATGAGCCTTATACATCGAAGAAACCATTGTCAAGAGTGAGTTTAAATAATTCCAAAAGCAACATATTTGGAGATTTGGATGAGTGCCTTTGTTTGAGAAGAGGACCTAGCTACAGTGTAAACAACATGTTTGGAGATGTGACTTATTGATGGAAAATAACATGTTTGTATCGCATACAAAACATACGTAGCGGAAAAATTAATGGAACTACTTCATTCACAATTGATAACATGTGCTATGTAAATTTCAGAATATATGAACAAGAGAGTGTACCTTGGTATGGTGAATTTCAAAACCAAATGAAGAAAAGTACTCGGGATCACTTTTAATCTTCACTCCAATTCCACTTGATGCCCAAGATGTGTAGTCTCTCAATCAGTTCTGTATGTTTATTCTAGAGAGAATATGAAGGAGTCTCTCTCTTACATACATGAACGTACAAACCATTTCATTCTTCTATAAAATTATGTATGTTTCTCTCTACATAACTGATTATCTAATTGGGCTAGCCTTTTGGGCCTTCCTAATTAGGCTTGAGTGTGTGGCTTGAAGTGGGACCAAAAGGGAAAAAATAAGACACTAGCTCCAATGGGCCTTGGGCTTTTCTGTCAACTCTTGACAAGTCCAAAGTTACCATTAATTATATTTAATACTACTATATAAATATAATTGCACTCTAGGCCTTATTAATAAATTATATCCCAAGACTTTATTATACATACAACCCCTTCATAAAATATTCGTAGTAATACAAAGTCATGAATATAGATTGCCACTTTGTAAATTACTAAATCTTAATCCTTGAGTACCCGGTTTAATCCTTTTAAGTTATTCATCATATATTTATGAAATCTAATTTCATAAATATATATATTTTAGTCTTACTAAAGTGGTTAGGCCTAACTCTCTGAATAACTGAACCCATTAAACTTATCTCAAAGGAATATTTTATCTCCTTTAAGAGACTATGAATTCCATCAACACTAAATGTGGTTGCCCAACATACTGAGGTTTTGACCGTTACTTTAGATCTCACTCCTGATATATCAAAGCAACCTACATTTCATGATCAGGTCCATTATTCTCTCAGGATTAAGAGTTCATATGAATAGAAGTCGTGAGATTTATTATTCAATTGATAGTCGTTAGGAGAATAATAAATCTCACAGCGGTCCAATTCAATATGTCTTAACTCTTAAAACATATCAACATATCAACTAGAAGTCTCCACTTCCATGATCAAGACAAATCATCTTAGTTAATATGTTATATTCTTCGCAGATGAAATGCCCAATTTCATCACCGACTACGAACTATAATTCTGAGTTTACAAAGAACCTGTGATTTATATCTTCTATGACTTTTCACATAAATCACATACTATGCATCTCATGGACTATATGATAATGTCCAAATATTCATGTTACCATCATTTTAGATAAGAATAAAGCAACTTTATTAATCATAATATTAAGTCATGCATCATTTAATACATAATATCATACATGGCATATTACAATAGGATTTAAGGGCATTAATCCTAACACTTATCACTGTTATCTTGCTCAATTTGAACCGAAGAAGGTGGAGGAAGTTTTGCAAGATGAAATTGGGTAGATTCCATGCACCAAGAACTAAATCAATTTGTTAGGAACAATGTGTGGGAATTGGTCCTAACACCAAAGGACACTCAAGTGATTGGTACCAAATGGATCTTCAAGAACAAGACAGATGAGGATAGTGGGGTGATAAACAAATCGAGGTTAATGGCTTAAGGATTTACTCTCAAGTTAAAGGTATAGATTTTCATGAATCATTTTCTCCGATAGCAAGACTTAAGTCCATTTGGATTCTTCTCTCCATAGCTTGTATTATGAATTTCAAGCTTTACCAAATAAATGTGAAGAGAATTTTTAAATGGGCTTCTCCAAGAAGAAGTATCTGTGGAACACCCAAAAGGGTTTCAAGATCCTTATATTTTGGACCATGTTCTCTGATTGAAGAAGGCTTTATATGGTTTGAAATAAGCACCAAGGGCATGGTATGATCATTCAAAAGAAGTTATGCCAATTGAACTCTCTTTGTCAAACGAGATGAGAAATCTCTTCTTGTAGCTCAAGTTTATGTTGATGACATTGTGTTTGATTCATCAATTGATGCACTCGCTCAAGAATTTTTGGAAGAAATAAAGAAAGAATTTGAAATGAGCATGGTGGGGGAGCTAAACTATTTCCTTTGTCTTTAAGTAAAGCAACGAAATGATGGGATTTTCATATCTCAAGAGAAGAATGCCAAACATCTAGTCAAGAGATTTGGATTGGACTCAAAGAATCATGCATCCGCTCCAATGAGCTCTTTTGCCAAACTTAGCTCAGATCCAGCTGGTGTGGAAATTGATCCAACCCTATATAGAAGCATTATTAGCAGCCTCTTATATCTCATCGCAAGTAGACTAAACATATCCTTTAGTGTTGGAGTCTGTGCACGATTTCAAGCAGCACCAAAGGAGTCTCATATGACGGCAGTTAAAAGAATCATTCAATATGTCAATGGAACATCCAACTATGGTATTTGGTACTTAAGAGATTCAAATGATTGTCTAGCTGGTTACTCGGATGCTGATTGGCTGAATGTGTTGATGACGGAAAAAGCACCTCTGGAGGATGTTTTATCTTAAAAACAATTTGGTGTCATGGATGAGCAAGAAGCAAAAATCAGTGTCATTATCGACTGCTGAAGTTGAGTACATTGTTGCGGGTAGTTGTTGTGCCCAACTTTTATGGATGAAGAAACTTCTTCATGATTATGAGATTTCGCAAGACACCATGTGCGTTTTCTATGATAATATAAGAACCATTAACCTATCCAAGAACCCTGTTCAACACTCAAAGTCAAAAGATATCGAAATTCGATATCACTTCATTCGTGACTTGGTGGAGGGGAAAATGGAAAGGCTGGTATTCAACAACACCAAAAATCAAAAGGCTGACATCTTCACTAAACCCCTTAATGGTCCTTGGTTTGAGTTTCTTCGCAAGACCATTGGTGTTAGTATCATTTCATTATGATGTTTCTTTTAATGCTTTTTGTTTAATCAGTTGCTTTGTTTGTTGATCTTACTTTATTGCTTTTGTTTTAAGTGAGTAAAAATCCAAAAACTCATAAAAAGTAAAAAAATCCCAAAAGGTTTGATCGCTTGTGTTGTGCCATATCACATGTTGAGTTTGGCCAAGTACCTTCGTACTAATGGCGTAGTGTATTTACGAGCTTAGCTTGTTATGTATGCATATATTAAGTGTAAGTGAAATCTATAAATCTATGTTTGATTGATGTAAATAGATCTTCAAGCTTGTCATGAATGTCTAGCCAATAGTCTGGATTGATCTTGATACATGCGTAGACTTAATCCTATATATCTCCTCACATTTATTTTTTATGTCCAAAAGCTCTTCAAACATCAATCTCTAAAAGGATAAGGAGCTGAAAAAGTTTTGCTTCGAAAACTAGTTTGACTAGGAAAAGGTGGAGCAAAAATGTGTTCAAAATCTATGATGCCAAAGCCAAAGGCTTATTCTTCAAAGAAATATCAAAAATTTCATGGCATCGTTGCTCAAATATTGAGTTGTATTGCTCAAAAGTATGAAAAATGGAAACCAAGTGAAAAGCTTTCAATCATTGTAAACACTTTGGTGAGGAGTCATATATGTTCATTTCTATTAGTAAGATAGGTCACTTGACTTCGTGCTATTTGTGTATTACTTGATTAAATTGATTATTGAAGCTTCATACTAGACTATGGACTAATTCATACTTAATACCCACACACAACACACAAGTCTAATGTTCAATGAATATCTATTTCATTTGTGTGATTGTACGTGTTCAAATGTGATGTGTGTATGCTCAATTGCTTGATGATCAAACTCAAAAAGATTTTTGACTATTTTATTTGTTTCTGAAAGTGATTTATTATCACTTTGGTCTTGAAAGTTTTTCTCATTTTGTCAAATTTTGTGTTGAAAAACTTTGTGTTGGCCATTTCGTGACTGCCTTTGCGAGTGGTCTCAAGTCACGAAATTCTTAAGAAATTCCAATTTCTTTAAAATTTCAGGTAGAGAGTGATTCACGACTCAAACTTAACCCGCAAAAATCTAACCGATGCATCTGCACATTTTGCGAGTAGGCTCGCAACTGGTTCGTGAGTTACTAACTCGTGAAATGCAGAAAAAGACAGTTTTTAAAGGCACAAAATTTTAGATTTCAAAATACTTTAACGTTTTGCACTCCACGACTCCCACCCTCCAAAACTCAAATTTTCTTCCAAAACTCATCAAAACCCTCTTGGATTTCTACTCTAAGACTTCTCCAAGGTATTTCTAATCTCTTCTAATCTTTCAATTCCTTAATTTTGTCTTAGGTTGGGAAAACTTCATTTCATGCAAAATTTTTCAATTTTGTTGATTGGGCTTAGTCCCATTTTGTTTATTGTTGATTATGTTGGCCCCATGTGGAATTTGAACATGTATTTAATGTATATTTCATCATGTTCATGCATTGATCATCATATACGATTAGTTCATGCATGCTAAGTGTTTAATGAAATGCTCCTTAGGCATTTTTGCACTCGTTTGGACTCCGATGAGTACCAAACTTTGGGGTTTGCCATGTTTACTTTATTGTAACATGTTTCTATCATTGCTTGTGTGTTTTACACATTTTGCCCCATGAGTACTTGTTCATGCATTGGTCATGCATTGCACATGCACAATTGATGCACGTGCCCTATCACAAGTGACATGTCAAGCATATTGTAATGCTCTTTGTCTAATTAGACTTCTAGCATTGTTTTCATGTCTTTGTGTCCTATTGTATGTTCTTTTACTTCGTTTAAGAGCTGGTTACTTTTTTTTGAACTAACTTGTATTTAATCAAGTTTGTTGCCATTTTTATGTATGGTTTGTGTTTGTTTCTTTTGTAGATGTCTCCTCACAAGAAAACCATTGCCAAGAAACTTATTAAGCTTCAACGATACGAAGAGCATCACTTCTGAGATAGAGATACATTTGAGGCCATCTTAGAGTTTTATAAGGATGTAGTCATTATTGTGGAGAGAGGTGGATTTTGGGTCTCTTGAGGGCACTTTCATTCTTGATGTGTTCAGAGACCGCACTTGGGCTCCTCTTCTCACATGCTCAGTGGATGTGCATCATATCCTAATTCGGGAGTTCTTCTCGAATGCCACTATGGAAGGAGATCACCTCAATTATTGGGTGAGAGGGAAGGAGTTCACTGTCTCAGCCATGTCTATCTAGAACTTCCTACAGATTAGACTAGTGATTCAGAGTCTTCTCTTCCTTATGACAAGAGGACAACATCAGTATTGGTAATAGCTCCGGATCCAAGGGGAGAACAAAAGAGACAGTCCTTACTCACTACTAGCTTCTCTCCTGCTATGAGGACACTGGTATATATTATGCTCTTCAACCTCTATCCAGTGAGGAATCTGACAACTTTCTCTCAACAAGATCCAAGAGCTTGTTGGCTCCCTTCAAACTTATGAGCTTGGATTGCCCTCTCACATGTCTAGCAAATCACTTGCTCTCAAAACCATAAATGAGAGATGATGTTGAGAAAAAGTTGGCATATTATAAAAAATTAAATTGTTTAATTATATAAGACTATTTATAAATGAACTAATGGAACTTTATCTTAGTCCATGAGATGCATAGTATGTAATTTATGTGATTTAATCACAGAAAATATAAATCTTAAGTTCTTTGTAAACTCAAAATTTTAGTTCATATTCGGTGATGAAATTGGGCATTTCATCTGTAAAGACCATAACATATCAACCAAGATTATTTGTCTTGATCATGAAAGTGGAGACTTCTAGTTGATATATTGATATGTTTTAAGAGTTAAGACATATTGATCTGGACCATTGTGAGATCTATTATTCTCCTAATGACTTTCAAATGAAAAATAAATCTCACGACTTCTATTTACATCAACTCTAAATCCTGAGAGAATAATGAACCTGATAATGAGGTGTAGGTTGCTTTGATATTTCAGGTGCGGGATCTAAAGTCACAATCAAAACCTCAGTATGTTGGGCAGCCGCATTTAATGTTGATGAAACATATATTCTCAAGATGGAATTCATAATCTCTTAACGAAGATATAAAATATTCCCTTAAGATAAGTTTAATGGGTTTGGTTATTCAAAGTATTGGGCCCAACCACTTTAGTAAGGAGTTACTAAAGTATATATCTATGATATTGGATTTCATAAATATATGATGAATAATTTAAAGGATTAAACCGGGTACTCAAGGATTAAGATGTAGTAATCTTCAAAATGGCAGTCAACATTCATGACTTTGTATTACTACGAATATTTTAATAAAGGGGTTGCATGCATAATAAAGTCTTGGGATATAATTTATTAATAAGACCTAGAGTGCAATTATATTTATATAGTGGTATTAAATATGATTAATGGTAACTTTGGACTTGTCAAGAGTTGACAGAAAAGCCCATGGTCCATTAGAGCTAGAGTCTTATTGGTTCCCTTTTGGTACTACTCCAAGCCATATACTAAAGCCCAATTGGAATGGCCTAAAAGGATGTAAAAGGCTAGTCCAATTAGATAGTCAGTTAAATATAAAGAGAGAAACATACAGAATTTCATAAGAGAGTTTTCATAAGGAATGAAATGGTGTGTATGTGAGTGTAAGCCACTCTCTTATTTGCCCTTGAAAACTGATTGAGAGACCACACTTCTTGGGCATTAAGTGGAATTGGAGTGAAGATTAAAAGTGTTCTCAAGTACTTCTAATATATTTGTTTTTGAATTTCACCGCACCAAGGTACGCTTTCTTGTTCTTAAATTTTAAAACTTACATAATACATGTTATCAATTACGAACGAATTAGATCCGTTAATTTTCTGCTGTGTATGTGTTGTATGCGATACAAACATGTATTATTCCAATACAAAGAACTTCTGAAAGTTTCTAAAGATGAAGAACAATGGGAAGCAGTTTGGCAAAGGAAAATTCTCATCCTCCAAGAATGACAAAAGAGACTTCAAGAAGAAGGATGTAAAAGACTCATCACAACCCCAAGGGATTGTTTGCTATGAATGCAATGGTCATGGGCATTTGAAGAATGAGTGTCGGAACTATTTGAGAGGAAAGGGTAAAGAGTTAACAACTATCCTTAGTGAATCAAAAAGCTCAAATTCTAATTCAGAAGAAAAATGTGATTGTGATGGTAATTATTCAGCATTTATGGCAATTACCTCGGTTGATTCCAAAGATGAGTTGAGTGATTTGGTTGAAGAACTTGGAGTTCACTCTGAGGTTGAAGTTTATGAAGTTTCAAATGATGAAGATGTGTACCTCAATGAAGGTGATAAGAAATTTCAAGATGTGTACGAAGCATTGCTTAAGGATTGTGGCAAATATGCTAAAGTTGCTAAAAGTACAGTCAAGAAGATGAAGAAAATTGAAGAAGAACACAAATCTACTCTTGCACAACTTAAAAATGCCAAGTGTGAAGTTGAAGAGTTGAAAAAGGAGCTGCTGAATGCTTACTCAAAGATCAAGTTTCTCGAACTTGAAGTGATTCAAGCCAATGTCAAAGTGGAGCGCATCACAACCAAGAAGCTTGATAGTGTACTTTCATCTCAAAAGCCTTCCACGAACAAAACCAAATTGGGCTACCCCAGTAAAGGAAGTTCAAGTGGTGAACCAAGAAAGGAGATGAAGTTTGTATTGGCAAAGGATGTAGAGAAGCCCAAGATTAAGATCCCTATCATTGAGAAGAAGGACATTAGGCCAAAATCAAAGGCAAAAGGGAAGTCATTGCCTAAGAATCAAAGGGGACCTCAAGTGAAGCATTTTTGTCATCATTGTGGCATTCATGGGCACACAAGACCAAATTGCTTCAAGCTTCATGCTCTTAAAAGAGCTGATTCTCTACATGCTCAAGAAAATAAAAGAAGAATGCCAAGAGGAAAGCAAGCTAAGGGAGAAAATAATGGTCAACTCATTAGAGATGTCATGGAAATTCTTAAGAACATCTCATCTTGCCTAGCTAGCTTCACCCTGAGGTTTGAGAATTATGTTGGTCGTACCCCTCTGTCTAAGGACCTTACCTAAAGCACCCATGAAGTGCAAGTAAAGAAAGGTACTTATGCATGATTATTCACTATGTCCATGCATTAATACTTCCAATGTATTAGGGTCGTAGTTTCATGCATCATGTCATACGTATTCTTCTTGCTTCAATGCTTCCTTCCTAGCATGTTTCTTTTACTGTTTTTGTTTTGTTTGCTTTGTTTTGTTGATCTTACTTTATTGCTTCATTTTGAGTGAGTAAAAAAAATCCAAAAAATCATAAAAAGTATAAAATCTCAAAAAATTTGATCGCTTGTGTTGTGTCATATCACATGTTAAGTTTGGCGTAGTGTATTTTCGAGCTTAGCTTGTTATGTATGCACATTTTAAGTGAGAAATATCTAGAAATCTATCTTTGATTGTTGTAAATAAATCTTCAAGCTTGTCATGAATATCTAGCCAATATGTTAGGATTAATGCCCTTAAATCTTATTGTATGATGCAATGTATGATATTAAGTATGACATTATATAAGACTTAATATTGTGATTGATAAATTTTTTTAATCATTATCTAAAATAATGGTAACATGAATATTGGAACATTATCATGTAGTCCATGAGATGCATAGTATGTGATTTATGTGAAAAATCACAGAAGATATAAATCATAAGTTCTTTGTAAACTCATAATTTTAGTTCGTAGTCAGTGATGAAATTGGGCGTTTCATCTGCGAGGACTATAATATATCAACTAAAATGATTTGTCTTGATCATGAAAGTAAAGACTTCAAGTTGATATGTTTTAAGAGTTAAGACATATTGAACTGGACCGCTATGAGATTTATTATTCTCCTAACGACTGTCAAATGAATAATAAATCTCATGACTTCTATTTACACGAACTCTTAATCCTGAGAGAATAATGGACCTGATCATGAAGTGTAGGTTACTTTGATATATCAGGAGTGAGATCTAAAGTAACGATCAAAACATCAGTATGTTGGGTAGCCACATTTAGTGTTGATGGAACATATATTCTCTAGATGGAATTCATAGTCTTTTAATCAAGATACAAAATATTCCCTTGAGATAAGTTTAATGGGTTCAGTTATTCTGAGAGTTAGGCCTAACCACTTTGGTAAGAAATTACTAAAGTATATATTTATGAGGCTAGATTTCATAAATTTATGATGAATAACTTTAAAGGTTTAAACCGGGTACTCAATGATTAAGATGCAGTAATCTACAAAGTGACAGTCTATATTCATGACTTTGTATTACTATGAATATTTTATGAAGGGGTTGCATATACAATAAAGTCTTGAGATATAATTTATTAATAAGACCTAGAGTGCAATTATATTTATATAGTGGTATTAAATATAATTAATGGTAACTTTTGACTTGTCAAGACTTGACAAAAAAGCCCAAGGCTCACTGGAGCTAATGTTTTATTTGTTCCCTTTTAGTCCTACTCCAAGCCACATACTTGAGCCCAATTGGAAAGGCTCAAAAGGCTAGCTCAATTAGATAATCAATTAAAAGGAGAGAAACATACAGTTTTTAATAAGAATATGAAATGGTTTGTATGTGAGTGTTGGACACTCTCTAATTCTTTCTTAAACAAACACATATAACTGATTGAGAGACCACACTTTTTAGGCATTAGTGGTATTGGAATGAAGATTAAAAGTACTCGCTGTTGGAAAAATCATGTTTGTATCGCATACAAAACATACGCAGCAAAAAATTAACGGATCTACTTCATTTGCAATTGATAACATGCACTATGTAAGTTTTAAAATATAGAATAAAGAGAGTGTACCTTGGTATGGTAAATTTCAAAACAGAAGATGAAAAGCACTTGGGAAAACTTTTAATCTTCACTCCAATTTCAATTGATGCCCAAGATGTGTGGTCTCTCAATCAATTATGTGTATATGTTCTAGAGAGGATGTGAAGGAGTTTTTCTCTTGCACCCTCATACAAAACCATTTCATATCTATAAAAATTCTATATGTTTCTCTCTACATAACTGATTATCTAATTAGGCTAGCCTTTTGGGCCTTCCCAATTGGGTTTTAGTGTGTGACTTGGAATGGAACCAAAAGGGAACAAATAAGACTCTAGCTCTAATGGGCCTTGGGCTTTTCTGTCAACTCTTGACAAGTCCAAAGTTACCATTAATTATATTTAATACCACTATATAAATATAATTGCACTCTAGGCCTTATCAATAAATTATTTCCTAAGACTTTATCGCACATGCAACCCCTTTATAAAATATTCGTAGTAATGCAAAGTCATAAAATGTAGACTGCCACTTTGTGAATTACTATATCTTATTCTTTGAGTACCCAGTTTAATCCTTTTAAAGTTATTTATCATACATTTATGAAATCTAATTTCATAAATATATACTTTAGTCTTACTAAAGTGGTTAGGCCTAACTCTCTGAATAACTGAGCCCATTAAACTTATTTCAAGGGAATATTTTATATCTCTGTTAAGAGATTTTGAATTCAATCTTGAGAATATATATTCCGTCAACACTAAATGTGGCTGCCCAACATACTGAGGTTTTGACCGATACTTTAGATCTCACTCCTGATATATCAAAGCAACCTACACTTCATGATTAGGTCCATTATTCTCTCAGGATTAAGAGTTCATGTAAATATAAGTCGTGAAATTTATTATTCATTTGACAGTCATTAGGAGAATAATAAATCTCACAGCGGTCCAGTGCAATATGTGTTAACTGTTAAAACATATCAACATATCAACTAGAAGTCTCCACTTCCATGATCAAGACAAATCATCTTAGTTAATATGTTATAGTGTTCGCAGATGAAATGCCCAATTTCATTACCGACTATAAACCAAAATTCTGAGTTTACAAAGAACTTGTGATCTATATCTTCTATGACTAAATTATATAAATCACATACTATGCATCTCATGGACTATATGATAATATCCAAATATTCATGTTTCCATTATTTTAGATAAGAATAAAGCATCTTTATTAATCACAATATTAAGTCATACATCATTTAATACAAAATGTCATACATAATATCATACATGGAATATTACAACAGGATTTAAGGGCACTGATCCTAACAATCTCCCACTTGCCGTAAAGACTATTGTGCACTAATCTAACTCCCATTCGCTCCAAATGTGACTTGAAGGTCCTTTGAGGCAAGGCTTTGGTAAAGGGATCTGCTAGATTATTTGCACTTTCAATCTTTGCTACCACCACATCTCCACGAGCAACAATGTCTCGAATGATGTGGTATTTTCTCTCAATGTGTTTTCCTTTCTTGTGATTCCTTGGATCTTTTGATTGTGCAACTGCTCCACTATTATCATAAAATAATATAATAAGAACTTGCTCCATTCTCATAACACCAAGATCAGAAAGGAATTTCTTGAGCCAAACAGCTTTCTTTGCTGCCTCACAAGTAGCAACATATTCAGCTTCCATGGTGGAGTCCGCAATACAAGATTGCTTAACACTCTTCCAACTTATGGCTCCACCTCCCAAGGTGAACACACAACCTGAAGTGGACTTTCTGAAATCTAGATCCAATTGAAAGTCTGAATCTGTATAGCCAATGGGAATCGAATCCCCACAATGGTAAACAAGCATATAATCTCTCGTTCTCCGTAGATACTTGAGAATATGCTTTACAGCTTGCTAATGTTGTGGTCTTGGATTTGATTGATATCGGCTGACCATGCCAACTGAATAACAGATATCTGGTCTAGTACAAAGCATGGCATACATGAGACTTCCTACTACAGAAGCATTAGGAACTTGTCTCATCGTATCTTCTTCCTCTTGAGTCTTAGGCCTTTGGTCATCAGACAGAGGAACTCCATGTCTGAAAGGAAATAATCCTTTCTTGGAGTTTTGCATGCTAAACCCTTCTAGAACCTTATCTATATGTCCAGCTTATGATAATCCTAACATCTTATTCTTGCGATCTCACTAAAGCTTAATTCCTAGTATAAAGTTAGCCTCACCCAAGTCTTTCATATCAAATTGACTTGACAACCAAACCTTTACTGATGACATTACCCCTTCATCATTTCCAATAAGTAGAATATCATCAACATAAACACTAGGAACATTATTACTTTGTCTTGATGTCTTTTGTACACACATTGTTCCTCAAGATTTTGTTCAAAACCAAATGACTTGATTGCTTGATCAAATCTGATGTTCCATAACCTAGATGCTTACTTAAGTCGACAAATGGACCCTTTCAACTTGCATACCATATGCTCTTGGTTCTTTGCTATGAAACCTTCGAATTGCATCATATAGATTTCCTCTTCAAGATTGCCATTGAGAAATGCAGTCTTGACATCCATTTGTCAAATCTTATAATCATAATAAGCAGCAATGGATAAGAGAATTTTGATAGATTTAAGCATTGTTACTGGTGAAAAGGTTTCTTCATAATCAATACCTTCTTTTTGTGTGTACACTTTCGCCACTAGCCTTACTTTAAAGGTTTCAACCTTTCCATCTATCCCTCTCTTCCTTTTGTAAACCCATTTGCAACCAACAAGTTTAATGCCATTAGGCACCTTTACAAGATCCCAAACTTGATTGGAATACATGGAATCTAATTCAAATTTCAAAGCTTTGACCTAATGATGTGCATCTACATCATTCATTGCCTCTTCATAAATGTAGGGATCCGATTCAACCTCTTCTGAGATAGGTTCATAAGTTTCTCCCAAACCTATTAATCTTATAGGAGGCCGAACAATTCTCCCACTACGACGAGGCACCTGTGTACTAGACATCTCATGAGTAGTATTTCATGGTGTATCCAATACAACCACATCATCCCTAGTTACATCCATTAGTTGTGCCAAAACAACTCTACTTCTAGGAGTAAAATTATTCAGATAGTCATTTTCTAAGAATTTAGCATTTGTGCTAACAAAAACTTTGTTATCTTTACAACTATAGAATAAATAACCCCTAGTTTCTTTTGGATAACCCACAAGCAAATACACTTTCGATTTTGGTTCCAATTTATCATGTTTCCCTTTTAACACATGTGCTGGACAACCCTAAATGTGGAGATATTTCATATTAGGCTTCCGCCCACTTCATAATTCCATGAGTGTTTTAGGAACAGATTTTGATGAAACTAAATTTAAAAGATGTATTGCTATATCTAAGGCATAACCCAAAAAGAAATAGGTAAAGTTAAGTAACTCATCATGGACCTAACCATTTCTAAAAGAGTCCTATTCCTTCTTTCCGCTACACCATTTTGTTGGGGAGTTCCAGGTGCAGTTAATTGGGGCACAATCCCATTTTGAGTTAAGTAATCTTTGAAATCACCAAGAAGGTATTCGCCATCACGATCAGATCGAATGGCCTTTATGCGTTTAGCCAATTGATTCTCAACTTCAGCCCTAAACTCTTTAAACTTTTCAAAGGCTTCAGACTTTCGTCTCATTAGGTACACATAACCATATCTTGAGTAATCATCGGTGAAAGTGATGAAGTACTCATAACCTCCTTTTGCTTGAGTTGACATAGGACCACAAACATCCATATGAACTAATTCAAGCAACTCTTGGGCTCTTCTACTTTTTGCATTAAAAAGTCGCTTGGTCATTTTACCTTCCAAACAAGATTCACAAGCTGGAAATTCATCAAATTCCAATGGCTCTAAGAGACCATCTTTGATCATTCTTTGAATTTTCTTTGGATTAATATGACCTAAACGCAAGTGCCAAAGATATGCATCATTAGTAGAAGGAAACTTTCTCTTTAATGATTTTACATGAGTGTGTTATTATCAAATTCAGAATTGTATAAATCATGCTTATTAGGAGTTAAAATATAAAAACCATCCACAATATTGCCAGAACAAATAAACATTTTATCCTTCTTTATTACAACATTGTCTTTAAGGATAACATAATATCCATTCTTACCCAAATAAGTTGCAGAAATTAAATTCCTACGAACATTAGATACATACAAACAGTCTTCCAATATTACAACCCTAGATTTAAAACATAAATTAAACACTCCAATAGCTACAACCGCAATCGTACTCCCATCGGCCAAGGTTAGAAACAATTCCCCTTCTTTAAGCTTTCTGGTCTCTTGGAACCCCTGCAAAGAATTGCAAGTTTGATTAGTACAACCCGAATCCACACACCAGAAATCCGTGGGATTTTGTACCAAACATATTTCAAGGAGGAATGAGCTGTTCATACCCTTATTATTGGCAGCCTTGAACTTTGGACAATTCCTCTTCCAATGTCCTTTCTCACTACAATAGAAACATTTTCCTTTCAGCTTCTTTCCTTTATTGGCAACTCCTAAGACAATTTGCTTACCCTCTTTCTTAATGAAGTCCTTCTTTTTCTTCTTCTTCTTCTTCTTCTTCTTCTTTTTCTTACCCTTGCCTTTCGACTTAGGTTGAGAAGTAGAAGCTTCACCCACATTGGCTTCAAGACTAACATTAGAAGTACCAATGATGCCTTCCGCCGCTACCAACTCATTCAGTAATTCAAACAAAGAGTAAATCTTTTTGTTCATGTTATAATTAAGTCTAAATTCCTTGAATGATTCCGGTAGTGACTAGAGTATCATATCCACTTGGGATTCTCCATCAATGTCGGCACCTAAAACTTCTAATGTATTCAGATTAGAGATTATTGTAAGACAATGCTCTCTCATTGAACTACCTTCAGTCATTTTGGTATTATAAATTTGCCTCATGGTTTCTTGCCTTGCTCACCAAACTTCCCCTTCAGACTTAGCATAATGTCTGAAGCTAGTTCTACATCCTGCATTTGAT
Organism: Lithocarpus polystachyus; assembly: GCA_033629205.1. Taxonomy (NCBI): domain Eukaryota; kingdom Viridiplantae; phylum Streptophyta; class Magnoliopsida; order Fagales; family Fagaceae; genus Lithocarpus; species Lithocarpus polystachyus. The sequence continues at coordinate 36,706,473 of CM066171.1, read as the reverse complement.
GCTGTCGAACATTTGAGATAGATGCTAGGATGTAGCACTTGGCCATCTCATTAGATTTCTACCAACGATCATATCGTTGTTTTTCCTCAAGAGGAGCATCTAATGAAGGAAAGCTAAGACATGGTATAGTAAGCACATATTTGTGCTCTTCAGCAATGAGAACTATGTCCAAATTTCTTTTCCAGTCAACATAGTTGGATCCAGTTAGTTTATTTTGATTAAGAATGTTAACAAATGGGCTAAATGATGCCATGTTCAAATCTGAAAATAATAAACATGAATATAATAAGTAAACTGAACATTATCAATTTAGCATATAAACATATAATATGGAACTTTAATAAAACCATAATATATTATATGCAACGACAACCCAATCCTGCAATTAATATTCCTCGGAAGCGAGGTCATATCAATCACTATGATTAAGCGAGGATTATCCTCATTATTAATGCTATCATGGTAACTCTTACAAAAAAAAAAAAAAAAAATTTCCGCTTTTCCTTTAGCCTCTAAGTAATAATGACATAGCTTCGAAGGGAGTTTAACATTATACTTAGTCTAGTGTATACCATTGCCTAGAATCATTGTGAATCACCAAGTAACTCCATGGAAGCGTTGTAACGACCCAAGGAAAAGCGCTAGCCACATCTGCGCTATATCTCAAAAGGACTAGTCACTATTGAGGCTCCTTGTAGTTGTTAATAAAGCCCAGATCTACCCAGTAAATACCCGATGTGGGACTCATCACACACCCACACACATCACACAATCAATCAATCAAATTGGGGCATCACAATCTCCCCCACTTAAATCCCGAATGTCCTCATTAGGGCCCACTTTGTGGGGTAGTGTCTCCGAGCCCACACGGGGTTACTGGGCCGGCTCTGATACCATATGTAACGACCCAAGGAAAAGCGCTAGCCACATCTGCGCTATACCTCAAAAGGACTAGTCACAATTGAAGCTCCTTGTAGTTGTTAATAAAGCCCAGATCTACCCAGTAAATACCTGATGTGGGACTCATCATACACCCATACACATCACACATCAACATAGATGTTGATTTAGGGAATGGTTTTATTAAGAGGACGTTGTGATTATTAAAGAACCTGCCCTTATTGAATTGTTTAATTATTATTTAGGTTCTAGTTGACGTTGTTTCGAGAAATTGAAGTGAAGCTTGGTTTAGCCACTAGAGGTAAGTAGACTTCAACACATGACGTCTCTCAAGACGTATATATTTTTACATATATATATATATATATAATTGTGGTAAAAATATATTTATATATATATATATACATACACATAATTGCAAAAGTGAAGTTTCAAAGACTTATACCATTGTTAGTGCTTTATACATACTCAAACTCTATTATTTAGTGTATATTATTGTGAAACTGTATATGTCAAGAGTATTTCAAATGGTCAACTAGACAGTCTGCAACCTTTGCCAACACAGGGTTAAGTGTTGGTCTTCGGCCGAAGTAGTGTTAGTGTAGTGTGGTGCAGTGTTACTGTTGCTCTTCGGAGCTAGTGTTGCCTCTTTGAGGTTAGTGTTATTGTTCCCATGGGAAATCACCCACCGAGTGTTTAGCAGCTTTTGTCTGTGTTTGACTAATATTTTTCATATTGAAATTACTGTTTACTTACTACTGTTCTTTTAGGTGGAAAATTGCTTATTTTCAAAATAAAATTGTTTCTACCTATTTGGTGCATATTGGCATATAAATGTGGTCATTATTTTATTAATGTTTACAGTGTTATAGTGAAGTGTTTTATTTTAACAGTTTTATAGAATATATTATATTATAGTTTAAACTAATTTTAATTGTATCGTGATGACTATATTTTGTCAATGATATTATCGTTTTGTTTTTGGAAGACATCCTCATGTTTGTAGTCTCTTATTGAGCCTTTAGCTCACCCCTTTTTCCATCCTTTCAGATTAGAGTTATGGAGTGTCTTTTGGTGGTAGATCAGTGGAGCCTTAGATTGACGACTTCGTTTGGAGCTTGATAATTGCAGAATTGTTTTAGTAAAATTGTTTCAGGAAAATGAGATTATTATTTTGGAACTATTTTGAGATGTTATTTGGAGATTTTACATTCAAGAATATTATTGTTGTTTTGTTTTTATGGATTGTTAAGGAAATCTGATGATATTCAAGAAGTTTATTTGAGGATAAATATTACGCTCTGTTCCATTATGTCATTGTTGATTATTTCTAAGACAGGTTATGCATCTAAATCCTTATTAAGGGTTTGGGGTGTTACAGTTATGGTATCAGAGCATAGGTTTATGATTCTGTAGACTTATAGGTTTGATCTTAAGACTATTTTGGAACAAGAGTGTGATTACAAGGAATTTTAGTGTTAGAATTAGTTGACCTTTCATAGTGACTTTATATTTTGTTTTGTTTTGTTTTTTATTCTAAAGTGTGTAGGAATGATTGTTGTACTATCTATGTGTTTGGTTTTGACCCTCCGAAATATTGAAATATTTACTTATGATATCTTATTGTATTGCTTAGAGAGATGGCTCCACCAAGGGGGAACCCAGGGAACAGTCAACCGAATGCTGGGGGACCTACTAATCTCCAGGCTATTATTGAAGCCATTGGGGGCTTAACCAATATAGTGCAACATCAAGTGGGAGCCACCAATCCGACTAGTGCCTTGGAGAAGTTTAGGAAGCTTGATCCTCCTGCTTTCAAGGGTACAAAGGATCCAATTGAGGCTGACAACTGGCTTAAGGAGATAGAAAGGCTCTTTAGAGCAATGGAAGTTAGTGATGAGCAACGAGTTGTCCTTGCTGTTTTTGTATTGAAAGGTGATGCATTGGAATGGTGGGAGTCCACGGAGAGGACACATGGAAGAGAAGTTATAACTTGGCAGCATTTTGTTGAGCTCTTCCGTAAGAGGTATTTTCCTGATAGTTTGATGGTGCAAAAGGAAGCTGAGTTCATTCGCATAACACAAGGTACTCAATCAGTGTATGAGTATGAGCGGAAATTTGCTGAATTATCCCGCTTTGCTCCACACATGGTTGACACGGAAGCAAGGAAGGCCAGGCATTTTGAAAGAGGTTTAAGGGAGGAAATTCAGGGACCGGTTTCCATGTTCAAATTGGAAACATACGCAGAAGTGGTGGATCGAGCTCTCATAGCAGAGAGAAATTGCAATCGTCTCTCAAGGGCCAATGATCAAGAGAGGAAGCCAACCCAGAGTCATTTTCTTAAGGGGAAGTCTAGTGGAAGTTCATTCAAGAAGCAAGGGGTGCCTAATTCAAATAAGAAGGCATACAAAACTTGTCCAAGATGTGGAAAGGCTCATAGTGGAACATGTTATTTGGAGTCAAGGGCGTGTTTTAAATGTGGCAAGACTGGACACTTCATCAAGGATTGTCCAGATATGCGAGCTGAACAAACTACAAATCCAAATGGGAGCCAACAGAGACCTAAGGTTCAGGGTCGAGTTTTTGCTTTGACTAAACAGGACGCCGAGGCCTCCCCATCCGTGGTTTCAGGTACACTTCTTGTTTCCAGTCAGCATGCACAAGTGTTATTTGATTCTGGTTCAACCCATTCTTTCATCTCACGTAGACTTGCACAAAGGCTAAACATGGAACCTGAGAGTTTAAATTATGAATTGTGTGTTGCTACACCTTCTGGACAACAAATGATTACCCATAAAGTGTACAAGTCTTGTAATGTTTTAGTCTCTGGGAGGGAATTAAAAGCAGATCTTATGTTGCTTGATATGTTTGAGTTTGATGTGATTCTAGGGATGGATTGGTTATCTACTTTTCATGCTTCCATAGAGTGTTTTGGGAAGAAGGTAGTATTTAGAATTCCTGGGGAGCCAGAATTCTTCTTCGAGGGAGATCGTGTGGTGAAACCACCTGTATTGGTGTCAGTGATGCAGGCAAGGCGATTGCTAAGGAAGGGATGTGGAGGGTTCCTTGTTTGTGCTTTGAAGGGTGATAAAGTAGAGTTAAAAGTTGAAGACATCCCAGTGGTGAAAGAGTTCCCAGATGTGTTCTCTGAGGACTTACCTGGACTACCCCCTGACAGAGAGGTTGAGTTTTCTATTGACCTAGTACCTGGTACCGGCCCAATTTCCAAAGCACCGTATAGAATGGCCCCTACAGAGCTCAATGAGTTGAAAGAGCAATTGCAAGACTTGCTTGATAAAGGCTTTATTCGGCCTAGTGCTTCTCCTTGGGGTGCTCCGGTGTTGTTTGTTAAGAAGAAGGATGGTAGTATGCGGTTGTGCATTGACTATAGGGAGTTGAACAAGGTAACCGTCAGAAACAAATACCCTTTGCCACGAATTGATGATTTGTTTGATCAGCTTCAGGGCGCTCAAGTCTTCTCTAAAATTGACTTGAGATCTGGTTATCATCAGTTGAGAGTTAAGAAGGATGACATACCAAAGACAGCTTTTCGAACCAGGTATGGTCATTATGAGTTCTTAGTGATGCCTTTTGGTCTAACTAATGCTCCTGCCGTTTTTATGGATTTGATGAATAGGGTATTTCATGAGTATTTGGATCGGTTTGTCATTGTTTTCATTGATGACATCTTGGTTTACTCTAAAAGCCAAGAAGAGCATGAGGAACACTTGAGAATGGTGCTGCAGATTTTAAGAGACAAGAAGTTGTATGCTAAATTAAAGAAGTGTGAGTTTTGGTTGAATCAAGTGGTGTTCTTAGGACATGTGATCTCTAGAGATGGAATTACAGTGGACCCTAGTAAGATCGAAGCTGTAGTTAATTGGGCTGCCCCTACTAATGTAAGTGAGGTAAGAAGTTTTTTGGGCCTTGCAGGTTATTATAGAAGATTTGTGGAAGGATTTTCCAGTATTGCAACTCCTCTGACTCGATTAACTCGAAAACATGCAAAGTTTGACTGGACAGAGGAATGTGAAAGAAGTTTCCAGGAGTTGAAGCAACGGTTGGTTTCTGCACCAGTATTGACTATTCCATCTGGTTCGGGTGGTTTTGTGATATATAGTGACGCATCTCGTAAGGGTCTTGGTTGTGTTCTGATGCAACATGGGAAGGTGGTTGCTTATGCCTCTCGACAACTAAAGAATTATGAACAGAATTATCCAACTCATGATTTGGAATTGGCAGCAGTGGTTTTTGCATTGAAGATTTGGAGGCATTACTTGTATGGTGAGAGATGTGAAATATACACTGACCATAAAAGTTTGAAGTACATATACACTCAAAAAGAATTAAATTTGAGACAAAGGAGATGGCTAGAATTGATTAAAGACTATGACTGTTCCATAAATTACCATCCTGGTAAAGCCAATGTTGTGGCTGATGCACTTAGTCGAAAGTCGTATAGCTTCTCAGCTGCTTTATTAACTACTCAGAAGCATATTATTGTTGATCTTCAGAAACTTGGAGTAGACATAGTGACTGGAGACTCCCAATCCTACCTGGCAAGTTTAAGTGTACAACCCACCCTAATTGATAAGATCAAAGCTGCTCAGAGTGGTGACCCTCAATTGTTTAAGATCGTGGAACAAGTACGTGGTGGAAGTAGATTTGATTTTAGTATCTCTGACGATGGTGTTTTGAGGTATAGCGCAGATGTGGCTAGCGCTTTTCCTTGGGTCGTTACAAGCGTGGTCGTTCTCGATGTAAAAACACACTTCATCTATCTTTAAGAAGTTTAACCTGTAGTACCATGAATTAAACACCCTCCGAAGGGAGCAAGGTATATACGCCAAGGCGAGGTGCTTAATCATACTATTATAAACAGACAATGGAGGCCGTGAAATCTAACCCTTTTATCTCTCTCCCACTAGATGTTTTAAAATAAAGGTTTTTAAATTATAAAACATGCATAATCTGATTACACATAGCCTTGCACTTTTAAGTTTGAAAACACTTAGAAAAAAAAATTCAGATTTTCCTTCTTTCGATCGATCGAATATGCCCCTCGATCGGTCAAAAAAATTAAAAAATTCAAACTTGACCATCTGCCTGGTTTGATTGATGCTTGATCGCCTCTCGATCGATCGAAAAGAAAATTCAATCGATCGACTAGCAATTGAATATCAATCGATTCAAAAAGATTGGTCACTATTTTACTTGATCGATTGAAAGTAAATTTCGACCGATTGACACTCGTGAAACTCGAATTTCCAGAAATTTTCTAAGGCATTTTTCAACGGTTTTGCATGAATAAATAACCATCATATGAACATGATAGATAGAGATTGATATCAAAACCGAATTCCATTGATGCTATAGCCTTAAAGATCAATTTAACATACTTAAATTCAAATTTAAACAACATCATAACATCAATATCAGTTTTTATCAAAAACATAGTTTCTACAACCATGCAAAAAATTAAATGTATAATCTTCTAACAACTTGAAACTATTATCTCTCATTCCAAAACACACAAAACATGTTATACAAATTTGAAATTGAAGACCGCTCTGATACCAATTGTTGGAAAAATCATGTTTGTATCGCATAGAAAACATACGCAGCGAAAAATTAACGGATCTACTTCATTCGCAATTGATAACATGCACTATGTAAGTTTTAGAATATAGAATCAGGAGAGTGTACCTTGGTATAGTGAATTTCAAAACCGAAGATGAAAAGCAGTTGGAAAACTTTTAATCTTCACTCCAATTCCACTTGATGCCCAAGATGTGTGGTCTCTCAATCAATTATGTGTATATGTTCTAGAAAGCATGTGAAGGAGTCTTTCTCTTACACCCACATACAAAACCATTTCATATCTATAAAAATTATGTATGTTTCTCTCTACATAACTGATTATCTGATTGGGCTAGCTTTTTGGGCCTTCCCAATTAGACTTTAGTGTGTGGCTTGGAATGGGACCAAAAGGGAACAAATAAGACTCTAGCTCTAATGGGCCTTGGGCTTTTCTGTCAACTCTTAACAATTCCAAAGTTACCATTAATTATATTTAATACCACTAAATAAATATAATTGCACTCTAGGCCTTATCAATAAATTATTTTCCAAGACTTTATTGCACATGCAACCCTTCATAAAATATTCATAGTAATACAAAGTCATGAATGTAGTCTGTCACTTTGCGAATTACTACATCTTAATCTTTGATTACCTGGTTTAATCCTTTTAAAGTTATTCATCATACATTTATGAAATCTAATTTCATAAATATATACTTTAGTCTTACTAAAGTGGTTAGGCCTAACTCTCTGAATAATTGAACCCATTAAACTTATCTAAAGGGAATATCTTATATCTCCGTTAAGTGATTATGAATTTCATCTTGAGATTATATGTTCCATCAACACTAAATGTGGCTGCCCAACATACTGAGGTTTTAACCGATACTTTAGATAACTCTTAAAACATATCAACATATCAACTAGAAGTCTCCACTTCCATGATCAAGACAAATTATCTTAGTTAATATATTATAGTCTTCGCAAATGAAATGCCCAATTTTATTACCGACTATAAACCAAAATTCTGAGTTTACAAAGAACTTGTGATCTATATCTTTTGTGACTAAATCATATAAATCACATAATATGCATCTCATGGACTATATGATAATGTCCAAATATTCATGTTTCCATTATTTTAAATAAGAATAAAGCATCTTTATTAATCACAATATTAAGTCATACATCATTTAATACATAATGTCATACATAATATCATACATGGCATATTACAATAGGATTTAAGGGCACAAATCCTAACACTTGCAAGAACTTCTAATCTTTGTTTTGAAATTCACCACACTAAGGTACACTCTCTTGTTCTTATATTCTGAAATTTCCATAGTACATATTATAAATTGTGAATGAAGTAAAGCCGTTAATTTTCCACTGCGTATGTTTTGTATGTGATACAAACATGTATTTTTCCTACACAATAGTCATGTTTGATCTTGATAGATGCGTAGACTTGATCCTATATATCTCCTCACATTCATTTTTATGTCGAAAAGCTCTTTAAACATCAATCTCTAAAAAGAGCAAGAGCTGAAAAAACCTTGCTTTGAAAACTAGTTTGACTAGGAAAAGGTAGACCAAAATGTATTCAAAATGTATGATGCTAAAGCCAAAGGTTTATTCTTCAAAGAAATATAAAAAATTTCATGGCATCGATGATCAAAAATTGAGTTGTATTGATAAAAAAATATGAAAAATGGAAGCCAAATGAAAGTTTTTCAATCTTTGTAAGCACTTTAGCCAGGGGTCATATAAGTGCATTTCTACTAATGAGATAGGTCACTTAATTTCGTGCTATTTATGTATGACTTGATTGATCATTGAAGCTTCATACTAGACTATGGACTAGTTCATACTTAATTCCTATACACAAAATGCAAGTCTATTGTTCAGTGAATGCCTATTTCAATTATGTGATTGTACTTGTTCAAATGTGATTTATGTATGCTCAATTGCTTGATGATCAAACCCAAAAAGATTTTTGTGTGTTTCATGTGTGTTTAGAAGTGAATTTTGTCACTTGGGTTCTTAAATTTTTTCTTTCAAATGTCAAATATTTAGTGTTGAAAAACTATGTTTTTGGCTATATCGCGTTTGCTTTTGAATTCTTAAGAAATTTTAATTTCTTAAAAATGTCAGGTAGAGAGTTTCGCAAGTCCCTCGCTAGTGCTTCGTTATTCAGACTTGACCCACGAGATGCTGCCCTATGCATTTGCACATTTCGCGAGCAGGCTCATGACTAGCTCGTGAGTTGCTGACTCTTAAAACGCAAAAAAAGACAGTTTTTAAAGGGCTCGAAATGTCAATTTTCAAAATCCTTGTTTTTTTGCTCTCTGCGACTCCTACACATAAAAACTCATATTTTCCTTCAAAACTCAACCAAACTTCATTGGATTTCATCTCTAAGACTTCATTAAGGTAATTTCTAAACCTTTTCATCTTTCAAACTCATTGATTTTGTATTAGATTTCTTAAAACCTACGGTTGGGTTTATTTGTGTGTTTAGGTTGGGAAAACTTAATTTTAGCAAAATTTTTCCATTTTGTTAATTGGGCTTAGTCCCATTTTGTTTATTGTTGATTGTGTTGGCCCCATGTGGCATTTTAACATGTATTTAGGCAAGTTTTTCACATGTTCATCATACGTGTATAGTGTGTGCATACTAGGTGTTTGATAAAATGCCTCCATGGTATTTTTTTCACTCTTTTGGACTCTGATCAGTACCAAATTTTGGAGTTTACCATTTTTATTCATGTTTAACATGTTTTGATCATTGGTTGTGTGTTTTACACACTTTGCCCCTTGAGTACTTGCTCATTCATTGATTATGCATTACACATGCACACTTGATTCACACACCCTATCATTTGACATGTTTTGCATACATTCATGGTAGTTAATTCTTTTTAGACCTTTTAGCACATATAACATGTTCATGTGTCTTTGTTATGATCGTTTGGTCTTATTTTAGGGCATTTTCTTCTATTTTTGCTTGTTTTTGGACTAACTTGTATCTAATCAAGTTTGTTACCATTTTTGTGTATGGTTTATGCTTGTTTGGCTATTTTGTAAATCCCTCATCTATCTTCACGCTGTAAAGAACCTTAAAATTGATCTCACGTCATCTTCAATATCAAAGAGGACCCACCAATCATCGGCTATCTTTGATAACAAGAGATTCAAGACTCTTCTGGACTTTCAATCCTTCAACAACAATTTAAAGGATGCTCCAACTGTGGTAGAAAGGATTGTGAGGTTTGATACATTGGGATCAACTTTTATCCCTAAAATCTTTGCTGACAAAGATTGGGCTAGCTTGTTTGATGGCTTTGAAGATCCTATTGAAGAGTTGGTCAAAGAATTCTACTCCAACATATGGTTAACTAGAGCTAAACTAAAATGTTAGGTTCGTGGAAAAGACTTTGTCATCACTACAAACTATCTAGCAAAGATCTGTCACATAAATCATCCGGCAAATGTGGATACATCCCCATCTGATGACAGATTGGCTCCCATTGTCGAAATTCTTGAAACATTAGAAACGCTCCTGAAAGTCTTCTAAATGGGTATATCAATTGGCATTTCAAGATTCGAGCTAAAAATGAAGAATCTTATTACCATGATTCTGCATTCAAACTTGTACCCTTTGACCAACAAGGGTTTCATTAACCTTGGAAGAGCCAAATTCCTATGTGATCTCATTAATGGAGCTCAAATCGACATTTGTGATCACATCTTTCAGATTTTGGGAAGGACATGTCTACCTTTCTACAGTGTAATCATGAAGATCATGACTCTCAAGGGCATACATCCTCCTAAAGATGGAACTGTCTTGCCTAGCCAAGGTCCGATTTCCTTGTATTCTCTCTAGAGCAGCAAGGTTCACTCCTCTACTAAAAAGGCAAAGAAGAGCTCCTCTAAGCCTCCGAAGAGTGGATCCTCCTGTCATGCCTCTCCCACTGGGAAAAGCTCAACTGCTTCTAATGTCTCTAAACTTCCCGAGACATCTCCTCTTCACATGCCGGAGCCTCAACCTTCCAGCACTCACTCTCAACCTGGATCATCTACTCCTCACGTGGATAGGATGATGACTTTGATGGAGAGTCTACATGAACGCATTTCTGGACTTGCAAATATCATGTATTCTCACAATAATCATGTTCAACTTCACTCGATCACCATTGAGACATAGTTGGATGACGTTTAGCGTAAGCTTGTGGTGGACCTTTAGCTATTCATGCCAAAAAAGGGGAGAAAGCTTATTGTGAATATTGTGAAAATACCATAGAGTAAGGGGGAGAGCATCACAGAGCAAGGGGGAGTGCATGTAGAAAGGGGGAGCATAGTGGGTTCAAAAGAAGGAAGCTAACCTACGGCCACATAACTTAGAAGTTCTAACATATGTTTTGTCTAATATGTTTCTATTTACAATGCTTTACTTTAAAGTTTTCAATACTCTAGTTTACTTTAGTTTAAAACTCAGTTTACTTTAGTACTATATGTACCTTGGATTTTATAGCTATTTCTTGATGCTTTTAGTTATTTATTGCTTCTTGCCTTAGTTTCTTTAATGCATCATGTGCTTGTTGGATATGCAATTAATTTTTGCATTGCTTTTAATTGCTTGCGTGTCCAGATGATCATTTACATGTTAAATGTTCATTGTGGTCATTTCTTAATGATTGTTCATGTTTGATCAAGTTATGCTATATGTTCTTATATCTTTTGTTTACTGGATAGCATTTTACTTGTTACATTAGACTTGTCCTTTTATTAATTGCTTTACCTTAAGGGTCTAATGTGTTTGTGCAAGTGTTTCAGGTTACAAGTATTGTGTTCCAAGTTAATCAGAAGTTTTAGATTTAAGTGTGAATGAGTTTTTCCATTGTTCCTAAACTCATGTTTAAGTCTAGAGTTTGTTATATGGTGTTTTTGTAACAGAATAGCCAAAAGGGGAGATTGTTAAGTTATGTTTTTTCACATAACATTTGTGTTGGCTTTATTCCATGATAAAAAGTATCATAATTGCATTAATTTATTTCCTTGTATTTTGTGGGATTTATTGTAATGGGTTTAGTTTTAAATTGGTGAAGATTGCTCAAGAATTTGATCTCACGACTTGTCTTGCGAGTGGTGTAACCCGCGAAAGTCACATGAGAAGCACATGTTAGAAAGGGAAGAGTCAAGTGTCAAGCTGTATTTCGCGAGTCACTTCAAAACTTAGGCCAAGTAGTGAGTGACCCGCGAAACTCTCTGCCTGGAGGATTTTAAGTGTGACTCTTATATCCTTCACCCATACTATATATACCCTCATTACCCACAAAAGTGTAAGGAGGCTATTCAGAGAAAAACCCTAGAGAGGTTTCTACAGAATACCCACCTTTTAGAGTGAGAGCTACTCATCCTTTAGTGAGAAATCATTGTAGTCTTTTCTCTTTCCCTCTCCCTTTGTTATACCTTGAGAGGAGATTTGTACCCAAACACAAGCCACACCTATTCAGAGTGTAGAGATTGTTTTGAAGCTTAGGAAGCATAATTTGCCAAAAGAAGCAGGTGAGGCTTGGTGGATACAATCAGGTGGTATTTCAGGATCCGAATAACTAGTGAAGACAAGACTCCGAGAAGTCCATTGGTAGCTGGAGCTTGGAGGGCTTAAGTACATTGGTTAGATTAGGCTTAGAGGGTCTTTTTGATATTCATGTACTCCAACTAATTCAATTGTGAATCAATTTCCACTTGGAGGGTCGCAGAGAGGTTTTTCGCCGAGTTCTTCGATTTCCTCTTCGATAACACGTCTCAATGTTATCTTATGTTTGCATCTCTCCTCCCTTACTTCTTAAGTTTTGTATTTATTTTTGCTTACTTGTGGTTATAGCTTAAAGAGTAGTTCCTTTTATTGCAAATCATTTACTTTTGTTCCGCACTTAAATAAGTTAGAGTAAAAGCAATCAAGTCGTAATTTAAAATTAGGGGTCTAAACAAGCATTAGTGTTTTCACACTAATTGAGCTTTCAATTGGTATCAGAGCGGGTACACTTTTTGGATTTCGTTATCCTTGTGTGATCGTAGACCCCATTTGAGATGGATAGATGTCAATCCATCAACGCACCTCCTATCTTTAATGGGAGTAACTATGCATTTTGGAAAGTATGTATGCGTGCTTTTCTATGTGCTATTAATGAGACCGTTTAAGATTCTGTTAAGAATGGTTGGGTGAGACCAACGACACTCAAGGCCAAGTGGGACAAGGCTGCACTTACTTTGGCAAATGCCAGTAGCAAGGCTATTAATGCAATCTTTTGGTGTTGTTTCTACTAATGAATTTCACAAGATCTCTCATGTGAAGACCGCTAAAGAGGCATGGACTATCCTTGAGACTACCTATGAGGGAACCAAGAAGGTTAAGGACACCAAATTGCAAATGCTTACTACCCGATTTGAGGAAGTGAAGATGAGTCATTCGACTCATTTTATGGGAAACTCAATGAGATTGTCATTGCCAAGCTTACGGAAAGTTTTAAGGTCCTTACCTGAAAGCTTCCGAGCCAGAGTCACCGCCATTGAGAAAAGTAAAGACTAGGATGAGATTAAGATCCAAGAGCTTGTTGGCTCCCTTCAAACTTATGAGCTTGAATTGCCCTCTTACAAGTCTATTAAATCACTTGCTCTCAAAACCATAAATGAGAGAATTGGTGATTCCTTAGACGAGGATGATGTTGAGAAAGAGGTGGCATATCTTGCAAAGAACTTCCGAAAGTTTTTAAAGATGAAGAACAGTGGGAAGTCGTTTAGCAAAGGAAAATTCTCATCCTCCAAGAATGACAAAAGAGGCTTCAAGAAGAAGGATTTAAAGTCCATCACCACCCCAAAGGATTGTTTGCTATGAATGCAATGGTCATGGGCATTTAAAGAAGAAGTGTCCGAACTATTTGAAAGGAAAGGGTAAAGTGTTAACAACTACCCTTAGTGACTCAGAGAGCTCAAATTCAAATTCAAAAAAAGAATGTGATGGTGATGGTAATTATTCAGCATCTATGGCAATTACCTCGGTTGATTCCAAAGATGAATTGAGTGATTTGGTTGAAGAACTTGGAGTTCACTCCAAGGTTGAAGAAGATGAAGTTTCGTATGATAAGGATGTGTACCTTAATAAAGGTGATAAGAAACTTCAAGATGTGTACAAAGCATTGCTTGAGGATTGTGGTAAATATGCTAAAGTTGCTAAGAGTGTAGTCAAGAAGATGATGAAAATTGAAGAAGAACACAAATCCACTCTTGCACAACATAAAGATGCCAAGTGTGAAGTTTAAGAGTTGAAAGAGGAGCTGCTGAGTGCTTACTCAAAGATCAAGTTTCTCGAACTTGAAGTGATTCAAGCCAATGTCAAAGTGGAGCGGATCACAACCAAGAAGCTTGATAGTGTACTTTCATCTCAAAAGCCTTCCACGGACGGAACCGGATTGGGATACACCAGTTAAGGTAGTTTGAGTGGTGAACCAAGAAGGGAGATGAAGTTTGTATTGGGAAAGGATGTAGAGAAGGCCAAGAATAAGATCCCTGTTGTTGAGAAGGAGGACATTAGGCCAAAATCAAAGGCAAAAGGGAAGTCATTGCCTAAGAATCAAAGGGGACCTCAAGTGAAGCATTTTTGTCATCATTGTGGCATTCAATGGCATACAAGACCAAATTGCTTCAAGCTTCATGCTCTCAAAGGGCTGATTCTCTGGACACTCAAGGAAATGCCAAAAGAATGCCAAGAGGAAATCAAGCTAAAGGAGAAAATGATGGCTAACTCATTGAAGATGTCATGGAAATGCTTAAGAACCTCTCATCTTGCCTAGCTAGCTTCACACCGAGTTTTGAGAATTATGTTGGTCGTACTCCTCTGTCTGAGGACCTCACCTAAAGCACCCGTGCGGTGTGGGTAAAGAAAGGTACTCATGCATGATTTTTCACTATATCCATGCATTAAAACTTCCAATGTATTAGGGTCGTAGTTTCATGCATCATGTCATATGTATTCTTCTTGCTTCAATGATTCCTTCCTAGCATGTTTCTTTTAATGTTTTTGCTTTGTTTTGTTGATCTTACTTTATGGCTTCATTTTGAGTGAGTAAAAAAAATCTAAAAATTCATAAAATGTATAAAATCTTAAAAAGTTTGATCGCTTGTGTTGTGTCATATCACATGTTGAGTTTGGCCTAGTGCCTTCGTACTAATGGCGTAGTGCCTTTACGAGCTTAGATTATTATGTATGCACATTTTAAGTGTGAGCAATATCTAGAAATCTATGCACATTTCAAGTGAAGCATTTTTGTCATCATTGTGGCATTCAAGGGCATACAAGACCAAATTGCTTCAAGCTTCATGCTCTTAAAAGGGCTGATTCTCTGGACGCTCAAGGAAATGCCAAAAGAATGCCAAGAGGAAAGCAAGCTAAGGGAGAAAATGATGGTCAACTCATTGGAGATGTCATGGAAATGCTTAAGAACCTCTCATCTTGCCTAGCTAGCTTCACCCTGAGATTTAAGAGTTATGTTGGTCGTACCCTTCCATCTGAGGACCTCACCTAAAGCACCCGTGCGGTGTGGGTAAAAAAGGGTAGTCATGCATGATTTTTTACGGTGCATTAATACATCCAATGTATTAGGGTTGTAGTTTCATGCATCATGTCATATGTATTCTTCTTGCTTCAATGCTTCCTTCCTAGCATGTTTCTTTTAATGTTTTTGCTTTGTTTGCTTTGTTTTGTTGATCTTACTTTATGGCTTAGTTTTGAGTGAGTAAAAAAAATCCAAAAACTCATAAAAAGTATAAAATCTCAAAAAGTTTGATCGCTTGTGTTGTGTCATATCACATGTTGGGTTTGGCCTAGTACATTCGCACTAATGGTGTAGTGTCTTTACGAGCTTAACTTGTTATGTATGCACATTTTAAGTGTGAGCAATATCTAGAAATCTACGCTTGATTGTTGTAAATAGATTTTCAAGCTTGTCATGAATATCTAGCCCATAGTCTTGTTTGATCTTGATACATGCGTAGACTTGATCTTATATATCTCCTCACATTTATTTTTATGTCAAAAAGCTCTTATAACATCAATCTCTAAAAAGAGAAAGAGCTGAAAAAGTCGTGCTTCAAAAACTAGTTTGACTAGGAAAAGGAGCAAAATGCATTCAAAATATATGATGCCAAAGCAAAAGGTTTAATTTTTCAATGAAATATAAAAAATTTCATGGCATTTTTGCTCAAAAATTGAGTTATATTGATAAAAAATATATGAAAAATGGAAGCCAAATGAAAATTTTTCAATCTTTGTAAGCACTTTAGCGAGGGGTCATATATGTTCATTTCTACTAATGAGATAGGTCACTTAACTTCATGCTATTTGTGTATGACTTGATTGATCATTGAAGCTTCATACTAGACTATGGACTAGTTCATACTTAATTCTCATATACAAAATATAAGTCTATTGTTCAGTGAATGCCTATTTCACTTGTGTGATTGTACTTGTTCAAATGTGATTTATGTATGATCAATTACTTGATGATCAAACCCAAAAAGATTTTTGAGTGTTTCATGTGTTTCTGGAAGTAATTTTTGTCACTTGGGTTCTTAAAGTTTTTCTCAAAAATGTCAAATTTTTAGTGTTGAAAAACTGTGTTTTTGACCATTTCGCTTATGCTTTCGTGAGTGCCCTCCAGTCGCGAAATTCTTAAGAAATTTTAATTTTCTAAAAATTTCAGGCAGAGAGTTTCGCGAGTCCCTTGCGAGTGCATCGCAACTCAGACTTGACCTGTCAGATTTTGCCTTATGCATCTACACATTTCACGAGTAGGCTCGCAAGTCACAGACTCGCAACATGCAAGAAAAGATAGTTTTTAAAGGGCTCGAAATGTCAGTTTTCAAAATCCTTGTCTTTTTGCACTCTACGACTCCCACGCACAAAAACTCACATTTTCCTTCAAAACTTAACCAAACTTCATTGGATTTCATCTCTAAGACTTCATTGGGGTTTACCATTTTTATTCATGTTTAACATGTTTTGATCATTGGTTGTGTGTTTCACACACTTTGCCCCTTAAGTGCTTGCTTATGCATTGTCATCCATTGCACATGCACACTTGATGCACCCTTGATGCACACACCCTATCACTTGACATGTTTTGCATACATTCATGCTAGTTAAGTCTTTTTAGACCTTTTAGTACATATAACATGTTCATGTGTCTTTGTTATGATCGTTTGATCTTACTTTAGGGCATTTTCTTCTATTTTTTCTTTTTTCTAGACTAACTTGTATCTAATCAAGTTTGTTACCATTTTTGTGTATGGTTTGTGCTTGTGTGGCTATTTTGTAGATGCCTCATTGATCTTCACGCGGTAAAGAACCTTCGATTGATCTCACATCATCTCTGATATCAAAAAGGACCCGTCAGTCGTCAGTGAACTTTGATAACAAGAGATTAAAGACTCTTATGGACTTTCAATCCTTCAACAACAATTTCAATAATGCTCCAACTGTGGTAGAAAGGATTGTGAGGTTTGATACATTAGGATGAACTTTTATCCCTAAAATCTTTGCTGACAAAGATTCAACAAAGATTGGGCTAGCATGTTTGGTGGCTTTGAAGATCCTATTGAAGAGTTGACAAAAAGAATTCTACTCCAACGCATGATTCACTAGAGCTGAACTAAAATGTTGGGTTCGTGGAAAAGACTTTGTCCTCACTCCAGACCATCTAACAAAGATCCTTCACATAAATCGTCCGACAAATGTGGATATATCCCCTTATGATGACAGATTGGTTCTCATTGTTGAAATCCTTGAAACATTAGAAGTGCACCATAAAGTCTCCTCCACGGGTACATCAATTGGCACTTCAAGATTCGAGTCGAAAATGAAGACTCTTACCTTAATTATGCATTCAAACTTGTATCTTTTGACCAACACGGGTTTCACTAACCTTGGAAGAGCCAAATTCCTATATGATCTCATTAAGGGAGCTCAAATCGACATTTATGCTCACATCTTTTAGATTCTGGGAAGAACTGTGGGGCGATCAGCTACAAGGACATGTCTACCTTTCTATAGCCTAATCTTGAAGATCGTGACTCTCAAGGTCATCCATCCTCCTAAAGATGGAACGGTCTTGCCTAGTCAAGGTCCAATTCTCACTAGAGTAACAAGTTTCACTCCTCTGTTGAAAGGGCAAAGAAGAGCCCCTCCAAGCCTCCGAAAAGTGGATCCTCCTCTCATGCCTCTCCCACTAGGAAAATCTCAGTTGCTCCTAGGGTCTCCAAACTTCCTGAGTCATCTCCTTCTCACACTCAGAAGCCTCAACCTTGCAATAGTCACTCTCTACCTGGATCATCTACTCCTCATGTGGATAGGATGATGACTTTGATGGAAGGTCTACATGAACGCATTTCTGAGCTTGCAAATATCATGTATTCTCACAATAATCAAGTTCTACTTCGCTTGACCACCATTGAGACACAGTTAGATCAGATTCAGTGTAAGCTTGAGGCGGACGTTAGCTATTTGTGCCAAGAAGGGGGAAGAAACCTTATTGTGAATATTGTGAGTATACCATGAAGTAAGGGGGAGAGCATCACAGAGCAAAAGAGAATGCATGTAGAAAGGGGGAGCACAATGGGTTCAAAAGAAGGAAGCTAATCTACACCCACACAACTTAAAAGTTCTAACATATGTTTTGCCTAATATGTTTCTATTTATAGTGCTTTACTTTAAAGTTTTTAGTACTCTTGTTTACTTTAGTTTAAAACTCAGTTTACTTTAGTACTATGTGTACCTTAGTTTTTATAGCCATTTCTTGATACTTTTTGTTATCTATTACTTCTTGCCTTAGTTTTTTTAATGCATCATGTGCTTGTTGGACATATAATCAATTTTTACACTGCTCTTAATTGCTTGCGTGTCTGAATGATCATTTACTTGTTAAATGTTCATTGTGGTCATTTCTTAATGACTATTCATGTTTAATCAAGTTATGTTATATGTTCTTATATGTTTTGTTTACTTGATTGCATTTTGCTTGTTACTTTATACTTGTCTTTTTATTACTTGCTTTACCTTAAAGGTCT
This sequence comes from Lithocarpus polystachyus, assembly GCA_033629205.1. Classification (NCBI taxonomy): domain Eukaryota; kingdom Viridiplantae; phylum Streptophyta; class Magnoliopsida; order Fagales; family Fagaceae; genus Lithocarpus; species Lithocarpus polystachyus. The sequence continues at coordinate 36,687,862 of CM066171.1, read as the reverse complement.
AATATGTTTTGTGCAAGTGTTTTGTGTTACATGTATTTTGTACCAAGTTTATCACAAGTTTTAGATTTATGTGTGAGTGAGTTTTGCCATTGTTCCCAAACTCACATTTAAGTCTAAGAGTTTGTTATAAAGTGTTTTTGTCACGGAATAGCCAAATGAGGAGATTGTTAAGTTATGGTTTTTCACATGGCTTTATTTCATGACAAAAAGTGTTGTAATTGCATTAATTTATTTCCTTGTATTTTGTGGGATTTATTATAATGGGTTTAGTATTAAATTGGTGAAGATTGCTTAAGAAGTTGATCTCACGACTTGTCTCAAGTGGTGTAATCCGTGAAAGTCACATGAGAGGCACATGCTAGAAGCTAAAGAATCAAGTGTCAGGCTATATTTCGCGAGTCACTTCACAATTCAAGCCAAGTCGCGAGTGACCCACGAAACTCTCTGCCGAGAAGATTTGAAGTTTGACTCTTGTACCTTTCACCCATATTATATATACCCTCATTACCCACAGAAGTGTAAGGAGACTGTTCAAAGAAAAACCATAGAGAGGTTTCTACAACACACTCACCTTTTAGAGAGAGAGAGCTTCTCATCCTTTAGTGAGAAATCTTTGTTGTTTTTTCTCCTTCCCTCTCCCATTGTTATACCTTGAGAGGAGATTTGTACACAAACACAACCCACACCTATTCAGAGTATAGAGAATGTTTTGGAACTTGGAAAGCATTTGGGATTTGCCAAAAGAAGCTGGTGAGGCTTGGCAGATGCAATCGGGCGATATTACGGGATCTAGATAATTAGTGAAGACAAAACTCCGAGAAGTCCATTGGTAGCTGGAGCGTGTTGGGAAAATACATGTTCGTATCACATACAAAATATACGCAGCGGAAAAATTAACGGATCTACTTCATTCGCAATTGATAACATGCACTGTGAAAGTTTCAGAATTTAAGAACAAAAAAGCGTACCTTGGTGCGGTGAAATTCAAAACCTAAGATCAAAAGTTCTTGGGAAGACTTTTAATCTTCACTCTAATTCCACTTAATGCCCAAGATGTGTAGTCTCTCAATCAGTTTCCAAAGAGAAAACAAGGGAGTGTCCAACACTTGCATACAAACCATTTCATTCATTGTGTAATCTTTGATGAAAAACACTTATGAAAAGACTCATGAAAGGACTTATGAAATTCTGTATGTTTCTCTCCTTATATACAACTGATTATCTAATTGAGCTAACCTTTTGGGCCATTCCAATTGAGCTCTAGTGTGTGACCTAGAGTGGGACCAAAAGAGAACAAATAAGACTCTAGCTCCAATGGGCCTTGGGCTATTCAATCAAATCTTGACAAGTCCAAAGTTACCATTAATTATATTCAATACCACTATATGAATATAATTGCACTCTAGTCCTTATTAATAAATTATATCCCAAGACTTTATTATACATGCAACCCCTTCATTAAAATATTCGTAGTAATTCAAAGTCATGAATATAGACTGTCACTTTGAAGATTACTACATCTTAATCCTTGAGTACCCGGTTTAATCCTTAATGTTATTCATCATATATTTATGAAATCCAATTCCATAAATATATACTTTAGTAACTCCTTACTAAAGTGGTTGAGCCCAACTCTCTGAATAACCAATCCCATTAAACTTATCTCAAGGGAATATTTTATATCTCCATTAAAAGATTATAAATTCCATCTTGAGAATATATGTTCCATCAACATTAAATGCGGCTGCCCAACATACTGAAGTTTTGATCGTAATTTATAGATCTCACTCCTGATATATCAAAGCAACCTACATCTCATGATCAGGTCCATTATTCTCTCAGGATTTAGAGTTGATGTAAATAGAAGTCGTGAGATTTATTATTCAATTTACAGTCGTTAGGAGAATAATAAATCTCACAGCGGTCCAGTTCAATATGTCTTAATTCTTAAAACATATCAACATACCAACTAGAAATCTCCATTTCCATGATCAAGACAAATCATCTTAGTTGATATGTTATAGTCTTCGCAGATGAAACACCCAATTTCATCCCCGACTACGAACTACATTCTGAGTTTACAAAGAACTTGCAATTTATATCTTCAGTGACTAAATCACATAAATCGCATACTATGCATCTCATGGACTAAGATAATGTCTCATTAGTTCATTTATAGATAGTCTCATATAATTAAACAATTTAATTATTTATGACATACCAATAAATTGGATTTTAGGGCATAAACCTCAACATGAAGAGCTCAAGTATATTAGGTAGGTTAGACTTGGATGATCTTTTTGATATTCGTGAACTCCAACTTATTCACTAGTGGATTAATTTTAACTTAGAGAGTCGAGGAGAGGTTTTTCGCCATTTTCTTCGGTTTCCTCTTCAATAACATGTCTCGGTGTTATCTTGTATTTGCATCTCTCTTCCCTTACTCTTTTAGCTTTATATTTATTGTTGCTTGCTTGTGATTATAGCTTAGAGAGTAGTTCCAGTTATTGTGTATCATTTACTCTTGTTCCACACTTAGATAGGTTAGAGTAAAAACAATCAAGCTGTAATTTAAAATTCATAATCTAAACAAGCAATAAGTATTTTCACACTAATTGAGCTTTCAAAAACCCTAGCCAAGCACTTGAGAGTTAGAGATTATTTACCCACAATCGTCTACATATTTCTCTAGAGTACTTCGGTTTCCTCTTCGATAACACGTCTCGGTGTTATCTTGTATTTACACCTCTTTTCCCTAATCTTTAAGCTTTACATTTATCGCTTATTGTACTTGCTTTTGCTTCTTCTTCTTTTTTTTTCTTTTTTTTTTGAGAAATACTTGCTTATTGTACTTGCTTTTGCTTTAGAGTAGTATTCTAGTTTATTGCATTTTATTTACTCTTGTTTCACACTTAGATAAGTTAGAATAAAAACAATTAAGCCATAATTTAAATTTGGGTGTCTAAACAAGTATTAGTGCTTTCGCACTAATTGTGCTTTCAGTCGTAATACTTTTTTTTAAAGATAATTACAACATTTTGCTAATTTTGCAACTACAACCTTTTCCTTCTTAGACGCTCAAATATTTTGTCCACAAATGACATAATCATCAATCTTTCACTCAAGAACTGTAACTTCATTTTTTTGTTGGATCGGGCAAATCATACATTTCTAAATCAGTCCAAAAAACCAACTGAGCCCTAGTAAATTTTTATTTTATTTTATTCTTTTTATAAAAGAAGAGCAACTGAGACTCGAAGTTGAAAACAATTCTATATTTTACCCAAAAAAAAAAAAAAAAAAGCATTTCTGTAAGCTTAATGGGCCTAAAAAGTTATGAAATACAACAAACTTTGTATGACGCCCAGAGGCCTTACAGTCCAATTAGAACAACATCACAAAAATGCCTCTCATTTTATTTTCTTTTTGTTTCTCACCTAATGGTTGGGACACAATTATTCTTTTCTAAGATAATTAATTACAATATCATCTAATTCCGCAATTTGAACTATTTTCCCCCTTAAACTTCTAAATATTTTTGTGAATTGGGGCCAATTATTTTATAAAGCTTGTGTGACACATGATTGTTAACTTTTCTATAATTGTGTCACTGGGCTTCACTAACTTTATATTCATGTTTTTTCAATCAATTAAACAGTTTCTTTCTCTTATAATAAACAAATAAATAAAGAAATCCCATCTTCATGCACTAAATGTGAATATAAAAAAAAAAAAAAATACTAAAATAAACTTCAATCATTGCGGTATCGTACTATTTGGAAAGAAAGAATACATGTACGTAAACCACATCAAACATGGTAGTCTAGGTAAAAAGTGATATCTATCCATAGAATTATATAACAATAAAAAGGGAAATCTATCGATAGATTTCTCTTTTTATTGCTATATAATTCTATTTTTCATATAGGTCAGTTTATTGAATTGTACCTTTTAAAATAATGATGGTGATAAGCTCGTATAAAAATAATTGTTACTTCATGAATTATTATTTATCATTTTAACGCAGTAACATAGATCACCTGTCAAAAATTTTAGAGGGAGAGCTCCAACTACATATAAACCTTCAATGAATCTTTCTTGTTCCAATATGAACCAAATAACGCCTAATTGGGCAGAAAGTTGCAAAGAAAAATGTCAACTTCCACACGGCAGTTGGTTCCCAAATTAACCTAGATCATCTTGTCAAAGTAATGCATGACGTGGTGATCATGATAAAAGATTAGAGAATAAACAATCATATAGAAATTAAAGAAAGAATAGCAGAATATATGCAGAACGAATATGAAATTAAAGGCAATCATTTTAAGGATTGAGTCATTCGGGCGGGGGTGGGGGACTATTATTTCTTCAACTGGCAAGTGTATATGCCATGCCAGTCATGACAAACAAACTGCCTGTACTTTGTAACACTAGATGAAATATTGTGAGAGAGAGAGAGAGAGAGAGAGAGATAAGTAGCAAAGTAAAATAGTGTACGAGTAGTAGTAGTAGTAGTAGTAGTAGTAGTAGTAAAAGAGTATTAATAAGAGCACACATGAGATGAGATGAGGTGAGAGACATTGAAAGAGTGAGCGAGAGGGTCACCAAATGATCAAGAGTAGACAAAGTGAATGAGATCATGCATACATGGACGTAGGAGACAGAGGCAGCATTATTAACTCAGCAACAACAGCAGCAGCAGCAGCAGCGGTAGCGTAGTAATGAAGGGGAAGCATGACCACCAGTTGATGAGGGAGCGGGATGAATTCACATGGCAGTACACAGCAGAAGAAGAATTAGAATTAATAGGCGACAGAGGCGGGGTTGATGATGAGCTTGAGGTGTTGGAGCTGGGTTCAGGAGGAGGAGTTTCATGAGCAGATGGTCCAGCAGCAGGAGCAGGAGCAATAGTACTAATACTAGTAGCAGTAGTAGTGTTGAGCTTTGGAAGAACTTGGAGTTGAAGTTTGAGGCCCATGTCGCAGTGTCCATGTCGCCCGCAAATGAAGTACCTGCTGCCTTCCGAGCTCAGCGAGATCACCGTCTCTCCGTCGCGGTACGCATTCAATGGATGTGATACGCGACACATTTCGAAATCCGATTTCCCCACTTCCAACACATCGTGGACCGGCGTGTATGTGAACACTGCTTATATTTATTATTTACCCAACCAACCAACCAATAATTATATATATATTTTTTTTATTTCAAGCACATCAACTACAACTATTACTCCATTATCCCAAAAAAACAAAAAACAAAAAAAAAAAAAACTACAACTATTACTTTCGTTAGCATTTTTCTTTATTATTTTATATAAAATACAGAGTAAACTCAATTGGTAATCTGTTAAGTACTTTCGATAGCGCTTTGAGTTGAATTGATATCGTCAACTACAGTTAATTTACGTTAGTCAACATTTTTCTGATGTTCCAAGAATGCCCTTAATGAATTAAACAAATTGCGAGTTTGCACTAGTACGTACTAGATTCAATGTTGATTTTAAAGCCTCTAGCTATTCAGCGCAGCGAAATTTAGACTAATTGATTAGATCAGTGACCACAGCCTAGGACTCAAACGCACTTTTTCGTTCAAGAAAATCACACAGCAAGATAGTTAGCGTTTGGTTTCCGAGGAAATTAATAAAAAAAAAAAAAAAAGAGTGACAAATTAATTTGTACGAAACTCATAAACCAGATTTTCTGTTGATTCATAAAAGAATTTATTTCAGTTTATTAAATGGTCAAATCTAGATATAATAGGATTGTGAAAATCAACCTAAAATGTAGTTAGGTACGCACCGAGAAAGTCACCGACGTGAAAGGTGGTGGCAGAAGACCAGGCTTGGAGATTGGAAGCCAAATCCCAACCGGAAGATCCACCGACGGTGTGGTTGGTTGCGGAGACGCAACGGATCAAAATGGATGTGATGATTATCACCAAGATCGCCTTCACTGCCCATCCTGGTCTCATTTTGATCTAATAATTTCCTTCCAAATTATTTTCCCTCCTGCATGCATGATCAACCATAATATATACACGCAAATTCAGATCGAGTTATATATATATTCAACATTCAAGAGGCATATATATATATATATATATATTTACACGCAACTCAACTCACTCAACAATCACTTTTCAATATATATATATATATATATATATACACACACACACACGTTGAATTGAAATATATCACCAACTAAAGGATTCTTTTTAACTATAAAAAATCAAAGGTAAAGTAAATATTACCAAAACAATAGCTGATTCTTGTTCCTGCTGAGAGAGAGAGAGAGAGAGAGATTATGCAAGCTACGATTGGTTGAAGAAGAAGAATGAGAGAGAGAGAGAGAGAGAGAGAGAGAGCAGTTAAAGAAAAATATATGGAGTGACTGATCGATATACATATATATATATATATATATATATATATACGTGTGCGTGTGTGTGGGCATGAATGAGCAGTGCAATCAGTTTTTTCCCGCCTTTTGGAGAGAGAGAATTGTTACGTGGTTTGTTACACTTTGTGCAATTAGAAGAATTAGTTATAGCTAGCAGCAAGTACCCATCGTTTTACAGGGCGCGTGTATATACTCTCTAGCTCCTCTTAAGATTTTTCTAGATCCGTACTATTTTATTTATTAATATTATTATTATTATTATTATTATTATTATTATTATGGGCTTACTAGTATAGTCCCGTACAAGGCTACTGATCAGTTCATCATATGAAGACGAGGTCAATTTTACCAGAAAGAAGGTCTGTCACTCTGATCTTTACTTCATCAGATTTTACCGTTGAAATTGATTATAGGAAATTCTTACGATTTCAATTTTTTGACTCGGATAATTGATATATGTTTTGTAAAAAACTTAAAATGATTATGAAACAACTTAAAATATCGTGCATTCTCTACCAATACGATCTCCAATCTCAATGATGAGCTTGATATGCCTGCAAAAAGTAATTGAAGTTATTTTAATAGTTTGAAAGTATCCACAACTCAAAAATGCTAAAATAGCTTGAAAACGATACTGAAAATGACATTTGCTCACTGTTTTAATCATATATTTTGATCAACAACGAATTTTTGAGTGCAATTTGATTCGTTAGAAATCAAATATCCTGAACTTCAATTTGAACATAAGTTTTGTCTAATTTAGATTTATACTAAGTAAGTTATTACTGTTTAAAGTTGGGCCAACAAAGTAGTCGAAATTAGGGTTTTTTGGGGAGCATGCGTATGCTCACTCATTTCCAAAACCTCAGAACATCAATTTTTAGGGTCCAAAGCCTCCCTCCTTGATGGACCCCGGCCCCTAGAACCTCAGGAATGTCCAAAACCCCTCAATGAGTATGAAAACCCTAGTTTTAACATATAAATACAACCTTATGCCTCCAAATTCAAACCCTAGCTAGAGAGTGGATTTTTTTACCTAAACTCTTCCAAAAACTCTTTCTTTTCTTTGCATCTTTTGCACTCACAGATTATGAACATTTTTTGCTCTTCAAAACCTTTCTGTTACTCATTAAGACAGAAACTATTGATCTCATTCCAAGAAACATTTTTCAAACATTCTTTCTAAAGCTTTTTCAAGAAATTTTTTTTATTTTGAGTTGTGATTACCTATAAATTATTGAATCCTTTGATTTCCTTCATTGAATCTTGCTGTGTAGGCATGAGAGACCGGTTAAATATCAATCAAGTTGTGTTTCATAAGTAAGGTGAATCTCTCTTCATGACTTTCCCTTAATTTGGATTTTTATAACTTGTGTTCATGTTGTTATTAATTTGATTTATTTGTTATACATGCTTAGAATATGTTTTTCTTTGTTTGATTTTGTTTTGTTGTGTCTTACCATGTTTTGAATGAAGGGTTGAATTAAATATTAAAAGCATGCTACGTTTTGTTTGATTATTATTTGGTTGTGCTTTAAAACTATGTTTCTGGGCGTGTATGCGTTCGCATGCTTTATGCACACGTATACATGCTCGAGGCATGTGTACGCGTACTTCATGTATGCGAACACATAATCGTGCCCTAGAAATGAAAATTTAAGGTTCTTGTTTTTTGTTTGTTTTGATTAGTTTTAATCACATGTTTATATCTTCTTGAGTCTAGTTTTCACATGTTTAGAATTAGGGTTAGTATAATAACTTATTTCACTTGCTTGGATTGATAGATTGATAATTAGGGCTTATGTCTTGGTTGAATCACATGAACATTCATGAGAACTTGAATATGCATTCATGTATAGCAGCTGAGGTGTTCTGGTGCAGTGAGGTAAGTCATGCATATGAATATGAATATGCATCTTTGAATATGATGATTGGTCTCCTTTTTTGATGAATATCATGATGCTATGTTTGAATGATTGAATATGCCTGATTAAATTCCTTGCTAATGCCACCACCTTAGATATGCTTGCTACCCTTGAATATATTTTGCTAAATGAATGGTAAAGTTATGGATGAGGGGGGGACATTTGTCATGTTTGGATGTTAGATGCATGTTAGTGTGTGTAATTTTAGAATAACATATTAGAGGACCCTTTGATAAGGATAGAATTTGAAACACAATGAGTGGAGGCCGACCTACAAGTCGGTGGGGTTGGGAGTCTAACACCTTCCCATCCCCATACTTAAACTCCGGATACGTACTCTGCTAAAAATCAATCTTTCCACAAGGGCACTACATTTATGGTTCCTAGAACTAATCTAGGTGACGACTCCATTTACATCGTCTGCCATAGTTGTAACACCCGTCTCATTTAAATTTAATTTAATCACTTCTAGAGAGTAGATTTGATTAATTGCTTAATTATTTTGGAGGAGATAATTAATTTTATATTGTGATTTTTTATAATGATAACAATAATAAAAATAATATTAATGTGTTTAGTGGGAATATAAGTGGGTCTTGGAAGTTTATTTTAGTGTAGTGGGCTTCTAAATTTTCAGCCCAACTGATATTAGCCTTATCATGGAATAGGCTTCTAAACTTTCAGCCCAAGTGCAACAGCTTTATAATGAAATAAAATTAGGGTTTCTCATAAACAAAAGAATAGAAGGCTGTGCACTTCAGGGCAGCCAGCAACTTCATCTTGGTTTTGAGGTAAGCATCATTCTAGGAAAGCCTTTTTTTCTTTTATTTTGCTGGGATTTCATCATTGACATGTTAGTGTTAGGGTTAGTATTAAGTTTGCTGGAATTTCTATTGGGTTTGCTGGAATTTCAATGATGGTTGCTGGAATTTCAATGATAATCATGTTTTTATGAAATTTTGTTATTAGCGTTGGAATTCATATGCCAGGATTCACTTATACATGTGATATATAGATTGAAGTTTATCGTTGGCCATAAACTTCTGAATTGATAGTTAATGAATGATGCCGTGTCTTGTTGATAATTGCCGTGGTCGCATGCATTTTGAATCCGTGTAACCGTCCTGTGCATGTGTTTGTTGATTGCACCTTTTGGATTGTTGTTGCATTGCTTGGCAATATAAGCAATATAAGCATTGCTTAAAGAATCCGTATATTATATATATAAGGTGTGTTAATCGTGTATATATATATATATATATATATATATATATAAAGGCCTATATAAGGATTCAATCTGTATATTATGATATATAAACCTTTATATATATTTATATATATATATATATATATTAACGTTAGGATTAAATTTTTTGTTTAATGAAATTTATTCCTAATGAGATTAGGATTATGTTTTCAAGGTTTCTAGTGTTATTATGGCTTTTGGTCTTTAAAAACCTTTAATTTAAAACATCTAGTGGGAGAGAGATATAAGGGTTGCTTATGGTAACGTGTTCTTATATAAATATTAGATGTTAGGTTAGGGAATGCTATACTATTATTTTAATCTAGAATAGGTTTGGGGTTATATTAGAAAGACACGTTAAATTTTACCTTGCCAAATCTTCATAGTGGTTGAGGAATTGTTTTATCAAGAGGACTTTGTGGTTATTAAAGAATCTGCCCTTATTGAATTGTTTAATTATTATTTAGGTTCTAGTTGACGTTGTTTCGAGCAATTGAAGTGAAGCTTGGTTTAGCCGCTAGAGGTAAGTAGACTTCAACACATGACGTCTCTCAAGACGTATATATTTTTATATATATATACATATATATATATATATAATTGTGGTAAAAATATATTTATATATATATATACATACACATAATTGCAAAAGTGAAGTTTCAAAGACTTATACCATTGTTAGTGCTTTATACATACTCAAACTCTATTATTTATTGTATATTATTGTGAAACTGTATATGTCAAGAGTGTTTCAAATGGCCAACTAGACAGTCTGCAACCTTTGCCAACACAGGGTTAAGTGTTGGTCTTCGGCCGAAGTAGTGTTAGTGTGGTGTGGTGCAGTGTTATTGTTGCTCTTCGGAGCTAGTGTTGCCTCTTTGAGGTTAGTGTTATTGTTCCCATGGGAAATCACCCACCGAGTGTTTAGCAGCTTTTGTCTATGTTTGACTAATATTTTTCATATTAGATTACTGTTTAATTGCTACTGTTCTTTCAGGTGGAAAATTGTTTATTTTCATAATAAAGTGTTTCTATCTATTTGGTGCATATTGGCATATAAATGTGGTTATTATTTTATTAATGTTTACAGCGTTATAGTGAAGTGTTTTATTTCCACAGCTTTATAGAATATATTATATTACAGTTTAAACTAATTTTAATTGTATCGTGATGACTATATTTTGTCAATGATATTATCGTTTTGTTTTGAAAGACATCCTCATGTTTGTAGTCTCTTATTGAGCCTCTAGCTCACCCCTTTTTCCATCCTTTCAGATTAGAGTTATGGAGTGTCTTTTGGTGGTAGATCAGTGGAGCCTTAGATTGATGACTGCGTTTGGAGCTTGGATAGTTGCTGAGTTGTTTTAGTAAAATTGTTTCAGGACAATGAGATTATTTTTTTTTGGAACTATGTTGAGATGTTATCTGGAGATTTTTCATACAAGAATAATATTGTTGTTTTGTTTTTATGGATTATTAAGGAACTCTGATGATATTATAGAAGTTTATTTGAGGATTAATATTACGCTCTGTTCCATTATATCATTGTTGATTATTTCTAAGACAAGTTAAACATCTAAATCCTTGCTTTGGGCTTGGGGTGTTACAATAGTCCACCCTAGACTAAGGCGTACTTCCCACAGATTTGGAGAAACCTAAACTCGTCACGGTCCCTTATGCCTACGGTGGCGACTCCGCTGGGGATGAAGAAGTTTGGCTCCAATGTGTTCCATTCTTAATCCTAACTATAGATACTGTATTTTGTCTGCCCTCGATTTGCGTGTTGGATCCCGAAAATTTCAAAAATATTAACTTTCCTCCATGGGGCCTCAAAAACATATAGATTAACGTGGTGCAACCCGTTCGGACATTGGAGCACTCGACGTGTCATTTTCAGGTCAAATTGACTAAAATGCCCCTGGTCAACCAGGTTGACCGAAAGTCAAAGTTTGTCAAAATCATACCAAAACAATATTTTTCATACTTTTACATCAAACCCAAGCTGCTTGGAGATTTTCATCAATTTTGACAAAGTTTGACTCGAGGTTGACTCTCGAGGGCACCAAAAACCATAATTTTGATCCGTCTGTTAGAACGGGTTGAGGCCAGTGTCATTGTGAAGATTATTGAATTCCTTTTCTAATGACTATTCATGGGTCAAAATCGGATTTAAAACGGTTGAGATATCTCAAAAATTGGTTGGAGCATGTCAGCACACTTCCTGAGGCCATAACTTTTTATCCGACCGTCGGAATTTCAATTTGTTTAATGTTCAGGAAACTAGAAATCCGAATCTTTCCAAGGACATCAAGATAAGCTCAATCAATGTTTGGAAAGACCTTCAAATATGCTTATGAAGTTGAACCAGGAAGAAATCGAGATTGCTGATGTTAGCATCAGACCTGGACCCCCCTCAGAACAAAGAAAAAAACAAGATTTTGGGCATTTTGGAGCACTTTTTGGGTATATTCTCTCTTTCTTCCTCTCTAAATTCTCTCCTAAACACATCTGAAAACCTTTGAATTGTCTCTTTTCTTAGTAATCAAGAGGAGTGTTCTTGAACTCTTTTTCCTCTCCCTAGTCTTAGGACCTTGGATTTGAGGTTTTAAGGGTGTAGATGTAGCTTTTTAGCTACCGTCTACACCCTTTGCTTTATCTTGCTTTATAATATGCTTTATTGCTTTCCATAGTATATATCTTGCATTATCTTGCTTCCTAGTAGGTTTTATAGCTTTCCTAGCATGTCTACTTGCTTTTTGCCATGTTTTATTGCTTTAATGATGTTGGCCTAGCCTTCTTGGGCTAGAATATGCCTAAATACTATGTTTGTGCTTAGATCCATATGCCTAGGTGCTCCTTGCTATGTTTGTGCTTAGATCTATATGTCTAGGTGCTTTTTGCCATGTTTATGCCTAGATCTACATGTTTATGCACTCCTTGCCTTGTCTATGCTTAGATCTATATGTTGATGTGCTCTTTGCCATGTTCATATGTCTCGATCTACATGTTGGATGCTATGCCTAGTGCTTGTTCTACATCCATACACCTAGGCCTACATAAAAGGGTTTGGATCATTTTTTATGCACGTGTATGCTTGCTTGCTTGCTCTTGTGCATATATCCATGTCCGCCTTCCTAGATCTAGGTTTTTCGATGCTTGGTTCCCTCTGTGGGCTTAAGCTTGTTGGTCTTTGTGGCCACTTGCTTGTGTTTGGTTACATCTATCCTACTTATGGCTTATTTGGGTGTAACCATTTATGAGAACACATTTCTGTAATGTCGGTTTTCTTGATGGATACCTTTCTCTCTATGCGATGACATGCTTGCCTTACTTCCTTTATGCCACCCATTTGGCTTTCCTTGTCTATTTGCATCTTTGCACGCTTGCCGACATGTTCATGCATGAGTCCTTGTGCTTACTTGTGTCATCAAGCCTAATTCCTACCATCTCATGCGGATTCACACCCATCCTTGATACACGAAACCCTAAGTCCCTTTTAGGAATTTTTCTTGATGGCACGTATGTCGTCCATACTCCAATCCAATGGAACTATGGACACCCGATCCAAACCTACATTTATCCTCCTATGACACTCCCTTTTTGTCTGATAACATGCTCGTTTACCCCTTCGTGTGCTTAACATGCTTTTTTTTCCTCTGTTTGGCTCTCTTTGTAGTGTGTCCCTTTGTTTGCTTCGTTTCCTTTTTCACTATCTCCTTTGCTTGTCTACTGGATTTTTCTTTGTTTGTTATATGTACAAGCTTGGAGCAAGGGTGCTAAGAGTGAGGGTGCGACCTTCTAGGCGTGAGTTAAAAGGGCCTAGATGCAAGCCCAAAAAGGGCATTGTTCAGAAGATTAGGAGGTTTAGCCTCCCCTGTAGTTATCTCTCTCTATCTCTCTCTCTCTCTCTTAGCCTTTCTTTAGAGCCTTATTTTAGGGTTCCCATCCTTGTATCTAGTTTTAGGCCACATTTCTAGGGTATGGCAATGTCTGTTTTATATTTCCTGCACCTTATTGAGCCATACCCTATAGATGTAGGCATGTATCCTTTATCTTTCCTGCACTTTCTTTGGGTCGCATCCCTTGGGTATGCCAATGTCTAATTTACATTTCATGTATCTTGTTGGGCCATACTCTTGGAATGTTGGCAATTTCTGCTTTACTTTCCCGCTTTGTGTGATAGCATTGTCCATGATGTATGTATATCTATATATGCCTATATATGGGTGATCGTGCACTTTGTATGATGGACTCTCATGGCTAAGAGAGCGACCCTCTCTAGTCATGAGTGCTCTTGACCTTGTAGTATGGGTATGCGCTTAAGGCAATTGTTGTAGGTGCATATTCATGCTATATTGTGTGCATGATTGCCGTGGTGTGATTGTCTTAATCCATGTCACCTGAGTGACATTGGTTCCCTTGTGTATGTGACACATATCAATGTGTTTGATCCTTTGAGGGGCTTCGGCTCGTCTTATCATAAGCATGTTGGCACATGCCATATATGATGGAAATAAACATGTTTGTATTGCATACAAAACATACGCAGTGGAAAAATAACGGATCTACTTCCTTCGCAATTGATAACATGCATTATGTAAGTTTCAAAATATAGAATCAAGAGAGTGTACCTTGGTACGGTGAATTTCAAAACCGAAGATTAGAAGTACTCGGGAACACTTTTAATCTTCACTCCAATTCCACTTGATGCCCAAGATGTGTGGTCTCTCAATCAGTTATACGTGTTTGTTCTAGGGAGAATAAGAAAGTGTCTAACACTCACATACATATCATTTCATGAAGAATTCTCTCTATTAAAATTTTGTATGTTTCTCCCTTAATAACTGATTATCTAATTGGGCTAACCTTTTGGGCTTTTCTAATTGGGTTTTAGTATGTGACTTGGAGTGGAACCAAAAGGAAACAAATAAGATACTAACTCTAATGGGTCTTGGGCTTTTCTGCCAACTCTTGACAAGTCCAAAGTTACCATTAATTATATTTAATACCACTATATAAATATAATTGCATCTAAGCCTTATTAATAAATTATATCCCAAGACTTTATTGTACATGCAACTCCTTCATAAAATATTCGTAGTAACACAAAGTCATAAATGTAGACTGTCACTTTATAGATTACTACATCTTAATTATTGAGTACCCGATTTAATCCTTAAAGTTATTCATCATATATTTATGAAATCCAATTTCATAAATATATACTTTAGTAACTATTTACTAAAGTAGTTAGGCCTAACATTCTGAATAACAAACCCATTAAACTTATCTCAAGGGAATATTTTGTATCTCCGTTAAGAGACTATGAATTCCATCTTGAGAATATATGTTCCATCAACACTAAATGTGGTTGCCTAACATATTGAGGTTTTGACCGTTACTTTAGATCTCACTCTTGATATATCAAAGCAACCTATACTTCATGATCATGTCCATTATTCTCTCAGGTTTAAGAGTTCATGCTAAATAGAAGTCGTGAGATTTATTATTCATTTGACGGTCGTTAGAAGAAAAATAAATCTCATAGCGGTCCAGTTCAATATGTCTTAACTCTTAAGACATATCAACATATCAACTAGAAGTCTCCACTTCCATGTTCAAGACAAATCATCTTAGTTGATATGTTATAGTCTTCACAAATGAAATGCCCAATTTCATCATCGACTACGAACTAAAATTTTGAGTTTACAAAGAATTTGTGATTTATATCTTCTGTGACTTTTCACATAAATCATATACTATGTATCTCATGGACTATATGATTATATCCGAATGTTCATGTTGCTATTATTTTAGATAATAATAAAACAACTTTGTTAATTACAATATCAAGTCATACATAATGTCATACTTAATATCATACATGGCATCTTACAATAGGATTTAAGGGCACTAATCCTAACAATCTCCCGCTTGCCTTAAAGACGATTGTGCACTAATCTAACTCCCATTTTCTCCAAATGTGACTCGAAGGTCCGTTGAGGTAAGGCTTTGGTAAAGGGATTTGCTAGATTATTTGCACTTTCAATCTTTGCTACCACCACAACTCCACGAGCAACAATGTCTCGAATTATATGGTACTTTCTCTCAATATGCTTTCCTTTCTTGTGATTCATTGGATCTTTGGATTGTGCAACCACTCTACTATTGTCGTAAAACAATGTGATAGGAACTTGCTCCATTCTTACAACACTAAGATCAGAAAGGAATTTCTTGAGCCATACAGCTTCTATTGCTGCTTCACAAGCAGCAACATATTCTGCTTCCATGGTGGAGTCCGCAATACAAGATTGCTTAACACTCCTCCAACTTATGGCTCCACCTCCCAAGGTAAACACACAACCTAAAGTGGACTTTCTGAAATCTAAATATGATTGAAAGTCTGAATCTATATAGCCAATTGGAATCAAATCCTCACACCAGTAAACAAGCATATAATCTCTCGTTCTCTGTAGATACTTAAGAAGATACTTTACAGCTTGCCAATGTTTTGGTCTTGGATTTGATTGATATCGGCTGACAATGCCAACTGAATAACATATATCTGGTCTACTACAAAGCCTGGCATACATGAGACTTCCTACTGCCGAAGCATAAGGAACTTGTCTCATCATATCTTTTTCCTCTTGAGTCTTAGGCTTTTAGTCATCAGATAGAGGAACTCCATGTCTGAAAGGAAGCAATCCTTTCTTGGAGTTTTGCATACTAAACCGTTCTAGGACCTTATCTATATATCTAGCTTGTGATAAGCCTAACTTCTTATTTTTTGCAATCTCGCCATAGCTTGATCCCTAGAATAAAGTTAGGCTCACCCAAGTCCTTCATATCAAATTGGCTTGATAACCAAACCTTTACTGATGACATGACCCCAACATCATTTCCAATTAGTAGAATATCATCAACATAAAGCACTAAGAACATTACTACTTTATCTTGATGTCTTTTGTACATACATGGTTCATCAAGATTTTGTTCAAAACCAATGACTTGATTGCTTGATCAAATCTGATGTTCCATGACCTAGATGCTTGCTTAAGTCCATAAATGGACCTATTCAACTTGCATACCGTATGCAACTAATAGGTTAATGCCGTTAGGTGCCTTTACAAGATCCCAAACTTGATTGGAATACATGGAATCTAATTCAAATTTCACCAATGATGTGCATCTATATCATTCATTGCTTCTTCATAAGTGTAAGGATCGGTTTTGGCCTCCTCTGAGATAGCTTCATAAGTCTCTCTAAGACCTATGAATCTTATAGGCGGCCTAACATTCCTCCCACTACGACGAAGCACCTGTGTACTAGACATCTCATCAGTAGAATCTTATGGTGTATCTAATACAACCACATCATCCCTAGTTTCATGCATTGGTTGTACATCTACAGGTTCATTCATTTCAACCAACACAACTCTGCTTCTAGGATTATAATCATTCATATAGTCATTTTCCAAGAATTTGGCATTTGTACTAACAAACACTTTGTTATCTCTATGACTATAGAATAAACCTCCAACAGTTCCTTTTTGATACCCTACAAAGAAAACCATTTTTGTTTTAGACTGTAACTTGTCAGTCTTTCCTTTCAACACATGTGCAGGACAACCCCAAATATGGAGATGTCTCATACTAGGTTTACACCCATTCCACAACTCTATAGGTGTTTTAGAAACAGACTTCGAAGGTACTAAATTCAAAAGATACATTGCAGTATTTAAGGCATATCCCTAAAAAGAAATTGGTAGAGTCGAATAACTTAACATGGACCTAACCATATCTAAAAGAGTCATATTCCTTCTTTCTGCTATACCATTTTGTTGTGGTGTTCCAGGTGCAGTCAATTGGGATATAATCCCATTTTCAATTAAGTAATCCTTGAAATTCCCAAGTAGGTATTTGCCACCACGTTCAGATTGAATGGCCTTTATGCGTTTACCCAATTGATTCTCAACTTCAGCCCTAAATTCTTTGAACTTATCAAAGGCTTCGGACTTCCGTTTCATTAGGTACACATAACCAAATCTAGAGTAATCATCAGTGAAAGTAATGAAATACTCATAGCCACCTCTTACTTGGATTGACATAGGACCACATACATCTGAATGTACTAGTTCTAGTAAATCTTGTGCTCTTTTACCTTTTGCATTAAAAGGTCATTTGATCATTTTGCCTTCTAAACAAGATTCACAAACTGAAAATCCATCAAAATCTAATGGCTCTAAGAGATCATCTTTGATCAGTCTTTAAATCCTATTTGAATTAATATGACCCAAACCCAAGTGCCAAAGATATGCATCACTAGTAGAAGGAAACTTTCTCTTTAATGATTTTACATGTGAGTCATTATCTAATTCAGAATTATATAATTCATGCTTATCAGGAGTTAAAATATAAAGACCATCCACAATATTGCCAGAACAGATATACATTTTACCCTTCTTTATTATAGCATTATCCTTAAGGATAACACAATATCCATGTTTACCCAAATAATTTGCAGAAATTAAATTCCTACGAACATTAGGTACATATAGACAATCTTCCAATATTAAAACCCTAGACTCAAAACATAAATTAAAAACACCAACAGCTACAACTGGAATCCTGCTTCCATCAGCCAAAGTAAGAAACAATTCCCCTTCATTAAGTCTTCTGGTCTCCTGGAACCCCTTCAAAGAATTGCAGATATGATTAGTATAACTTGAATCCACACACCAGGAATCCGTTGGATTTTGTACTAAACATATTTCAAGGAGGAATGAACTATTCATACCCTTATTATTGGCAGCCTTGAATTTTGGACAATTCCTCTTCCAATGTCCTTTCTCACCCCAATGGAAACATTTTCCTTTGAGATTCTTTCCTTTGTCAACAACCCCTAAGACAATTTGTTTACCCTCTTGCTTAGTGAAGTCCTTCTTCTTCTTCTTCTTCTTACCCTTACCTTTCAACTTAGGTTGAGAAGTAGAAGCTTCACCCACATTGGCTTCAACACTAGAAAGTACCAAGGATGCCTTTCGTCACTACCAACTCATTCATCAATTCAGACAAAGAATAAATCTTTTTATTCATATTATAATTGAGTTTGAATTCCTTGAATGATTCCGGTAGTGACTGGAGTATCATATCCACTTGGGATTCTCCATCAATATCGGCACCTAAAACCTCCAATGTATTCAGATTAGAGATCATTGTTAGACAATGCTCTCTCACTAAACTACCTTCAACTATTTTGGTATTATAAATTTGCCTCATGATTTCTTGCCTTGTAGAATAGCCTTGCTCACCAAACATCTCCTTTAGACTTAACATGATGTCCGAAGCTAGTTCTACATCCTGCATTTGATGCTGTAGAACATTTGAGATGGACGCTAGGACATAACACTTGGCCATTTCATTAGATTTCTGCCAACGATCTGTTGGGATAAGTGCCCTTAAAACCTATTATATGATACTATATATGATATTATGTTAGACATTATGCGAGAAATGATGTATGACTTAATATTGTGATTAATAAAGTTGCTTTATTCTTATCTAAAATGATGGTAACATAAATATTCGAACATTATCATATAGTCCATGAGATGCATAGTATGTGATTTATGTGATTTAGTCACAGAAGATATAGATCACAAGTTCTTTGTAAACTCAGAATTTTGGTTCGTAGTTGGTGATGAAATTGGGCATTTCATCTACGAAGACTATAACATATTAACTAAGATGATTTGTCTTGATCATGAAGTGGAGACTTTTAGTTGATGTGTTAATATGTTTTAAGAGTTAAGACATACTAAATTGGACCGCTGTGAGATTTATTATTTTTCTAACAACTGTCAATTGAATAATAAATCTCACGACTTCTATTCACATGAACTCTTAATCCTGAGAGAATAATGAACCTTATCATGAAATGTAGATTGCTTTGATATATCAAGAGTGAGATCTAAAGTAACGGTCAAAACCTCAGTATGTTGGGCAGCCACATTTAGTTGATAGAACATATATTCTCAAGATGGAATTCATAGTCTCTTAACAAAGATATAAAATATTCCCTTGAGGTAAGTTTAATGGGTTCAGTTATTTAGAGAGTTAGGCCTAATCACTTTAGTAAGACTAAAGTATATATTTATGAAATTAGATTTCATAAACATATAATGAATAACTTAAAAGGATTAAATCGGGTACTCAAGGATTAAGATGTAGTAATTTACAAAGTGGTAGTCTATATTCATGACTTTGTATTTCTATGAGTATTTTATGAAGGGGTTGCATGTATAATAAAGTCTTAGGATATAATTTATTAATAAGGCCTAGAGTGTAATTATATTTATATAGTGGTGTTAAATATAATTAATGGTGACTTTGGACTTGTCAAGAGTTGACAGAAAAGCCCAAGGCCCATTGGAGTTAGTGTCTTATTTGTTCCCTTTTGGTCCCACTTCAAGCCACACACTAAAGCCCAATTGGGAAGGCCCAAAAGGCTAGCCCAATTAGATAATCAGTTATGTGGAGAGAAACATACAGAATTTTATATGAGAATGAAATGGTTTTGTATGTTCATATAAGAAAAGAAAGAAACTTCTTCATCTTCTCTCTAGAACAACACATAGAACTGATTAAGAAACCACACATCTTGGGCATCAAGTGGAATTGAAGTGAAGATTAAAAGTTTTCCCAAGTGTTTTTCATCTTCGGTTTTGAAATTCACCATACTAAGGTACACTCTCTTGATTCTATATTCTAAAACTTACATAGTACATGTTATCAATTGCGTATGAAGTAGATCTGTTGATTTTCCGCTGCATATGTTTTGTATGCGATACAAACATGTATTTTACCATCACGACCGTATCGCTGTTTTTCCTCAAGAGGAGCATCTAATGAAGGAAAGCGAGGACATGGTTTAGTAAGCACGTATTTGTGCTCTTCAGTTGTAAGAACTATGTCCAATTTTCTTTTCCAATCAACATAATTGGATCCAGTTAGTTTTTTTTTTATTAAGAATGGTAACAAGTGGGCTAAATGATGTCATGTTCAAATCTGAAAAATAATAAACATGAACATTATAAGTAAACTGGACATTATCAATATAACATATAAACATATAGTATGGAACCTTAATAAAACCATAATATAATATATGAAACGACAACCCAATCCCATATTCAATATCCCTCAGCATAGAGTGAACATTAAATACTATGATTGATTGAGAACTATTCTCATTATTAGTGCTATCATGATAACTCTTATCAAACACTAATAATATGCCGTAATACATTTGGCCTCTAAATAATGATAGTAAGAACTCAACATAGAGGATACTATAATATGTAATCTAGTGTATACCATTGTCTAGAATCATGTGTAGCCACATTTCATCCCCTTAACAGGCTCATTTTGTAGTACCATGATACAAAACATCCTACGCATGGAATGCAAAACTCGAAGCTAAGACAAGATGTTTGATCAAATCACTATAAACTAAGAAATTCAATCTTGTAGGACCATGAAATAGATACTCTCCGCATGAAATGCTAAGCTCGAAGCAAAGACAAAGTATATATTTCACACTACTATGAACCGACAATAGAGGTCGTGAGATCCAACCCTTGTATCTCTCTCCCATTAGATGTTTTAAATTAATTTTTTTTTAAATATGCATAAACTAGTTACACACAGCCTTGCTCTTCATACATTTGAAAAAACTTAGAAAAATTTTGAATTCCCAATTTTCGATAGATCGAATGTGCCCCTCGATCGGTCGAAGAAATTAATAAATTCGTTCTTGACAATCTGTATGGCTTAATCGGTACTTGATCGCTTCTCGATCGATCGAAAAAGAACATTCAATCGATCGATTAGTAATTGGGTATCAATCGAATCAAGTCGATTGACGACTATTTCACTCGATCGATCGAAAGTGATTTTCGATCGATCGAAATTCGTGAAACTCGAATTTTCAAAAATTTTCTAAGGCAATTTCTAACAATTTTTCATGAACAAATAACTAACATATGAACATGATTGACAGAGATTGATATCAAAAACGAATTCCATTGATGCTATAGCCTTAAAGTTCAATTTAACATACTTAAATTCAAATTTAAACAACATCATAACATCAATATCAGTTTTCATCAAATCATAGTTTCAACAACCATGCAAAAAATTAAATGCATAATCTTCTGGCAACATGAAACTATTATCTCTAATTCCAAAAACCACAAAACAAGTTATACAAATTCGAAATCGAAAACCTGGCTCTGATACCATTTGATGGAAATATGCAGCGGAAAACCTGGCTCTGATAAACATGTTTGTATTGCATACAAAACATACGCAGCGGAAAAATAACGGATCTACTTCCTTCGTAATTGATAACATGCACTATGTAAGTTTCAGAATATAGAATCAAGAGAGTGTATCATGGTACGGTGAATTTCAAAACAAAAGATCAGAAGTACTCAGGAACACTTTTAATCTTCACTCCAATTCTACTTGATGCCCAAGATGTGTGGTCTCTCAATCAGTTATATGTGTTTGTTCTAGGGAGAATGAGAAAGTGTCCAATACTCACATACATATCATTTCATGAAGAAGTCTCTCTATTAAAATTATGTATGTTTCTCCCTTAATAATTGATTATCTAATTGGGCTAGCCTTTTGGGCTTTTCCAATTGGGCTTTAGTATGTGGCTTGGAGTGGGATCAAAAGGGAACAAAGAAGACACTAGCTCTAATGGGCCTTGGTCATTTTTGCCAACTCTTGACAAGTCCAAAGTTACCATTAATTATATTTAATATCACTATATAAATATAATTGCACTCTAGGCCTTATTAATAAATTATATCTCAAGACTTTATTGTACATGCAACCCCTTCATAAAATATTCGTAGTAACACAAAGTCATAAATGTAGACTGTCACTTTATAGATTACTACATCTTAATCCTTGAGTACCTGATTTAATCCTTAAAGTTATTCATCATATATTTATGAAATTCAATTTCATAAATATATACTTTAGTAACTATTTACTAAAGTAGTTAGGTCTAACATTCTGAATAACAAATCCATTAAACTTATCTCAAGGGAATATTTTGTATCTCCGTCAAGAGACTATGAATTCCATCTTGAGAATATATGTTCTATCAACACTAAATGTGGCTGCCCAACATACTGAGGTTTTGACCATTACTTTAGATCTCACTCTTGATATATCAAAGCAACCTACACTTCATGATCAGGTCCATTATTCTCTCAGGATTAAGAGTTCATGCTAAATAGAAGTCGTGAAATTTATTATTCATTTGACAGTCGTTAGGAGAATAATAAATCTCACAGCGGTCCAGTTCAATATGTCTTAACTCTTAAGACATATCAACATATCAACTAGAAGTCTCCACTTCCATGATCAAGACAAATCATCTTAGTTGATATGTTATAGTCTTCGCATTTGAAATGCCCAATTTCATCATCGACTACGAACTCAAATTCTGAGTTTGCAAAGAACTTGTGATTTATATCTTTTGTGATTTTTCACATAAATCACATACTATGCATCTCATGGACTATATGATAATGTCTGAATATTCATATTACCATTATTTTAGATAATAATAAAAACAACTTTATTAATTACAATACCAAGTCATACATAATGTCATACTCAATATCGTACATAGCATCTTACAATAGGATTTAAGGGCACTAATCCTAATAGTATACATTGTTGATACCGCATTTTGTACCCCTTATGACTCGAACCCCCGTTCCCTAATGATGCCAAAATTCTAAGACTCAAGGTTGGTTTAAGGCCCAATCAAATTACAAATTGACTTGAGAGGTGTTAAATGGAAAATATAACTTTTTAATGAGTAAAAAAAAATCTATTTTTGGAAAATAAAGGCCAAAGAAAACCCTCAGCCTGCATACGCTGGCATGAACTTGCGTACGCAGGCTTGAGGTTTGGAACGAATTCCACATCGTCTAGGTGCTATTCCAAACCTCCATTTTCACAATATAAATAGCCATACCTGATACTGTCACGACCCAAATCCATGGAACATGAATTTAGATGCATGACCAACTTGCAGAACTTACATAACTCAATAAACATAATTAATTTAAACATAATTCAGTAAAACTCCAAATAAACAATGATCTTAATAAATCTTTTACAATACTAAAATCCTCAATTTAGAGTAATCTCCAAATTACTGTGAAATCTAAAGCAAAATAAAGAAAAATAACTAATAATCCTTTAAGGCCTCAAGTATTATTGACTTCGGCTAAAAACTCCCACGCTCTACCTTACACCTTACAAAGCAATCCAATGGTTCAGTTCTCCAACTAAACTTTAATCTGAAAATTGTAATTGATGGGGTGAGCCACACATCCAGTAAGTAATTTTACAAAATACACAACGGAATAGAGTCAAGCAAAGCACGAGTATTTTAATTCTTCACAAACTCATTCAATGATATCAAAATAATTATTCCAAAACATATAATAAATCACTTAATACATATGTAATCACTTCTTAAAATCATTAGAAAACACATACATATAATTGATCAGAACATAGTGTCACATATACACATCACATATTCTCACATACAATCCTGTGAGCGGATACCAACATCTAACCCCTGCTGGTGAGGGATCAACACATATTCTCACATACAATCCTGTGAGCGGATTTTCACATATATCTGATCAATTCTAAAAACACTTATTTTGAGTCACATATCACAAAACAAAATATATACAAAATATAATAATTTACTTGATATTAACAATTTTTCCAAATACAGAGGCATATCAAAGATCACAATATCAAATAGAACAAAAATCAAAGGATGCTTGACTCTTTTGGGGAACGAATAGAAACTGAGGAGTTTATATAAATATATTACAATTCTTGAGTAAATCTGAAAATTCAATTTGATAAAAGACATATTTTAATTACCATTTGAAGAATAGGAATATGACTTTAAAATCACTTGATTTTAACAAGTTTAAAGAACAAGAACCTTTTTAGAAATCTTACTTTCAAACTCAATTATTTTCAGAAAATAGTTTAATTTAAAAATCATCTTTAAAATGAGATTTGGACACTTAAAACGTCATTTAAAATTTGAAGTTCCTCTTTAAAGCATCATTTAAGAGTCGAAATTTCTCTTTCAATAGTGTAAAAATGCTTTTTGATAAACTTTTGAAAAAGTAAGCTTAAAAACATAACTTTTAAAAACTTTTGACTTCTAAGAACCTAAAGAACAAAACTTGTGCATATTATGCATAATTACTTACAGCACTTGAGTCACTCTGAAAGTCCAGCTGAAACACCTTCCAAATAATCTCAAAATACTCTTAAATAGAACCTATTATCAATTATGAAAATTACTTATTATCCTCCACAAAATATAAAGCTTATCGAATTATACAAACTGACTCACTAAGATTATACTTTGCTGAACTAATACACTTTTAACACTAAAATAAAGTTTCTCTAAGCAATAATGTTTCCTTGCCTTAATCAAAACTCATAGGCAGTGGATAAATCTTTAGGATTTAATGTATGCCCTAAACGAAAAGTAAACCTCAAAGTGAATTTGGTTGTAACGTGGCTTTGTTCTAGAACATGCACACAGTGGACAACTAGCGAGGATCTAATATATATAACCCCAAAGAAAAAAAATCAAAGTCATCCTAATATATAACCCAAAAACGTTAATGCCATATTCATGATTAAGATTGAAATTCCAAGATTTTTTTTTAAAATACTAACCGTAGGGAACCTAGTGAAATCGTGTATAGACTAGTTTCAATTTAATCTATTATATATAGCCACAATAGAAAACCGTACAGCCATTCTAATATAAATATATATATATATATATATATATTTATAACCACAATTGAAAAGGTGAAGCCTCATGACTGCAGATTTGATCCATGACTTATTCATGGATATACACGACGGCCCAATCTAAAATTTAGTCTATATATAAACCAATGAAAATGTAAAGCTATATAATTGAATCAAGTTTCGTAATCCATGATAAAATTCTAAACTCTTGATTCTTTGATTCTAACAGTTGAATAATCATACCTGAAATCCTTTGGTTGCCTATTTAATTAACTCCAAGGAAAAATACACCTTCTAGCCTCCTTAATGATGAAACCCTTCTTATTAAAACCCTAATTATCCTTTCCTCTACCTTATATTCAACACATCAAAGATGTGGGCTTAGTGGGTAGTGGGCTGGACTTTGAAACCCACTTGAACTTATCTTTTAAATCTCTAAGAGGCCCATAAAACATCTTCCTCTTTTATTTATTTATTTATTATTTAAACAGCCACACTAATTGTATACACTAAAACTTTAATTTTCTCACCTATTTTGGTAACACCACAAAATTCTCTACTCCCATCTTTCTATGCACACACATATAGTACCTCAACTCTATATTAATAATAACGATGACGGTGATAATCATAAAAACAAAATTGGGGTATTACAGGTACCTTTTCAAAACACACAGAAATCCCATAAGAAAACACTAAGATTCACTAGAAATAGTGAATCAAAAAGGGAGTTTTTCATAAAACATCCTCAAGTCAATTTTATTTGATTATAGCATTTTCTGGCCTTGATCTTTGAATTTTAAGATTACTAATCGCATTTTTATTGATTGGTGAATAGATTCGACTGAGGGCAACAGTCAAAAATCAAGTCTAGGAGCTTTTGCTTTAAGGTATTCTTTTAGGCTTTCTCTTCATTTTCACTTGTAATTCTATTTTTTATCTTGTTTTTTGCTTTTTTTTTTTTTTTATGTTATAACATGTTTGTTTAGATTAGGGTTTTGCTTTCCTTTTGTTTTGAGCATGATAGGACATTAGATTTAAGATTTTAAGTCTTTTTCTGCTCTTATGTTTCTGGGTTAGGGTTTAGGACGTGTCTGCATGCGCGTGCTTCTTGCATGCGTACGCAAACTTGAAGTATGCGTACGCATACAACTAGCTTGCGTACGCAGGCCTATGTATGCGCACACATACTCGTGCCCAGAAACCCTAAGTCAAGTTTTCTGCTTTGGTTCCCTTTTACATCATATGCCTCTATTTTAACCTTCTTGTATGCTTTTAAGTTCTCTTTTCCTCTATTCACATGTTTGTTTGTTAATGTATGCTAGATTAGGGTTTTCTCTTAAAGTTTCTTGCTTTGATCTTTGCCATTCATTCACATGTTCATGCATGAAGCCATAGGTCACTACAACAAAATGTATTTTCAGTGACGAAAATTTTCGTCACTAAATGTCCAATTTTTCACCGCTAAGGACTTTTAGCAACAAAATCTGCTTTTTAGCGATGAAATTCATTTTGTCACTAAAGGTATTAGCGACGAAAAATTTCGTCACTAAAGGTCCGATTAGTTTTAAAAGAAAACTTTTAGCGACGAAAACATTTCGTCGCTAAAAACACTATTCAGTGACAAAAATATTTTGTCGCCAAAAACACTTTATTTTATTAAATCATTTTTAGTGATGAACAATTTCGTCGCTAAAACTATTTTTCAAGAAAATTCGGATACATATAGTGACGAAAAAATTTCATCATTAAAACTATTTTTAAGAAAATTCAAGCGCATATAGCGACGAAAATTTTCATCACTAAAACTATTTCTTAAAAAATTCTGCTACATTTAGCAATGAAATATTTCGTCACTAAAACTTTTTTTTTTTTTTTGGCTATATTTTGTGATAGAAAAACTCGTTGCTAAAATTTCTGTTTTCATTTTTTTCCTGTCTTTGATATTAACCTGTAACTTGTCATTACATTATTAAAACCTTACAAATGAATAACACATTTATTTCAACAACACATTTATAAGAAAACGATCCATACATTCCACAAGTAAAAATAAAACAAGTATTCAATTCAATCCATCCATGCAAATTGTTTGCAACATGTACAATAACATAAGATGTTTTATAAACAATACAAAAAGTTTAGCATACTATAATTAAGGCCAAAAGAAGATGTCCTCAAATGTCTTCAAGTAGTGCCAAAAGAAAATGCCCTAAAAGCCACCAATAAGAAATTTGCACAAATATAAAAACAATATTAAATTAAAATCGTAAAGTAAAAATATTAACTGTGTTATAAGAAACATTTCTAACAATGCGTTAAGAGTAGCCGCACCAATGAATTAAAATCACAACTCCTAATATATAAGTTACAAAAAGCAAATATATATATATATATATATATTCAAGTGTAATGTAATACAATTAGTTTCAAATAATGCATTAAAAGTAGTCACACCATGTAATGCGGCTTAATTGCTAAGATAAAATACTAACCAATAAGTATTTTAGTTTGAAGACGAACCACCCCCACAAGTAAGAGTGTCATCATAACCCTTGCTCCTCAAAAAGTTAAGGATATTCTTTTGCACCTCTTCTTGCTTAGCTTGCACCTCTTGGTCCCTAGCTCTTGCCTTTTTGAGCTCAATTATCTCACTTTCTAGACGATGGATATATTCTACCGAGGAACTAGATGAGGTAGTGGTTATAAGGGAAGATAAAGGTCTCATGCCAAGTCCTTTTACTATGCCAGATTTCTTCTTAAAAAGTATGTTTTATATCTCCTCTTGGGTAAGGGGAATTGCATTAGGATCTTGACAATGCTCCTCTTGTACTTTCAAAATAGTTTCCTATCATTTGAAAGAGAGAAAGAAACAAACAATCACAATATAGATACTACATATGTTATAGGTTTACAAACATGATAGGGATGGAGTGATACACATACCTATGTTGCTTCATCCTCAGGGTGTATCCACATATTTGTCTTTGGATTGAAATGAAGAACTTTGAAGATTTTTGCCAATTCAGGAACCTGACCTCCATTATTATTTGTCTAATTAATTAACATTCGAGTGTTAGATAGATATAGTTAATTAATCACAACATGCAATATACTAAGGTTTAAGAAAATGAAAAAACACGCACCTCCTCATCTACCCTAACAACAAGTGCCTTTGTCCCACATTTATGTTTGCCTGAAGTTTCTTTCCTTTTGTCAAAGTTTTTTGCTGATTTACCTAACAAAGAACATTCAAGATATTCATTAGATCATGAATATTACACTATACATTTACTTCATCTAAGCATTAATCTAATCATTTGACAACATAATATTTTAAACATTGGATAATAATAATATATGCATAAATAATTTACCAGCCATTTATCGTTGGTCTATTTCCCATCAATGAGTCTAGTCAACTGCTCAAGTGTGGCATTATTTTGCGGGTGGCTTCTTGCATAGCATCATGATATTTTACGAGGTCTTTATAAGCCTGATGTAACTTGTTGGAGCTGCTACTCAATAATCATCTGCATTTTGTATTCAATGTTTTTGTTACCAAGTTGGAATCTCCTTGTAGCTCAAACTGATCCTGTGAAATGAAGTGTATATGTATTATAAAAATATTATTATATGAATTTAATATGCTTAGTGAAAACAAAGATAAGTTAGACGTTATCAATGTAAATTTACTTCGACATTTTGAAGCACCACATCTCTAGTAGCAGCATCAACACTTTTTCCAATTTTTCACGTTGTAACTAGACAGATTACTTCGTACTTGTACGCTAATTTCATTGACAAGCTTGCATGCATTCTCCCCAACAGGAGTAGCATACTCTACAGCTATATGTACTGGCAGCTTACCACTTTTCTTAACAAGTGCTCATACTGCTATTCTACGTGTTGTTCCACAAGTATTTTGCTAGTAGATCCTATTTTGACATTATCAATGTTAAAAAATTATACATTCCATTTACATTATAGCTAAATTAAGTGAAGTATAATCTCAAAAGTAAAGACAGGATGTAGTTGTAATTAACAGTGTTCTATGTAATTACCAGACATGCCAGCTAATGTGTTGGTAGGCTATGCCTCCGCACTTGGAGAACTTTGGGCAAGAGGATTTGCTTCAGGAGGTGGCCCCGATGATATTCCCATAGATTGGACAGTAGATTGGACCATTGGGAAAGATGCCTCGCCTCACAAGTGTTTAAGTCGTCCTGGTGCCATCTGTAACTAACAAACATACATATAAAGGAATAAAGTCATTACAAACAATGGAACTACAAAGTTATTATCTAATATAATAATTCTAATAACAATAACATCTATTGTAGCAAACAATACGTCACATTTATAGTACCTTATGGATTAAAGAATTAGATGACTCATCATCATTGTCATCGTCACCAATAGGTGATACATAATCATCATCATCTACCACAACACTAGCTCCATTTCTTTTCCCTTTTTCATAATTGGACTGAGCAGAATCCTTTAGAGAAGTTGAGATGTGCTTCAATCCCAAAGCATCAATTCTCTCTTGGTTTTGCCTCATTCTATCTAATCTTGTCATCTCATACTTCGATATATTATGAGTGTATTTGGCATTTTTAAGCATATTTTGGAACTATGTATTGACATGAAAGATAAATACAGTTGCTACTAATTTTACATATAATAATCCACACCATTTTCCATATTAAGCAATTCACAAGAGCAAAATTTTAACACAATTGTTACTAACTCAATACAACAAATGACCACATCAATATCCATATCAAGTTCAAGATAAGTACAAGACTTTAAGAAATTGCTACTAACTTTACATATCATAATCTACATCATTATCCATATCAAAATCAAACAAGTGCGAAGTACACAATTGTTACTAATATTCTACTCATCATAATCCACATCATTATTCATATCAAGTTCAAGATAAGTACAAAACTTTAAAACAATTGCTACTTAGATGACTCGTCATAACCCACATCATTACCTATACCAAGATCAAGAAAAGCACAAAACATTTAAGATAATTGTTATGAACTCTACATATCATAACCCATTAGATATAAGTATTGAGTATGCCTTTAATAGGGTTAAGACATAAGACACAATGATTGGAAAACAACCTTAGGATTTGGTGGTTTTGGATGCCTAACACCTTCCCAAGACCGTACCTTAACTCCGAACCCATATCTCTGGTAGTAAGATCAAAAGGCCCTTCCTCGAGAGGACGCTATATATATGGTTCC
Source organism: Lithocarpus polystachyus (assembly GCA_033629205.1). NCBI lineage: Eukaryota > Viridiplantae > Streptophyta > Magnoliopsida > Fagales > Fagaceae > Lithocarpus > Lithocarpus polystachyus. The sequence goes on along the minus strand of CM066171.1, from coordinate 36,657,120 downwards.
TAGGCCATTACAAAAGCTAGGTAGTGACACTCCCCTTGTGTCCACAATGGCAACTCCGCTAGGATAATGAGTTTAATTCCTATGTGTCCTATGTCTTAGCCTTAATAAAGGCTTATTTAATGCTTGTTTGCACACACATTCACTTGGTTCTTTTATCCCTTAACCTCAGTTGGTGATGAGTGGAAAGATGGAAGGCTCCATTCGGGCCCAAGTCTTTCGAAGTTCATCCCACCAACTCACAATATGTGCCATTGCCTATGATAGGCTTTGAGTATGTTAATGGTTTTCCACCAATCCACAAAGGTCCATTTAGGCCCTCGATTGGAATCATGGCCCACCTAGTTGTGAGTGACCTACTTATCTATCCCTTTAGCTTTAAGGGGCCTACCCACACTTAGAGAGATCCTAGATCATATCAAGAAGAAGACACCCTTTTTATATCTCTTGTTCGTTCAACCATATATCTTGTGATTACCTAATTCTAATGGACAAATAAAAGACATAAAAGTAGAAGGATGACCCTAAAGTTATGGCATACCCTAAGACAATGGGGACAAAAGAAAAGTAGGTTCTCACATATAAGAGGCTTGTCCCTAAATCCAAAGGTATGTCTTAACTCGAAAGGTTCATAAGACCATAACCTAATTGCTATCATAAGCCCAAACCAAAAGGCCCTTTTGAAAGAGAGGACTTTGGGCCTAAGATAACAAGTATGCTATGGACTTAGCATCCAAGATCTTACAAAGTCAACATGAATTTCCCTAATCTTAGGCCTCTTTGTTGTATGCCTAGGTTCAAAATGATGAGAACTTCATGAACCTTGAGAGGAAGGCTACAATATACTCTATCTAAAGGGCTACTTCAAAAAATATATATAATGATAATGAAAGGAAAAGAGAAGAGCCCAAAGGTGATGAATATATTGTAAGCCCATGTTTGAGACAAAAGATTGAAAATCTCTAAGTACATTCTAATGAAAGCCCATAAGGGTAAGATGAGAGCATTGTTGTAAATAGACCAAAGCCCAATGAAACAAGAGGCAATGTCTATGAGAGGAAAGGTAGTGATTTTGTAATTGGACCTTCATTAAAATGGATTTAAAGATTTTTCTAAGGGCACCTAAAAACAAAAGTAATCTTTAATTGGAACATGGACTCAATAAAAATGGGACTTCTTTTTAAGCACCATTGCACCTAAGAAAATCCAAGATTACGTTCCTACTTTAATTCAAGTCCAATGGAAGGCAAGAAATTCCAAGAGGGGATGAATGCTTTGAGTGAAGAATCCACATTACGAGAGATATTCAAGCAAGTAGAGGCACGAGGAAAAGCCCTTGAGAAAACATTGAGTCACCTTTCCAAGATAGAAGAAGTGCTCAAGGAAGGAGAAGAAGAGGATGAAGAAGACAAGGCTAACTATGGACAAAGTGAGCTGACTCAAGAGAACATCAATCGCGAGATGACAAAAGGGAAGGTCCACCTGCTTCTACCCAACTTTAAATTGAAGAGCACTCCCAGACCATGGACTTTCAAGAGGGCCTATATCAATGACTTTTCTGAATCAAGAGACGCAGGATCTTGGGAAGATCATGATTAGCTGGAATGGACCTCGAAGGTGGGGACAACTCAAGTCACCCCAGCTCGTTTCGTGCTTGAGCGCAACATAGACCCTTCTTCCGACGACGATTAATACCTTGTGCTAACTCAAGATGAAGAAGAAGAGGACGGAGATGATGAAGTGATCAGCTATTGGAGTGAAAACGACAGGGACTGGTTCTTCAACGAGGTGGGAAGAGACTTCCCCAATGAGGGTGAAGTTTTATATGACATAATAAAAGATATGCACATATGGAAAACTCTAGAAAAGGAAAACTGGTCCACTGAGCTGAAGGATTTGTTTGAAAAGGAGGGCGAGGAGAAGAACGACAAGCCTTAAAGAAGGAAGAAAACAAAATTCATCATGCCTGTTGCTGGGCAACTTAATAATTGAATTTGGGTTGGGTTGGGTTTTCTGAAAATGTGGGAAAGAAAATGTGTAATGCAAATCCCAATGTACTTTTCAACATTTTTAATAAGATGAATTTTGATTTGGGTTATTTTGATGTGTCCCATGATATTCAAATTCTGCACTTAAATGATTTAAATGAATTTGAAAACGAAATTAATAAACAATTATAAAAGAAAATTAAAACTATAGAACCAACTTTTGAAACTCTTAATTTGGGCAATGATGACAATCCACGTTTAAAGAAAATTGGCTTAACCCTAAATGAAAAAAAAAAAAAAAAAAAAAAAGATCTCAAAGAGTTGCTCACGGAATTTCAAGAAGTATTTGTATGGTCCACTGAAGATATACCCAGTATTGATCCCGAGATAACTCAGCACCACATTAATGTTAGAATTAGTGCCCTTAAATCCTATTGTAATATGCCATGCATGATATTATGTATGACATTATGTATTAAATGATATATGACTTAATATTGTGATTAATAAAGATGCTTTATTCTTATCTAAAATAATGGAAACATGAATATTTGGACATTATCATATAGTCCATGAGATGCATAGTATGTGATTTATGTGATTTAGTCACAGAAGATATAGATAACAAGTTCTTTGTAAACTCAAAATTTTGGTTTATAGTCGGTAATGAAATTGGGCATTTCATCTGCGAAGACAATAACATATTAATTAAGATGATTTGTCTTGATCATGGAAGTGGAGACTTCTAGTTGATATATTAATATGTTTTAAGAGTTAAGACATATTAAACTGGACCGCTGTGAGATTTATTATTCTCCTAACGACTGTCAAATGATTAATAAATCTCACGACTTATATTTACATAAACTCTTAATCCTGAGAGAATAATAGACCTAATCATGAAGTATAAGTTGCTTTGATAAATCAGGAGTGAGATCTAAAGTATCGGCCAAAACCTCAGTATGTTGGGCAGCCACATTTAGTGTTGATGGAATATATATTCTCAAGATGGAATTCATAATCTCTTAATGGAGATATAAAATATTCCCTTGAGATAAGTTTAATGGGTTCAGTTATTCAGAGAGTTAGGCCTAACCACTTTAGTAAGACTAAAGTATATATTTATGAAATTAGATTTCATAAATATATGATGAATAACTTTAAAAGAATTATATCGGGTACTCAAGGATTAAGATGTAGTAATTCACAAAGTGGCAGTCTACATTCATGACTTTGTATTACTACGAATATTTTATGAAAGGGTTGCATGTGCAATAAAGTCTTGGGAAATAATTTATTGATAAGGCCTAGAGTGCAATTATATTTATATAGTGATATTAAATATAATTAATGGTAACTTTGGACTTGTCAAGAGTTGATAGAAAAACACAAGGCCCATTGGAGCTAGAGTCTTATTTGTTCCCTTTTAGTCCTATTCCAAGCCACACACTAAAGCCCAATTGAGAAAGCCCAAAAGGTTAGCCCAATTAGATAATCAGTTATGTAAAGAGAAACATACAGAATATTTATAGATATAAAATGATTTTGTATGTGGATGTAAGAAAAAGACTCCTTCACATGCTCTCTAGAACATATATACATAATTGATTGAGAGACCACACATCTTGGGCATTAAGTGGAATTGGAGTGAAGATTAAAAGTTTTCCCAAGTGCTTTTCATCTTTGGTTTTGAAATTCATCATTCTAAGGTACACTCTCTTGATTCTATATTCTAAAACTTACATAGTGCATGTTATCAATTGCGAATAAAGTAAATCCGTTAATTTTTCACTGCGTATGTTTTGTATGCGATACAAACATGATTTTTCCAACAATTGGTATCAGAGCGGTCTTCAATTTCGAATTTGTATAACATGTTTTGTGCGTTTTGGAATGAGAGATAATAGTTTCAAGTTGTTAGAAGATTATACATTTAATTTTCTGCATGGTTGTAGAAACTATGTTTTTGATAAAAACTGATATTAATGTTATGATGTTGTTTAAATTTGAATTTAAGTATGTTAAATTCATTTTTAAGGCTATAGCGTCAATGGAATTCAGTTTTGATGTCAATCTCTATCTATCATGTTCATATGATGGTTGTTTATTCATGCAAAACTGTTGAAAACTGCCTTAGAAAATTTCTGGAAATTCGAGTTTCACGAGTTTCGATCGGTCAAAATTTACTTTCGATCGACCGAGTAAAACAGTGACCAATCTTTTTGAATCAATTGATATTCGATTGCTAGTCGATCGATCCAATTTTCTTTTCGATCATTTGAGAGGCGATTGAGCATCAATCAAACCAGGCAGATGGTCAAGTTCGAATTTTTTAATTTTTTCAACCGATCAAGGGGCATATTCGATCGATCGAAAGAAGGAAAATCTGAATTTTTTTTTTCTAAGTGTTTTCAAACTTAAAAGTGCAAGGCTATGTGTAATCAGATTATGCATGTTTTGTAATTTAAAAACCTTTATTTTAAAACATCTAGTGGGAGAGAGATACAAGGGTTGGATTTCACGGCCTCCATTGTCTGTTTATAGTAGTATGATTAAGCACCTCGCCTTGGCATATATGCCTTGCTCCCTTCGGAGGGTGTTTAATTCATGATACTACAAGTTAAACTTCTTAAAGATAAATGAAGTGTGTTTTTACATCGAGAACAACCACGCTTCCGTGGAGTTACTTGATGACTCACAATGATTCTAGGCAATGGTATACTCTAGACTAAGTATGATGTTAACCTCCCTTCGGAGCTATGTCATTATTACTTAGAGGCTAAAGGAAAAGCGGCAAATTATTTTTGTTTGGTAAGAGTTACCATGATAGCATTAATAATGAAGATAATCCTCGCTTAATCATAATGATTGATATGACCTCGCTTCTGAGGAATATTAATTGCGGGATTAGGTTGTCATTGCATATATTATATTATGGTTTTATTAAAGTTTCATATTTTATGTTTATATGCTAAATTGATAATGTCCAGTTTATTTATTATATTCATGTTTATTATTTTTAGATTTGAACATGGCATCATTTATCCCACTTGTTACCATTCTTAATCAAAACAAACTGACTGGATCCAACTATGTTGATTGGAAAAGAAATTTGGACATAGTTCTCACTGCTGAAGAGCACAAATATGTGCTTACTATACCATGTCCTAGCTTTCCTTCATTAGATGCTCCTCTTGAGGAAAAACAACGATATGATTGTTGGCAGAAATCTAATGAGATGGCCAAGTGCTACATTCTAGCATCTATCTCAAATGTTCTACAGCATCAAATGCAGGATGTATTGTAACACCCGTCTCATTTAAATTTAATTTAATTGCTTATAGAGAGTGGATTTGATAAATTTCTTAATTTATTTTTGGAGGAAAATAATTATTTTATATTGTGATTTTTGCTATGATAATAATATTAATATTAATGGGTTTAGTGGGAATATGTGTGGGTCTTAGAAGTTTTTTAGTGTAGTGGGCTTCCGAATTTTCAGCCCAACTGAAATTAGCCTTATCCTGAAATAGGCTTCTGAATTTTCAGCCCAAGTGCAACAGCTTTTATATGAAATAAAATTAGGGTTTCCTATGTGATAGGTAGAGAAAGAGACCCTAGAAACTAGAAGCGGCTGTGAAGGAAATTCTGCCTAACTGTCAAGACGACTTCAAGGTAATTTTCAGCAACTGATATTCGATTTTGTGGTATTGAGTTTGCTGAAATTGTGATTTGCTGGAATTGTAGTGATGCTGAATGTGTTCTGCAATAATATATATATGAAATCATGGATCATAGAATCAAGTTTATGGGTTGGTCGAATATATATATATATATATATAATATATATATATATATATATATTACATAATAGTTCATATGATGATCTAATTGATAGCCGAATGGTGTTGTTCTGGACTTTCATTTTTTTTTGTTGGCCGAATGTAATATATATATATATAATAGATTGCTCCATCACATACTAGTTAACGAGGTTGATTCTTAATTGTTGGCCGAATGTAATATACATATATAGTAGATTTGCTAATCCATCAGATGAGTTCACGTGATGGCCGAAACGGATGAATAGTACTTTTGATTCATAAACAAGTATATATATATATATATATATAGCCCTAATAGATCAATTATATATATATATATTTGTAGATTGTTGAATTGATGTGTCCAAGTGCATGTCATGATTTTACCATGACATTTAGCTTTGTGATTATTGCTGCACACTTGTTGATGTTTTGATTTTGGACTATGCAACCTAGAATCTTCTTATCTTTTCACATATTTGGGTCCGTATGCTGGGAATTAGAATATGGATTCGTGCCATTAGGTTTTCTTTTATGTAAGTATATATATATATTACATTAATAGTTCTTCCTTTTGTTTCAATTGTTGGCCGAAAATATATATAGAATATATTAGATTGCAAACCCATCAGGTAGTTCAAGTTTTGGCCGAATATGTATATATATTATGTCCTTGATTCCAATTTTATATAATAGATGTTTGGGTGATTTATCAGATGATGGTACGTATTTGGAACATGTATATTTTAGATCTTTGAGTGGTCTTCTTCAGGTGGTTGTGTGTTCTTTTATTGTTAAATATATGGGTATTTTAGATGTTAGTTTAGGGCATTGATTTGTCAAGAGGACTGTGTGGTTATTAGAGAACCTGCACTTATTGAATTATTTAATTATTATTTAGGTTCTAGTTGACGTTGTTTCGAGCAATTGAAGTAAAGCTTGGTTTAGCCACTAGAGGTAAGTAGACTTCAGCACATGACGTCTTTCAGGACATATATATTTATATATATATACACGTGGTAAAAATATATATATTTATCTATATATGTATATAATTGCAAAGATGAAGTTCCAAAAACATATACTATTGTTAGTGCTTTGCACATACTCGAATTTTATTATCTATTGTATGTTATTATGAAATTGTATTTGTCAAGAATTGTTTCAAATGGTCAACTAGACAGTCTGCAACCTTTGCCAACACAGGGTTAAGTGTTGGTCTTCGGCCGAAGTAGTGTTAGTGTGGTGTGGTGCAGTGTTATTGTTGCTCTTCGGAGCTAGTGTTGCCTCTTTGAGGTTAGTGTTATTGTTCCCATGGGAAATCACCCACCGAGTGTTTAGCAGCTTTTGTCTATGTTTGACTAATATTTTTCATATTGAATTACTGTTTATTTGCTACTGTTCTTTTAGGTGAAAAAGTGTTTATTTTCAAAATAAAGTGTTTCTACCTATTTGGTGCATATTGGCATATTAATGTGGTTATTATTGTATTAATGTTTACAGCGTTATAGTGATATATTTTATTTTAACAGCTTTATGGAATAAATTATATTACAGTTTAAACTAATTGTAATTGTATTGTGAGGACTATATTTTGTCAAAAATATTATCGTTTTGTTTTGGAAGACATCCTCATGTTTGTAGTCTCTTATTGAGCCTTTAGCTCACCCCTTTTTCCATCCTTTCAGATTAGAGGCTTGGAGTGTATTTTGGTGGTAGATCAGTGAAGCCTTAGATTGATGACTGCGTTTGGAGCTTGGATAGTTGCTGAGTTGTTTTAGTAAAATTGTTTCAGGACAATGAGATTATTTTTTTTGGAACTATTTTGAGATGTTATTTGGGGATTTTACATACAAGAATATTATTGTTGTTTTGTTTTTATGGATATTTAAGGAAATCCGTTGATGAAATAAGAAGTTTATTTGAGGTTTTAATTACGCTCTGTTCCATTATATTAGTGTTGATTATTTCTACGATAGGTTATGCATCTAAATCCTTCTTAAGGGTTTGGGGTGTTACATGTATAACTAGCTTCGGACATTATGCTAAGTCTGAAGGAGATGTTTGGTGAGCAAGGCCATTCTGCAAAGCAAGAAACCATGAGGCAAATTTATAATACCAAAATGGCCGAAGGTAGTTCAGTGAGAGAGCATTGTCTTACAATGATCTCTAATCTGAATACATTGGAAGTTTTGGGTACCGACATTGATGGAGAATCCCAAGTGGATATGATACTCCAATCACTACCAGAATCATTCAAGGAATTCAGACTTAATTATAACACGAACAAAAAGATTTATTCTTTGTCTAAATTAATGAATGAGTTGGTAGCGGCGGAAGGCATCCTTGGAAGTGTTTAATATATGTTTTGAGTCTAGGGTTTTAATATTGGAAGATTGTTTGTATGTACCTAATGTTCGTAGGAATTTAATTTTTAGAACTTATTTGGGTAAAAATCGATATTGTGTTATCCTTAAAGACATTGTTGTAATAAAGAAGGATAAAATATTTATCTGTTCTGGCAATATTGTGGATGATCTTTATATTTTAACTCCTGATAAGCATGAATTATACAATTCTGAATTAGATAATAACTCTCATGTAAAATCATTTGTTAGGTTCTAGGAATTAGGAACTAATGTATTAGAACTTCACTTTGTAATGTTGGCAAACCATGATCAAAACAATGTTTAGTCTTGTGTTAGACTTGCTCAAAGTATGGCTCTTCATGTAAAGTTGGAATCGAGTTTTATGCAGAATTTATTGTTCACTTTCTGTCTGACTCGATCGATCGAAAATTAGACTCAATCGATCGAAAGTCGTGCAGATTGTTTTTCTACAGAAATTTCCAACTCAGCCCTAGCCCACTTAATGTATAGGGTTTTATGTTTTGCCCTAAGTATATAAGGGAAAACCCTAGCCACGTTTTTAGAGTTCTGTTTCTCAGAGTTCTGTTTGTCAGAGTTCTGTTTTGCTGTGTTTGTGAATCTCATTGTGAGATCTAGAGGTATTTGCCTTCACATACACTTAGGGTTTACAAACTCAAGACTTATGTTTAGAGCTTGGTAAATCAAACAGTTGCAGAATCAAAGATCTTAAAGAAATACAAGCAGGTGCGCTTGTGGATTGCTGAAGAATTCAAGAAAGAAGGAGTCCGTGGATCTCGGAGCTATCATGTGGTCGTGGTAGTAAGTTTCCTATACTTGGGTAGCAATAGGATGTTATTGGTCTAAGTCATATTGTGTAAACTTCGATTCTTTCATAGTGAATTCAGTTTTACCTTGAGGATAGCTAGGTTAAATCCTCCCCAGGTTTTTTACCGGTTTGGTTTTCCTGGGTCATCAGATCTTTGTGTTCTTTAATTTCCGCTGCTTTACTGTTTTTGCTTATTTGTGTTAACCTAGATTTAATTAAATTACCTAAGTTAATCACTTGGCTAATTCTCTAGGTTAATCTGTTGGGTTTAATGGGTCTAAACGAACTGACAAGTGGTATCAGAGCAGGTTGCTTTTGTGTTTGATCCTTTGATCTTTTAGCTGATCCTTGACCCCTGTTGTCATGGAACACGGACACTCTCTTGTTGTTCCACCTCACTTTGATGGAAACAACTATGCTTATTGGAAAGTAAGGATGAAAGCATTCCTAAAATCCATTGATGAGAGAGTTTGGAATTCCGTTGAGTACGGATGGGAGAAGCCCACTACTCCTGTGAGTGAGTGAGTGGCAAACTTCTCAAAAGGAGGTAGCCGCTTTCAATAGCAAAGCTATGAATGCTATTTTTAATGCTGTTTCCATGGAGGAATTTAAGAGAATCTCTAATGTTGAGGTTGCTCATACTGCTTGGAAAATCTCCAGACTATGCATGAAGGCACAAAGGCAGTTAAGATTAATAAGTTGCAGCAATTAACCTCTAGATTTGAAAGCATTAGAATGAATGATGATGAATCTTTTGATGAGTTCTATGCTAAACTGAATGACATTGTTAATTCTGCTTATAATTTGGGTGAAATCTATGATCAACCTAAAATTGTTAGGAAGATTCTTAGATCTTTGACTGAGGATTTTAGACCCAAAGTGACTGCCATCACTGAGAGCAAGGATGTGGACTCCATCCCTGTTGATGAACTTATAGGATCTCTTCAGTCCTATGAGTTAGACCTCCCTAAGACTAACAAATCCAAATCAATGGCTCTTAAGTCTGTTGATGATGTTGAGGATGGTGGATTTGATGATGAACTCTTTGCTACAGAGATTGCCTATCTTGCTAAGAACTTTAGAAACGTTCTTAGGAATAATAACAGAAGGGCAAGAGGCAAGAACACTGCTGAACCTAGAAATTTTAGGAGGAATGATCCCACTAAGGTTAACAACACTGAAAAACCTAAAGAAAAAGTAGGTCAGCCTTCTAATAATTCTTTGGGACAACATGTTAGGATATGTGCCCTTAAATCCTATTGTATGATACTATGTATAATATTATGTATGACATTATTTGAGAAATGATGTATGACTTAATATTATGTTTAATAAAGTTGTTTTATTCTTATCTAAAATAATGGTAACATGAATATTCGGACATTATCAAATAGTCCATGAGATGCATAGTATGTGATTTATGTGATTTAGTCACAGAAGATATAGATCACAAGTTCTTTGTAAACTCAGAATTTTGGTTTGTAGTCGGTGATGAAATTGGGCATTTCATCTGCGAAGACTATAACATATTAACTACGATAATTTGTCTTGATCATGGAAGTGGTGACTTCTAGTTAATATGTTGATATGTTTTAAGAGTTAAGACGTTTTGAACTGGACCGCTATGAGATTTATTATTCTCCTAACGACTGTCAATTGAATAATAAATCTCACGACTTGTATTCACATGAACTCTTAATCCTGAGAGAATAATGGACCTGATCATGAAATATAGGTTGCTTTGATATATCAGGAGTGAGATCTAAAGTAACGGTCAAAACCTCAGTATGTTGGGCAGCCACATTTAGTGTTGATGGAACATATATTCTCAAGATGGAATTCATAGTCTCTTAACGGAGATATAAAATATTCCCTTGAGATAAGTTTAATGGGTACAGTTATTCAGAGAGTTAGGCCTAACCACTTTAGTAAGACTAAAGTATATATTTATGAAATTGGATTTCATAAATATTTGGTGAATAACTCAAAAGGATTAAACCGGGTACTCAAGGATTAAGATGTAGTAATTCACAAAGTGGCAGTCTATATTCATGACTTTGTATTACTACGAATATTTTATGAAGGGGTTGCATGTATAATAAAGTCTTGGGATATAATTTATTAATAAGGTCTAGAGTGCAATTATATTTATATAGTAGTATTAAATATAATTAATGGTAACTTTGGACTTGTCAAGAGTTGACAGAAAAGCCCAAGGCCCATTGGAGCTAGTGTCTTATTTGTTCCCTTTTGGTCCCACTCCAAGCCACACACTAAAGCCCAATTGGGAAGGCCCAAAAGGCTAGCCCAATTAGATAATCAGTTATGTGGAGAGAAACATACAGAATTTTATATAGAATAAAATGGTTTGTATGTTTAATATGTGTAATAATATATGAAATAAGGAAGAGAGACACTCTTTCATATTCTCTCTAGAAACATAGAACTGATTGAGAGACCACACATCTTGGGCATCAAGTGGAATTGGAGTGAAGATTGAAAGTATTCCCAAGTTCTTCTTCATTCGGTTTTGAATTTCAACGCATCAAGGTACACTCTCTTGTTCTTATATTCTGAAACTTACATAGTGCATGTTATCAATTGCGAATGAAGTAGATCCGTTTATTTTTCCGCTGCGTATGTTTTGTATGCGATACAAACATGTATATTTCCCAACATTGGTATCAGAGCGGTCTTCATTTCGAATCTGTATAACATGTTTTGTGCGTTTTGGAATTAGAGATAATAGTTTCAAGTTGATAGATTTCTGCATGGTTGTTGAAACTATGATTTGATAAAAACTGATATTGACGTTATGATATTGTTTAAATATGAATTTAAGAATGTTAAATTGATCTTTAAGACTATAGCATCAATAGATTTCAGTTTTGATATCAATTTCTGTCTACCATTTTCGTATGATGGTTGTTTGTTCATGCAAAACGGTTGAAAACTGCCTTAGAAGAATTTCTGGAAATTCGAGTTTTATGAGTTTCGATCAATTCGAGTTTTACGAGTTTCGATCGATCGAAATTTACTTTCGATCGATCGAGTAAAACAGAAACTTATCCTTTTGAATTGATTAATATTCGATTGCTAGTCGATCGATCGAATTTTATTTTCGATCGATCGAGAGGCGATCGAGTATCAATCGAATCAGACAGAAGGTTTAAGTCGAATTGTTTAATTTTTTCGATCGATCGAGGGGCACATTCGATCGATCGAAAAAAAGAAAAAGTGAGAGAGAGATTCAAGGGTTGGATCTCACGGCCTCCATTGTCGGTTTATAGTAGTGTGATTAATCACCTCGCCTTGGCATATATGCCTTGCTCCCTACGGAGCGTGTTTAATTCATGGTACTACAGGTTAAACTTCTTAATGATAAATGAAGTGTGTGTTTACATTGAGAGCGACCACGCTATCGTGGAGTTACTTGGTGACTCACATTGATTCTAGACAATGGTGTACACTAGACTAAGTATGATGTTAACCTCCCTACGGAGCTATGTCATTATCACTTAGAGGCTAAAGAATAAGCGGCACATTATTTTTGTTTGGTAAGAGTTACCATGATAGTATTAATAATGAGGATAATCCTTGCTTAATCATAGTGATTGGTATGACCTCGCTACCGAGGAATATTAATTGCGGGATTGGGTTGTCGTTGCATATATTACATTATGATTTTATTAAGGTTCCATATTATATGCTTATATGCTAAATTGATAATGTCCAGTTTACTTATTATATTCATGTTTATTATTTCAGATTTGAACATGGCATCATTTAGCCCACTTGTTAGCATTCTTAATCAAAACAAACTGACTGGAACCAATTATGTTGACTGGAAAAGAAACTTGGACATAGTTCTCACAGCTGAAGAGCACAAATATGTGCTTACTCAACCATGTCCTAGCTTTCCTTCATTAGATGCTCCTCCCGAGGAAAAACAACGATATGATCGTTGGCAGAAATCTAATGAAATGGCCAAATGCTACATCCTAGCGTCCATCTCAAATGTTCTACAGCATCAAATGCAGGATGTAGAACTAGCTTCGGACATTATGCAAAGTCTGAAGGAGATGTTTGGTGAGCAAGGCCGTTCTGCAAGGCAAGAAACCATGAGACAAATTTATAATACCAAAATGGTTGAAGGTAGTTCAGTGAGAGAGCATTGTCTTACAATGATCTCTAATCTGAATACTTTAGAAGTTTTGGGTGCCGACATTGATGGAGAATCCCAAGTGGATATGATACTCCAGTCACTACCGGAGTCATTCAAGGAATTCAGACTTAACTATAACATGAACAAAAAGATTTATTCTTTGTCTGAATTAATGAATGAGTTGGTAGCGGCGGAAGGCATCCTTGGTACTTCTAATGTTGAAGCCTATGTGGGTGAAGCTTCTACTTCTCAAACTAAGTCGAAAGGCAAGGGTAAGAAGAAGAAGAAGAAGGACTTTACTAAACAAGAGGGTAAACAAATTGTCTTAGGGGTTGCCGACAAAGGAAAGAAGCTGAAAGGAAAATGTTTCCATTGTGGTGAGAAAGGACATTGGAAGAGAAATTGTCCAAAGTTTAAGGCTGCCAATAAGGGTATGAAAATTTCATTCCTTCTTGAAATATGTTTGGTACAAAATCCCACGGATTCCTGGTGTGTGGATTCAGGTTGTACTAATCATATCTGCAATTCTTTGCAGGGGTTCCAGGAGACCAAAAGACTTAAAGAAGGAGAGTTGTTTTTTACCTTGGCTGATGGGAGTAGAATTCCAATTGTAGCTATTGGAGTGTTTAATTTATGTTTTGAAACTAGGGTTTTAATATTGGAAGACTGTTTATTTGTACCTAATGTTCGTAGGAATTTAATTTCTGCAACTTATTTAGGTAAAAATGGATATTGTGTCATCCTGAAAGACAATGTTGTAATAAAGAAGGATAAAATGTTTATCTGCTCTGGCAATATTGTGGATGGTCTTTATATTTTAACTCCTGATAAGCATGAATTATACAATTCTGAATTAGATAATAACTCTCATGTAAAATCATTAAAGAGAAAGTTTCCTTCTACTAATGATGCATATCTTTGGCATTTGCGTTTAGGTCATATTAATCCAAACAGAATTCAAAGACTGATCAAAGATGGTCTCTTAGAGCCATTGGACTTTGATGAATTTCCAGTTTGTGAATCTTGTTTGGAAGGAAAAATGACTAAACGACCTTTTAATGCAAAAGGTAGAAGAGCCCAAGAGTTGCTAGAATTAGTTCATACGGATGTTTGTGGTCCTATGTCAACCCAAGCAAAAGGAGGTTATGAGTACTTCATCACTTTCACTGATGATTACTCTAGATTTGGTTATGTGTACCTAATGAGATGGAAGTCTGAAGCCTTTGAAAAATTCAAAGAGTTTAGGGCTGAAGTTGAGAATCAATTGGGTAAACACATAAAGGCCATTCGATTTGATCGTGGTGGCGAATACCTTCTTGGGGATTTCAAGGATTACTTAACTCAAAATGGGATTGTATCCCAATTGACTGTACCTGGAACTCCCCAACAAAATGGTGTAGCAGAAAGAAGGAATAGGACTCTTTTAGAAATGGTTAGGTCCATGATATGTTACTCAACTTTACCTATTTCTTTTTGGGGTTATGCCTTAGATACAGCAATACATCTTTTGAATTTAGTTCCATCAAAATCTGTTCCCAAAACACCCATGGAATTGTGGAGTGGGCGTAAGCCTAGTATGAAATATCTCCACATTTGGGGTTGTCCAGCACATGTGTTAAAAGGGAAGTCTGATAAGTTGGAACCAAAATCAGAAGTATGTTTGCTTGTGGGTTATCCAAAAGAAACTAGGGGTTATTTATTCTATAGTCATAAAGATAACAAAGTTTTTGTTAGTACAAATGCTAAATTCTTGGAAAATGACTATATGAATAATTTTACTCCTAGAAGTAGAGTTGTCTTGGTTGAAATGAAAGAACCTGTAATTGAACAACCAATAGTTCAAACTAGGGATGATGTGGCTGTATTGGATACACCACAAGATACTACTCATGAGATGTCTAGTACACAGGTGCCTCGTCGTAGTGGGAGGAATGTTAGGCCACCTATAAGATTCATAGGTCTTGGAGAGACTTATGAGGCTATCTCAGAGGAGGCCGAAACTGATCCTTACACTTATGAAGAAGCAATGAATGATATAGATGCACATCATTGGGTCCAAGCTATGAAATCAGAATTAGATTCCATGTATTCCAATCAAGTTTGGGATCTTGTAAAGGCGCCTAATGGCATTAAACCTGTTGGTTGCAAATGGGTTTACAAGAGGAAGATAGGGATAGATGGAAAGGTTGAAACCTTTAAAGCAAGGCTAGTGGAAAAAGGGTATACTCAAAAAGAAGGTATTGATTATGAGGAAACCTTTTCACCAGTAGCAATGCTTAAATCTATCAGAATTCTCTTATCCATTGCTGCTCATTATGATTATGAGATTTGGCAAATGGATGTCAAGACTGCATTTCTCAATGGCAATCTTGAAGAGGAAATCTATATGATGCAACCAGAAGGTTTCATAGCAAAGAACCAAGAGCATATGGTATGCAAGTTGAATAGGTCCATTTATGGACTTAAGCAAGCATCTAGGTCATGGAACATCAGATTTGATCAAGCAATCAAATCATTTGGTTTTGAACAAAATCTTGATGAACCATGTGTGTACAAAAGACATCAAGACAAAGTAGTAATGTTCCGAGTGCTTTATGTTGATGATATTTTACTCATTGGAAATGATGTAGGTGTAATGTCATCAGTAAAGATTTGGTTGTCAAGCCAATTTGATATGAAGGACTTGGGTGAGGCTAACTTTATTCTAGGGATCAAGCTTTGGCGAGATCGTAAGAATAAGATGTTAGGCTTATCACAAGCTGGATATATAGATAAGGTTCTAGAACAGTTTAGCATGCAAAACTCCAAGAAAGGATTACTTCCTTTCAGACATGGAGTTCCTCTGTTTGATGACCAAAGGCCTAAGACTCAAGAGGAAGTAGATATGATGAGACAAGTTCCTTATGCTTCTGCAGTAGGAAGTCTCATGTATGCCATGCTTTGTACTAGACCGGATATCTATTTTTCAGTTGGCATGGTCAGCCGATATCAATCAAATCCAGGACCACAACATTGGCAAGCTGTAAAGCATATTCTCAAGTATCTACGGAGAACGAGAGATTATATGCTTGTTTATCGTTGTGAGGATTTGATTCCCGTTGGCTATACAGATTCAGATTTTCAATCAGATCTAGATTTCAGAAAGTCCACGTCAGGATGTGTTTTCACCTTGGGAAGTGGAGCCATAAGTTGGAGGAGTGTTAAGCAATCTTGTATTGCGGACTCCACCATGGAAGCTGAATATGTTGCTGCTTGTGAGGCGGCAAAGGAAGCTGTTTGGCTCAAGAAATTCCTTTCTGATCTTGGTGTAGTGAGAATGGAGCAAGTTCCTATCACATTGTTTTGTGACAATAGTAGAGCGGTTGCACAATCCAAAGATCCAAGGAATCACAAGAAAGGAAAGCACATTGAGAGAAAGTACCACATCATTCGAGACATTGTTGCTCGTGGAGATGTGGTGGTGGCAAAGATTGAAAGTGCAAATAATCTAGCAGATCCCTTTACCAAAGTCTTGCCTCAAAGGACCTTCGAGTCACATTTGGAGGGAATGGAAGTTAGATTAGTGCACAATAGTCTTTAGGGCAAGTGGGAGATTGTTAGGATATGTGCACTTAAATCCTATTGTATGATGCTATGTATAATATTATGTATGACATTATTTGAGAAATGATGTATGACTTAATATTATGGTTAATAAAGTTGTTTTATTCTTATCTAAAATAATGGTAACATGAATATTCGGACATTATCAAATAGTCCATGAGATGCATAGTATGTGATTTATGTGATTTAGTCACAGAAGATATAGATCACACGTTCTTTGTAAACTCAGAATTTTGGTTCGTAGTCGGTGATGAAATTGGGCATTTCATCTGTGAAGACTATAACATATTAACTACGATGATTTGTCTTGATCATGGAAGTGGTGACTTCTAGTTAATATGTTGATATGTTTTAAGAGTTAAGACATATTGAACTGGACCGCTGTGAGATTTATTATTCTCCTAACGACTGTCAATTGAATAATAAATCTCACGACTTGTATTCACATGAACTCTTAATCTCGAGAGAATAATGGACCTGATCATGAAATGTAGGTTGCTTTGATATATCAGGAGTGAGATCTAAAGTAACGGTCAAAACCTCAGTATGTTGGGCAGCCACATTTAGTGTTGATGGAACATATATTCTCAAGATGGAATTCATAGTCTCTTAACAGAGATATAAAATATTCCCTTGAGATAAGTTTAATGGGTACAGTTATTCAGAGAGTTAGGCCTAACCACTTTAGTAAGACTAAAGTATATATTTATGAAATTGGATTTCATAAATATATGGTGAATAACTCAAAAGGATTAAACCAGATACTCAAAGATTAAGATGTAGTAATTCACAAAGTGGCAGTCTATATTCATGACTTTGTATTACTACGAATATTTTATGAAGGGGTTGCATGTATAATAAAGTCTTGAGATATAATTTATTAATAAGGCCTAGAGTGCAATTATATTTATATAGTGGTATTAAATATAATTAATCGTAACTTTGGACTTGTCAAGAGTTGACAGAAAAGCCCAAGGCCCATTGGAGCTAGTGTCTTATTTGTTCCCTTTTAGTCCTACTCCAAGCCACACACTAAAGCCCAATTGGGAAGGCCCAAAAGGCTAGCCCAATTAGATAATCAGTTAGTTATAAAGGGAGAAACATATAGAATTTTTCATAAGAGAAAAAGGGTCATCATTGTGAAGTGGTGTGTATGTGTGAGTGAAGCCACTCAATTATTCTCCCTTAGAAACTGATTGAGAGACCACACTTTTTGGGCGTAAAGTGATTGGAGTGAAGATTAAAAGTGTTCCTAAGTACTTCTAATCTTTTGTTTTGAATTTCACCGCACCAAGGTACGCTATCTCGTTCTTAAATTCTGAAATTTACATAGTGCATGTTATCAATCATAAATGAAATAGATCCATTTTTGTTGCTTCTGCTGTGTGTTTTGTATGAGATACAAAACCAGATTTTCCAACACTAACTCCATGTTAAAAGCCAAGCATGTGGCTCAATTCATAGGGAATAACATCATTTGTCGATATGGGGTACCTCTCCGACAATGGTTCCCACTTTGAGGGAGAGCTAAGAATGATCATAGAACTATACAACATTAAGCATCACAAGTCTTCATCATATCGACCATAGACCAATGGGGCCGCAAAAGCAGCCAATAAGAACATCAAGAACTTCCTAGCCAAGATGGTAGTGACATACAAAGATTAGGCCAAGAAGCTCTCATTTGCCTTATGGGGTTACAGAACTTCTATCTGTGCTCAACTGGGTCAATCCCCTATTCTTTGGTCTACAGTAGTGAAACGGTACTTCCTATTGAGGTGGAGATACAATCGTTGAGGGTACTGGCAGAAACCAAAGTCCTAGAGGAAGATTGGGTGAAACAAAGATATAAGCAACTAGCTTTGATAGATGAGAAAAAAGCTAGGGCACAATACCATGCACAAGGGTACCAAAAGATGATTACTAGAGCATTCATCAAAAAGGTAAGACCTAGAAACCTTAAAGAAGGGGAATTGATTCTAAAAGTTCTTAGAGATGAAACTTTTGATCCAAGAGGAAAGATGAAGCCAAAATGGTTTAGTCCTTTTATTATCAAGAGGATCATGTCAGAAGGTGCTACCAAAATTACAGATTTGGATGGGGACAAGATGCTTCGCCCAATCAACATGAATAGACTCCGAAGATACAACATTTGAAAAGGAAAAAAAAAAAAAAAAAGCCCACTAGGTTGAAAACTCGAAAAGGTGATCTAGGCAAAAGATAAGGGCAAAGACCATGGGCATGGTGAAAATTCCTCAAAGGATGTCATAGGCAAAAATTACATGGCATGGAAAAAAGAAAAAAAAATTATGACCATAAGCAAAGATAATAAACTGGTGGTTCTCTCATTGCTCAAATTATAAGATGATAAATTGTTTCTATAAGGGATATGGAACATTCTAGTCTTTTATTAAATTCATAAGAAAAGACACGAGAATCAGAAAGTGCAGAAAAGTAAAATTTGGGGCACATCAAGGTGGTCGATCAGTCTTTCTTTCTTTTTATTGGACCTTTTATAAGCTTTCTTAACTATGTGAACCCACTTCATGACAGCCCTATGTTATTTCTTATATCCAGCAAATTGGAGCCTTTCATATGGCCAAATCTGGAAGAGGTACAAGAGAAGGAGAGACGATGTGAGAGAAAGGAAAGGAAAAAAAGAGAGAAAAAATATAAATAATAAAAATGAGTTCAAAGATGATATAAGGAGCCTTAATGGGTTGAAAACCAAAAGGCGATCCATGCAAAAGTTAAAGGAATCCCGCTAGGTCGAAAACCTAGACAAAAATTAGGGATTGAGAGAAAGATTCATCCATTTTAACTTGATGGTATGGAAAGGTATAAGAGAGAGACTAAAGGGACTACTCAAGGCACAATTCAAGCACAGAGTTTCCAAGAACAATAGAATGGCTTAAAGTACCCACAAGTTTGTAATTTAGGTACATATCCCAAATAAAAGCATAAATGTAAAAGGTGTTCTTAAAATAAAACCCAATGTCTCAAACAAAGTCTAAAAGTGCAAGCATCTGTGCTAAAAAGAATAATAATAAAAGCAACAAAAAGAAAAAGTATGCTACGCTATGTTGTGCTGTATTTGTGTTTGTGTCTGTCTGTCGACAGGATCACCGGAAGCACCTCTTCCTCAGTTGATAGCTTGGACTCAACTCTAAACCTCCCGCACCATCTCCGCCATCATCATCATCATCATTATCGTCCTCCTCATCATCCCTGCTACCTACAGCTGTCAAGAGTACTCAATCAGCTCCAGCTTATGGTTTTCCACAAGCTAAAGAGGCTCCTCATGCTCTTGGATAGTAGGCTGAATTTTGAAGGAAAGGTTGTTAGAACAAGTGCTGGGATGCAAGAATAGAAAGGAAAGAGAACTCACCGCCTAGGTGCCTTTAGGGAAAAGGTAGCCTGTGACATTTGTATTGCTCTCAACAGGACGCTCCCAAGCAAAGCCATTAGGGCCATAGGCATAGACCGACCAGGGCAAATGGGGAGGATCAATAAGAGCACCGGCAGTAGGGTCCTCCTAACATAAGTGTTTCATTTAAGTGTTACTAGTGTACAAGAATGCAAAAGATGACTGATTAAAGAGGAGCAAGAACACATACCAGAACAGTGAAGGAAGGCATGAGGCGAGTCCTACTGAACTCATCATAATCTAGCTCATCCGTGACTCGATTGGTGAAGGGGATACCCAACCTCCACAAGTCGTGCTCCACATTTGTCATGGAATGAAGAGCAAGCATGAACACTAGAGGGTCCATAAGGACCCAAGCCACGTCCTCACCTGCCAACTGGCAGCACACCTTCTCCGCCAAGTAGATCACCCTTAATCCACTACTCTCAAAGGGCTAAAAGAGACTAGAAGCAAGTATGGCAGCTGCTTCCAAGCCCAAGTGCGCTACAAGGGCAGCTTCGGCCCAAGGACTCCATATGATCTATAACAACACATGGGGTTAGAAAGGGAACCTTAAGAAGCATGCAAATAGTGAAAGCAATATGTGCCTAACTTACATTATCGGAAGAGAGCCTATCATGGTGAGACCAAAGCAATGTAATCCTCCTCAAGTCCACCGTAGCCCCATAGCAATGAGACCATACTCCACGGCCCAGCGCTAAAAAATATGATAGTGTACAAGATTCAGAAAGAATAATTTGCAAGATGACATTGTGCAAGATTCAGAAATGATAGTTTGCAAGATGATAGTTTACAAGATTCAGAAATGATAGTTTACAAGATGATACTTTGCAAGGTCTAGATATGGTACAGTTTGCAAGACATATATGGTAGGGTAACAGTTTGCAAGATATGGGTATGGATAGGCCAAACACATCAACCCCCAGTTGGCTGCCCGAGCCTTCTCAAAGTCTCTGAAAAGGGCCAACCACCTCAAAGACACTGGCTGCCCATCATTGGCGAATAGGTACGCCCCTAACAGGTATAGTAGAAAGACCTTAGCCATCCAAAGGTGTTGGGACATATGTGATTCACATATTAGGAACATATGTCACTATTTTATGTAATTGGCTAATCCTTTGATAAAACGCACTTTACTTGTAATTGAATAGATCTAGGATGTGTTTAATGCTTCAAGAAACCTTGTTTCAAGATCAAGTATTAAATCCATGCAAGTCTGTCCAAGATTCAAGTGTGAAAAGTGCTGTTAATTAAAGCTCGATAGCTAGCTATCTATCAAGACCTGTAGAGCTGTTGAAGCTCGTATCTCGACAGCAATTCGATAGATAGGGTATCTGTCGAGGTTTATGAAACTCAGTTTTTCAGGACTATTTTCATTCAATCCGTGATTGTATGTTTGGGCTTTCTTTTCTCACAACCCTAAACATATATAAGGATTGTTTTGAGGGCCGTCAAAGGTTGCTCGTGCGTGTGGCAAAGTTTGTTCATGCAAATTATGACCGGAGACTGAATTTGCCCTAGTTCATCTCTCTCTTGAAGAAATTGCTGTGTTTGTACACCATAGGGTTTTGTGACTAAGCAACTTCATGATATTCATTGTCTAGATGAACTAAAGAACTTTGCAGCCAACATCCTTCTCTAGTTGGTGAATTAAGTCGCGTACTAGGATTCGCGCAATTGGTTAGTCACGTACTGGGAGCCGTGTAATAGAAGGAGAGATTGCCACTACAAAACAAGTCCAATTGGGTGTTAGGGTAAGGGTTCAATTGTAGGTTGGTATAAAGTATTAGGATTCCTTTACTTGTAACCGCTTGTTGTGATAATAGTAGATTCTCAAGAGTGGTGACCTTAAAATCACTCGGTGGGATTTTTACCGTGTAGGTTTTCCCTATTCATAAACAAATCACCTGTGTCAATTTATTTTCCGCTACATACTTTAGTTAATTGGTGATTTGTTTGTGCTACCACACATCTCGCATGTTAATGTTGGGGTTTATGCCCTAAAATCCAATTTATTGGCATGTCATAAATAATTAAATTGTTTAATTATATGAGACTATTTATAAATGAACTAATGGGACATTATCTTAGTCCATGAGACGCATAGTATGTGATTTATATGATTTAGTCACAGAAGATATAAATCACAAGTTCTTTGTAAATTCAGAAATTTAGTTTGTAGTCGGTGATGAAATTGGGCGTTTCATCTGCGAAGACTATAACATATCAACTAAGATGATTTGTCTTGATCATGGAAATGGAGATTTCTAGTTGGTATGTTGATATGTTTTAAGAGTTAAGACATATTGAACTGAACCGCTGTGAGATTTTGTAACGACCCAAGGAAAAGCGCTAGCCACATCTGCGCTATACCTCAAAAGGACTAGTCACTATTGAGGCTCCTTGTAGTTGTTAATAAAGCCCAGATCTACCCAGTAAATACCCGATGTGGGACTCATCACACACCCACACACATCACACAATCAATCAATCAATCAAATTGGGGCATCACAATCTCCCCCACTTAAATCCCTAACGTCCTCGTTAGGGCCCACTTTGTGGTGTAGTGTTTCCGAGCCCACACGGGGTTACCGAGTCGGCTCTGATACCATAACTGTAACACCCCAAACCCTTAATAAGGATTTAGATGCATAACCTGTCTTAGAAATAATCAACAATGACATAATGGAACAGAGCGTAATATTTATCCTCAAATAAACTTCTTGAATATCATCAGATTTCCTTAACAATCCATAAAAACAAAACAACAATAATATTCTTTTTGAATGTAAAATCTCCAAATAACATCTCAAAATAGTTCCAAAATAATAATCTCATTGTCCTGAAACAATTTTACTAAAACAATTCTGCAACTATCACGCTCCAAACGAAGTCGTCCATCTAAGGCTCCACTGATCTACCACCAAAAGACACTCCATAACTCTAATCTGAAAGGATGGAAAAAGGGGTGAGCTAAAGGCTCAATAAGAGACTACAAACATGAGGATGTCTTCCAAAACAAAACGATAATATCATTGACAAAATATAGTCATCACGATACAATTAAAATTAGTTTAAACTGTAATATAATATATTCTATAAAGCTGTTAAAATAAAACACTTCACTATAACACTGTAAACATTAATAAAATAATGACCACATTTATATGCCAATATGCACCAAATAGGTAGAAACAATTTTATTTTGAAAATAAGCAATTTTCCACCTAAAAGAACAGTAGTAAATAAACAGTAATTCAATATGAAAAATATTAGTCAAACACAGACAAAAGCTGCTAAACACTCGGTGGGTGATTTCCCATGGGAACAATAACACTAACCTCAAAGAGGCAACACTAGCTCCGAAGAGCAACAATAACACTGCACCACACCACACTAACACTACTTCGGCCGAAGACCAACACTTAACCCTGTGTTGGCAAAGGTTGCAGACTGTCTAGTTGACCATTTGAAACACTCTTGACATATATAGTTTCACAATAATATACAATAAATAATAGAGTTTGAGTATGTATAAAGCACTAACAATGGTATAAGTCTTTGAAACTTCACTTTTGCAATTATGTGTATGTATATATATATAAATATATTTTTACCACAATTGTATATATATATATATATAAATATAAATATATACGTCTTGAGAGACGTCATGTGTTGAAGTCTACTTACTTCTAGTGGCTAAACCAAGCTTCACTTCAATTGCTCGAAACGACGTCAACTAGAACCTAAATAATAATTAGATAACTCAATAAGGGCAGGTTCTTTAATAACCCCAAAGTCCTCTTGATAAAACAATTCCTCAACCACTATGAAGATTTGGCAAGATAAAATTTAACGTGTCTTTCTAATATAACTCCAAACCTATTCTAGATTAAAATAATAGTATAGCATTCCCTAACCTAACATCTAATATTTATATATATATACATACACATAATTGCAAAAGTGAAGTTTCAAAGACTTATACCATTGTTAGTGCTTTATACATACTCAAACTCTATTATTTATTGTATATTATTGTGAAACTGTATATGTCAAGAGTGTTTCAAATGGTCAACTAGACAGTCTGCAACCTTTGCCAACACAGGGTTAAGTGTTGGTCTTCGGCCGAAGTAGTGTTAGTGTGGTGTGGTGCAGTGTTATTGTTGCTCTTCGGAGCTAGTGTTGCCTCTTTGAGGTTAGTGTTATTGTTCCCATGGGAAATCACCCACCGAGTGTTTAGCAGCTTTTGTCTGTGTTTGACTAATATTTTTCATATTGAATTACTGTTTATTTACTACTGTTCTTTTAGGTGGAAAATTGCTTATTTTCAAAATAAAATTGTTTCTACCTATTTGGTGCATATTGGCATATAAATGTGGTCATTATTTTATTAATGTTTACAGTGTTATAGTGAAGTGTTTTATTTTAACAGCTTTATAGAATATATTATATTACAGTTTAAACTAATTTTAATTGTATCGTGATGACTATATTTTGTCAATGATATTATCGTTTTGTTTTGGAAGACATCCTCATGTTTGTAGTCTCTTATTGAGCCTTTAGCTCACCCCTTTTTCCATCCTTTCAGATTAGAGTTATGGAGTGTCTTTTGGTGGTAGATCAGTGGAGCCTTAGATGGACGACTTCGTTTGGAGCGTGATAGTTGCAGAATTGTTTTAGTAAAATTGTTTCAGGACAATGAGATTATTATTTTGGAACTATTTTGAGATGTTATTTGGAGATTTTACATTCAAAAAGAATATTATTGTTGTTTTGTTTTTATGGATTGTTAAGGAAATCTGATGATATTCAAGAAGTTTATTTGAGGATAAATATTACGCTCTGTTCCATTATGTCATTGTTGATTATTTCTAAGACAGGTTATGCATCTAAATCCTTATTAAGGGTTTGGGGTGTTACAGATTTATTATTCTCCTAACGACTGTCAATTGAATAATAAATCTCACGACTTCTATTTTCATCAGCTCTAAATCCTGAGAGAATAATGGACCTGATCATGAGATGTAGGTCTATAAGCTACGGTCAAAACCTTAGTATTTTGGGCAGCTGCATTCAGTGTTGATGGAACATATATTCTCAAGATGGAATTCATAATCTCTTAATGTAGATATAAAATATTCCCTTGAGATAAGTTTAATGGGTTTGGTTATACAGAGAGTTGGGCCCAACCACTTTAGTAAAGAGTTACTAAAGTATATATTTATGGAATTGGATTTCATAAATATATGGTGAATAACTCAAAAGGATTAAACCGGGTACTCAAGGATTAAGATGTAGTAATCTTCAAAGTGGCAATCTATATTCATAACTTTGTATTACTACGAATATTTTAATGAAGAGGTTGCATATATAATAAAGTCTTGGGATATAATTTATTAATAAGGCCTAGAGTGCAATTATATTCATATAGTAGTATTGAATATAATTAATGGTAACTTTGGACTTGTCAAGAGTTGACAGAAAAGCCCAAGGCCCATTGGAGCTAGAGTCTTATTTGTTCCCTTTTGGTCCCACTCCAAGCCACACACTAGAGCCCAATTGGAATGGCCCAAAAGGCTAGCCCAATTAAATAATTAGTTATATATAAGGAGAGAAACATGCAGAATTTCATAAGTCTTTTCATGAGTTTTTCCATAAGTGTTTTTCATCAAGATTACACAAGGAATGAAATGGTTTGTATGTGAGTGTTGGACACTACCTTGTTCTCTCCTTAGAAACTGATTGAGAGACCACACATCTTGGGTATTAAGTGGAATTGGAATGAAGATTAAAAGTCTTCCCAAGAACTTCTGATTTTTGGTTTTGAATTTCACCACACCAAGGTACGCTTTCTTGTTCTTAAATTCTGAAACTTTCATAGTGCATGTTATCAATTGCGAATGAAGTAGATCCGTTAATTTTTCATTGCGTATGTTTTGTATATGACACAAACATGTATTTTCCCAATAATTGGTATCGGAGCGGTCTTCAATTCGAATATGAATAACATGTTTTGTGAGTTTTAGAATTAGAGATAACAGTTTCTATATGTTAGAAGATTATCTATGCATTTAATTTTCTGCATGGTAGTTGAAACTATAATTTGATAAAAACTGATATTGATGTTTTGATGTTGTTTAAATCTGAATTTAAGTCTGTTAAATTCATCTTTAAGGCTATAGCATCAATGGAATTCAGTTTTGATATCAAATTCTGCATATCATGTTCATATGATGGTTGTTTGTTCATGAAAAATTTTTGGAAACTGTTTGCAACTACTCTAGAAAAACTGAAAACACGGGTTTTTCGCGGGTTAACTTCCTGCGAAGTTACTCGCGAAAAATGATTCTGAAGACAAAAACTTTTCGCGGGTAAGCTTTACTCGCGAACCAATCGCGAGACAATAGCGAAAATTTCTGTCTGATTTTTTGTGTTTTCAATTTTTTGTCTTAAATAATTTTCGTGGGAAATGTTTAATCGCGAGATACCCACGAGACAGTAGCGAAAGTTTTTGTCTGAATTTTGTGTTTTTCGTGGGAAGAGCTTAGTCGCGAGATTCTCACGAAAATACATTTGAAGAGAATTTTAAATATTTTCTAAATATTTTCAAATGTATAAAGTGTAAGGAAATGTGTGATGAGATTACACATGGTTCTAACTAAAATACCTAATGAGATCAAATGTATTAGTTAAATAGAACTCTTAGTCCTAAATAGTTTAGGACTTGTCTTTTAAGAAACATTCTAATGAGATTGGAATTGTTGTATGATTATTGTTGGGAAAATACATGTTCGTATCACATACAAAACATACACAACAGAAAATTAACGAATCTACTTCATTCGCAATTGATAACATGCACTATGAAAGTTTCAGAATTTAAGAACAAGAAAGCGTACCTTGGTGCGGTGAAATTAAAAACCAAAAATCAAAAGTTCTTGGGAAGACTTTTAATCTTCACTCCAATTTCACTTAATGCCCAAGATGTGTGGTCTTTCAATCAGTTTTCAAGGAGAGAACAAGGGAGTGTCCAACACTCACATACAAACCATTTCATTCCTTATGTAATCTTGATGAAAAACACTTATGGAAAAACTCATGAAAAGGACTTCTGAAATTCTGTATGTTTCTCTCCTTATATACAACTGATTATCTAATTGGGCTAGCCTTTTGGGCCAATCCAATTGGGCTCTAGTGTGTGGCTTGGAGTGGGACCTAAAGGGAACAAATAAGACTCTAGCTCCAATGGGCCTTGGGCTTTTCTGTCAACTCTTGACAAGTCCAAAGTTACCATTAATTATATTCAATACCACTATATGAATATAATTGCACTCTAGGCCTTATTAATAAATTATATCTCAAGACTTTATTATACATGCAACCCCTTCATTAAAACATTCGCAGTAATACAAAGTCATGAATATAGACTGCCACTTTGAAGATTACTACATCTTAATCCTTGAGTACCCGGTTTAATCCTTAATGTTATTCATCATATATTTATGAAATCCAATTCCATAAATATATCCTTCAGTAACTCCTTACTAAAGTGGTTGGACCCAACTCTCTGAATAACCAAACCCATTAAACTTATCTCAAGGGAATATTCTATATCTCCGTTAAGAGATTATGAATTCCATCTTGAGAATATATGTTCCATCAACACTAAATGTGGCTGCCCAACATACTGAGGTTTTGACCGTAACTTATCGATCTCACTCCTGATATATCAAAACAACCTACATCTCATGATCAGGTCCATTATTCTCTCTGGATTTAGAGTTGATGTAAATAGAAGTCGTGAGATTTATTATTCATTTGACAGTCGTTAAGAGAATAATAAATTTCATAGCGGTCCAGTTCAATATGTCTTAACTCTTAAAACATATCAACATACCAACTAGAAATCTTCCATTTCCATGATCAAGACAAATCATCTTAGTTGATATGTTATAGTTTTCGCAGATGAAACGCCCAATTTCATCACCGACTACGAACTACATTCTGAGTTTACAAAGAACTTGTAATTTATATCTTCTGTGACTAAATCACATAAATCGCATACTATGCATCTTATGGACTAAGATAATGTCCCATTAGTTCATTTATAAATAGTCTCATATAATTAAACAATTTAATTATTTATGACATGCCAATAAATTGGATTTTAGGGCATATACCCCAACAATTATAAGTCCTTGATTTATTTTTGTAAGAAGTTTAAACCCCTTAAACCCAAACAGATTAACCTAGATAATTAGCCAATTGATTAACTTAGGTAAATTAAACAAATCTAGGTTAACACAAATATATCATATCATGCAAAAGTGCGGAATAATAAAGAACACATGATATGATGACCCAAGAAACCAAACCGGTAAAAACCTGAGGAGGATTTAACCTAGCTATTCTCAAGGTAAAACGAATTCACTATGAAAGAATTAAAGTTTACACAATAGAAACTTAGACCACTAACATCCTATTGCTACTTGCTTGTAGGAAACTTACTACCACTTGCTTGTAGGAAACTTACTACCACGACCACGTAACAGCTCCGAGACCACGGACTCCTTCTTTCCTTGAATTCTCAGCAAAGCACAAGCACACCTGCTTGTATATCTTAAAGCTCTTTTATTTTGCAATTGTATGATTACCAATCTCTTGACATGAATCTAGAGTTTGGAAATCCTAAGTGTATGTGAAGATAAACACCTCTAGATCTAACAATTAGATTCACAAACACAGCAATCAGAACTCTAAAAACGTGGCTAGGGTTTTCCCTTATATACTTAGGGCAAAACATAAAACCCTACACGTTAAATGGGCTAGGGCTGAGTTGGAAAATTCTGCAGAAAAATGATCTGCACGACTTTCGATCTATCGAGTCTAATACTCGATCGATCGAGCCTGACAAATCTGCACAGTGAATTCTACAGTAACTCGATTCCAACTTTACATAATAAGACATACTTTGAGCAAGTCTAAAAACAAGACTAAAGATTTTTTTTCATCATGGTTTGCCAACATTACAAATTGAAGTTCTAATACATTAGTTCCTAATTCCTTAGAACCTAACAAACTCCCCCTTTGGCAATCTGTGACAAAACACAGACTTAACAAAAAGCTCAAAGTTCACAAAATAAACAGCCCATTACAAAAAAAAAAAAACCCTACTAACAAATTCAATCTAACTACTATCTATCAGTTGCAAAAGTAGACAGCAGCATGATTGAATCATCCTGTATATTCCTGTAACACTTAACAAACACATAAACGCATGTGTGGAAAATACAAGTAACATAAGTAAAAAACTTCTTGATTTCACATAACACAAAATTAAGACATATATCATGAATAACATCATAAATATAAATCGATAAGCAATGTAACATAGTGAAACAAAAAACATATACAAAAAAATGTATCTTAAATATATCTCCCCTATCATGAGCCAAAAATTAACATACACAGTGAAGCACCTAGATACAGTCTAAAAAACTCCACAAGCTCCTCAGTATCACAAAAAGATACAAAAACTCCCCCTAAGACAAAAATCTCCCCTACAAGGTATGTACTCCACAATAGAATGTACTCCCCCTTTTTGTGACGAATTGCCAAAGGGCACTCACTCATCATCACAAGGAGGCGGCGGAGGAGAACGACGAAAAATTACCAAATCCGCTCTCAAAGCTCGAAGCTCATCAAGTACATCCACCAGAAGCTGACCATGAGCCGCCTGAACGGTCATGACAGTGTCCAAAGTCTGACAAATATCAGAAACATTCGAAGGAGATGGTGGAAGAACATCAGCAGCAGCAGCAGCAGAATCAGTAGACGTCTCAGCTGCAGGAGCATCTGTAGAAGAAGAAGGAGGTGGAGTAACACCAGAAGGCTCTACCTTAGGACGCTTAGAGCTAGCTCGAAGCTGAATAGCCCTTTGCCTCAGAAAGGTAGCACCAATAGGAGCAATAATGTGAACAGGCTCAGAAGCAGGGAAATCACTTAAACCTAGATGAAGAAGAATCCTATGAATAAAGACAGGAAAGAATAAAGCATGAGCCATAGAACTACTTCGATGCACTTCGTTCAAAGAACGAAGAAACAGATGAGGAAAGCTGATAGGAGCATTAATGACAAAAGCATACAAAAACACACATCGCTCAATCGGGATAGTGTGAAGATGAGAAATGGGTCACAAGGAATGACATGCAATCCTAAAGAAAAGATAGTGGATCTCAAAAAGCTCAGCAGATGTGATCCGAAGATCAGAACCCCACTGGATAGAAGACCCAGTGATGTAAGACATCACGTCATCAAGAGGAGGAGACTTATCATAGGGAAAGACAGGATGAACAACCACAGGCACCCCAAGAGCATCAGACACTACCGAAGGGGTAATGCGATACTCCACACCTCGTATCCAACTCTTAACAAGAGTGTTGGCATCATAGATATGGATAGAGAGGTTCGAGTAGAACTCTCTAATTAGGGGAGCCGAAAGCGGATGATCTATATCAAGCAAAGGAAGCCAGCCCCGACGCTCAAAATTACGCCTCACCTCCTCATCTACCTCATCTAAAATGACCCTACGCTTACCCCAAATATGACGCCAAAGGTTAAGAGTCTCACATGTTTCCTGATTTTTCTCACTCAAGAACCTATCACTATCAAAGGACGGGGAAGAGACAGAAGTCCTATGTGCTCTGGTTTTCCTAGGCATGATGCTAAGGACAGAATTGAGAGACACAGATAGAAAAGGACAAAAACAGGAAAACCAAAGGCAGACTGCAAGTTAGCACAAAAAAAAAAAACTATAGAAATAAAAATCTATATGATGCATGAGTAAGATAATCAAATGATGCATGAACTAATGCAGTGACATAGTTCAAATATGATCCAAATTTACAAAATTGGCTTGAGCATGAAATTTATATCAAAAATTCCCAATTTAGAAAAATCCAATTTCACAAAACTTAACAAATTGAGAAATTGATCATCACAACAGATAGGAAACACAATATAATGATCAAATTAATCAATCTAACAAGCCAATTTCTTCAATTTATATCAAATTGAACAAAAACCCCAAATTCGGCAATTTCAAGCACTAGATTTTCAAATTTTCCATAAAACACCAAATTAACCAAATTAAACCACTTATAATACTTGTATATGGTGTCCCCACAAAAACCCATTGATTTATTGTGATAGAAAACAATCAGAATCATCACAAATTCAAAAAAGAAAAAGCCTAAAAATACCCAATGAAATGCATGAAATTTTGCATGAAAAACTGAAAATAAAACCAAAAAGAGGGGTAAAAGAATCTTACCGGCCTTGGGAGAGAGATTCTTTGCAAAAAGAATGGAGGAAAATGACAAAAATAGCAGAAAGTTGCTTGACCGGTTGGTGAGAGAAGAAAAAAAATTTGAAAAGTTTGAACACGTGATGAACATAAGAAAACAAATCCCTTTTTAAAAACCATCAGCTCGATTTTCGATCGATCGAAAATTAGATTCGATCGGTCGAAAATCCTTCGATTGATCCAAAACCAATCAAGTACCGATCGAAACACACAGAAACTTTTCAAGATTTTTTAAACAATTTCGATCGGTCGAAAAACAGATTCGATCGATAGAAATTCTGGAAAAAATAAATTTTTGAAAAACAAAGCATTTTTAGTGCAAAAACTCCTCAAAGCATTAGATTTTATGAATAAAATGCATGAGTATCAGATGAAATGTTTTTCAAAAACACATGTAGTTATCCCAGATCCCCCAAAACAAGATTTTCTTTTAATTTCCCTCAAGAACTCAAACAGCAAACATGTTCTGCATCAATTTCAAGAAATTTTCAAACTTGGTTGGTTAGACCAAAAATACACACAATAACATGTACACAGTTTAGCAGAGAATAACTTGTGTAGTGTGTGCAACTAGCAGAAGCTTGAGAAACATGTGAGATGATATGCACATAGTGATTAATCACAATTTCTACAAAATTCATCACATGAATTTGAAAGAGACTGTAACTTAAAGAGTTATATCATATAACTCTCACATCTCCTAGAATAAAAGCTTGCAATCATGTAAGTTTCTTGATTTGCCTCATAATTAATATCAATTTTAATTGATCAAAAACTTATTAACAAAGCTGGGATAATGTACACACCAATATTATTTGAATTGTGAATTTATTATAGCCCAATAATGTACACACCAATTTTAGCATTTTAATAGAGGCTACACCTTATGTTCTTGTTGTGCATGTGCTACACTTTCTCGAGCACAAAATCATACGATATGCACTAAGGTGTTCATGATTGGCTAATAAACAGTGGTGAGATGGTTATTTATGCCTTTCTCAAAAAATTCAAGTTCGACAATCAAAGACATATGTCTTCAAGATCAAGATCATGTGATCAACAACTATAACATCTTCCCACACAACATGCACTACAAAACTCACACTAGTAAAGTGCAATAAAATAAGCTCATCTAAGCTAAACAAAGTACAAAAACATGTTATGCAAAATAGATTGACCAACCTAATCTTCAAATTCAAGAAAAGTATAGCAAAAACACATTTTGCACACTTTTTTTTTTATATATAAAGGAAAAAAACAACCTAGAATGAAATGCATGAATGTTATGCAAAGCAAATCCTAAAAAAAATGGTCACAAAAGATAGAACAATGAAGCACAAGGACCATGTCAGACAGACTCAATTAGATCGAGCCTTTTGCATCCAAAACCTTTTAGATGCAACTTTTGTATTGGAGTTATGATTCACATTAGAATTATGAGCAACTCCAGGATTGGAATAAAGGTTTAATGCCTTTACCAATTCACCAATAAGTACCATAGGATCTTGTGCTTGTGGCACAGGTACTTTAGATTTATTTACTCGCTTTGCAGCTTGCAACTTGAAACAATTTGGACGAATGTATTCAGATTTTTCACAAAAATGACAAACCCATGCAGGCTTATCAAGCAATTTGCCCTTAGAAGAATTAGAAGCTCTAGAATGAGACTTTTGAAGATCAACCCTAATCTTCCTAGGTGGAGTAACATCTACAGATTTAACAGGTTCACTCATCAAAGGTTTGACAATCTCACTCTTAGGAGGTTCAGTAGAGGGAACAAAGTTTGTGAAATGAGATTCAAACACAAAGATGCTTTCCACAAAACCTAAGCCAGTTTTGTCAGAAGGAGACTTTTGAACACTCAACATGTGATCAAGTTTGGAGCTTGCAGACCTATTAGATTGTTCTCTAGCAACAGATTATTCAAGTTCCAAATTTTTAACTTTATCAAGTAAAAGCATGTTCTCAGTTTTCACATTATTCAAAAGCTTATTAGCATCAAACAATTTCACAAGCAAATTCTTCTTATCAAGTTCAAGAGATGCAATTTTCTTTAAGCCTAAATCCACATGCGTAGCATCCTTTGCAGCAACTTTACAAAGTTTATTAAAGGCTTCCTGTAAATCTGCATCTTCAGAGAGTTCCCTATCAGAAGGGTTCTCTTCAACAGACACGCTTTCATTAACTACAGTAGTAGCAGTGAAAGCAATGAAGTTTCTATCCTCGTCACTAGCGGATTCATTGTCAGAAACTTCATCATCACTAAGGGTCACAGCCATAGCCTTACCCTTAGACTTCAAGTATGTAGGAAATTCAGATTTCATATGACCATACCCTTGACATCCATAACATTGTTTTCCCATAGAATTATTAGAGGGTTGACCAACTTTCTCTTTAGGTTTTTCAGTGTTATTAACCTTAGTGGGATCATTCCTCCTAAAATTTCTAGGTTCAGCAGTGTTCTTGCCTCTTGCCCTTCTGTTATTGTTCCTAAAAAAGTTTCTAAAGTTCTTGGCAAGATAGGCAATCTCTGTCGCAAAGAGTTCATCATCAAATCCACCATCCTCAACATCATCAACAGACTTAAGAGCCATTGATTTGGATTTGTTAGTCTTGGGTAGGTCCAACTCATAGGACTAAAGAGATCCTACAAGTTCATCAACAGGGATGGAGTCAACATCCTTGATTTCAGTGATGGCAGTCACTTTAGGTCTAAAATCCTCAGTCAAAGATCGAAGAATCTTCCTAACAATTTTAGGTTGATCATAGATTTCACCCAAATTATATGCAGAATTAAAAATATCATTCATTTTAGCATAGAACTCATCAAAAGATTCATCATCATTCATTCTAATGCCTTCAAATCTAGTAGTCAATTGCTGCAACTTATTAATCTTAACTGCCTTTGTGCCTTCATGCACAGTCTGGAGGATTTTCCAAGCAATATGAGCAGCCTCAACATTAGAGATTCTCTTAAATTCCTCCATAAAGACAGCATTGAAAAAAGCATTCATAGCTTTGCTATTGAAAGCAGCTGCCTCCTTTTGAGAAGTTTTCCACTCACTCACAGGAGTAGTGGGCTTCTCCCATCCATATTCAACAGAGTTCCAGACTCTCTCATCAATAAATTTCAGGAATGCTTTCATTATTACTTTCTAATAAGCATCATTATTTCCATCAAAATGAGGTGGAACAACAAGAGATGTCCGTGTTCCATGACAACAGGGGTCAAGGATCAGCTCAAAGATCAAAGGATCAAAAACAAAAAACTACCCACTCTGATACCACTTGTAAGAAGTTTAGACCTTTTAAACCCAAACAGATTAACCTAGATAATTAGCCAATTAATTAACTTAGGTAAATTAAACAAATCTAGGTTAACACAAATATATCATATCATGCAAAAGTGCGGAATAATAAAAAACACATGATATGATGACCCAGGAAACCAAACCGGTAAAAACCTGAGGAGGATTTAACCTAGCTATCCTCAAGGTAAAACAAATTCACTATGAAAGAATTGAAGTTTACACAATAGAGACTTAGACCACTAACATCCTATTGCTACCTGCTTGTAGGAAACTTACTACCACAACCACATGACAGCTCCGAGACCACGGACTCCTTCTTTCCTTGAATTCTCAGTAAAGCACAAGAACACCTGCTTGTATATCTTGAAGCTCTTTTATTCTGCAACTGTATGATTACCAATCTCTTGACTCATAGAGTTTGGAAACCCTAAGTGTATGTGAAGGTAAACACCTCTAGATCTAACAATTAGATTCACAAACACATCAATCAGAACTCTAAAAACGTGGTTAGGGTTTTCCCTTATATACTTAGGGGAAAACATAAAATCTTACACGTTAAATGGGCTAGGGCTGAGTTGGAAAATTCTGCAGAAAAACGATCTGCACGACTTTCGATCGATCGAGTCTAATTCTCGATCAATCGAGCCTAACAGATCTGCACAGTGAATTCTGCAGTAACTCGATTCCAACTTTACATAATAAGACATACTTTGAGCAAGTCTAAAAACAAGACTAAAGATTGTTTTGATCATGGTTTGCCAACATTACAAATTGAAGTTCTAATACATTGGTTTCTAATTCCTTAGAACCTAACAATTTTAATTAGAAGTTTTAATGAGATTAAAGCTTAATTAAAAGGTATATATTTTTTCTAATGAGATTAGAACTTTTTATTTAGTAAATTAAGGATAGAGTTCTATATAACTAATTTTTGATTCATTAGTGTTTAAGGAATCCTAAATAGTTTAGGACTTCCATTTTAGTTAGCCATTCTAATCAGATTAGAGTCTTTAACAAGTGCAAGGTTATTAGTTGTGATGGGATTACAATTATTTAAAGAAAAACCTAAATAATGAGTGGGAGTGCTGAAATAACCCTTTTGTTAAGTTTATTGTAATGTGAATAGATACCTTATCTTAACTTCGAGTCTTGCATTCCATGCGGAGGGTATTTATTTCACAGATTACAAGGTTAAACTTTTTTGTGATTTCACGACTGTTCGTTACGCTTTTGTGACATGACTTAGTAACATCACATCGTATTTA
The DNA here is from genome assembly GCA_033629205.1 of Lithocarpus polystachyus. NCBI lineage: Eukaryota > Viridiplantae > Streptophyta > Magnoliopsida > Fagales > Fagaceae > Lithocarpus > Lithocarpus polystachyus. Next base: position 36,620,974 of record CM066171.1, on the reverse strand, counting down.
AACAATTAAACACATTTGATGTGTAGGGTTAAAATTGTGGTGAGATCACAATAATTTCAGGACAATCTACTTGTTTTAAAATTTCTAGTGGGAGAGAAATTCAAGGGTTGATTCTCACGACCTCCATTGTCGGTTTATAGTAGTGTGATTAGGCACCTTGCCTTGGCGTATATGCCTTGCTCCCTTCAGAGGGTGTTTAATTCATGGTACTACAGGTTAAACTTCTTAATGATGGATGAAGTGTGTTTTTACATCAAGAACGACTACGCTTCTATGGAGTTACTTGGTGACTCATATTGAGTCTAGGCAATGGTATACACTAGGTTAAGTGTAATGTTAACCTCCCTTCGGAGCTATGTCATTATTACTTAGAGGCTAAAGGAAAAGCGGCAAATTATTTTTGTTTGGTAAGAATTACCATGATAGCATTAATAATGAGAAAAATTCTCGCCTGATCATAGTGATTGATATGACCTCGCTTCCGAGGAATATTAATTGCAGGATTAGGTTGTCATTGCACCTAGTATAGTATTTTTAGGTTTCATACTATATGATTATGGATGCAAAATATAATGTCCCAATAATTATGTTCATAGTCTCAAAATAAAGTTGTCATTAATTTTGTTCTCTAGCTACTATTTTAATTGAATCACATTAACTAAGAACTAATTTTGGACATGGTACTTAAAGGAGCTGAAGTACATAAATATGTTTTGATTCAGCATTGTCATAATTTCCTATGCATGATGCATTGATGGAGGATAGCTTATGATTTGATCATAATCTCCATTGAAATGCTAAAATGTTACATTGGCTTCTATCTCAATTGTACTACAGCATGAGATGCAAGAGTTAGTACAAGACTTAGACTTTATATTAAGTCTAAATGAGATGTTTGGTATGAATCATATTGAGTGCTAAGAAAAGCTTAAGGAGTTCCAATTCTATGTCATTTTATGAAAATATTTTAATTTTAAAAATTAATTGGAATTCTTGGATGTAGAGATTAAATGTTAATCTCATATGGATATGATCCACAAATCCTTGTTAGAATTATTTGATCAATTCAGATTGTTTTCAAAATAAATTATTTTTATGTTATTTGAATTGATGAGTGAGTTCTACGCAATGGAAGACATCCTAAAAGCTAAAACTAGGATCAATATGATTTAATTCAAATTCTTAGCCTGAACCGAAAGGTAAGGGTGATAAGAAGATGAATTATAATACCAAACAGTTAGACAAGCAAGTTGTCCTAGTAGTTGCCAAAAGGAAATTGGATTCAAAAGCATGACCAAAAGGAAAGTGTTTCTGTTTTGGTAAAGCTAAGCATTGTCCATGATTATTTTCTAGATGGAAATTACATGTTTTACTTTTTAAAGAGAAAGTTTCCATCCTTTGTTATTGTATGTTTTGGCACTTATGCCTAGATCTTATTAATCTAAATGATATTCAAGATTGGTGAAAGATGGGCTTTTAGAACCATTGTTTTGTTAAATTCTCAATCTATGAATTCTATTTAGAGGATAATAAGTTCTAGGACTCCTTTATTGTAAAGGAATAAAGTTTCACTAACTTCTTTAAGTCAGTACAGACATGAAGGATGAATAAGACACTTTTAGAAATAGTAAAGTACATGATAAGTATTTCCATTTGCTTATTTCTTTTGGAGATGTACTCTAATAATTACTATACTTTTTCTAAAGTTGATTTCAAAAGTTTGTTCCTAGGATATTTGTCAAATCGTGGATTGGGTGAAAATCCAGTATATGAAACTTCCATTTTTGGAAATGTCCAGTACTTGTGCTAGAAAGGTAGAAAAATGTGTTTTTATGATGGGTATCCAAAAGGAATTTCAAAAGATTGTTTTGGTAGTCAAAAAGAAAAACAAGATGTTTGTATAGTACAAATACAAAGTTCTTAATGATGACTATCTGAATGATCTTAAAGCAAAACGTATAATTGTTCTAGAAGATAGATGTCAGAATTTGTTGAAAGATAACTATAAAATACAATTAGAAATGAGATGGTTGTATTAGATACACGACAAGGCATTATTCTAGATATATAGCTAGTACACCGGTACAATATTGTAGTGGGAGGATTATTAATTGCCAAATAAATTCATACTTTTAGGATAAACTTTTGAAGTCATTCCACAAGGATATGAATTTGATCCTCAGTCCTACGTAAAAGCATAGATGATATGAATATGGATTACTAGATCAAGGTTATGTGAATAGAATTGGATTCTATTTGAAGTTTAGAACTTGTAGAGGCGCCTAATGTTGGATTCTATTTGATTACCGTCAAAACCTCAGTATGTTGGGCAGCCGCATTTAGTGTTGATGGAACATATATTCTCAAGATGGAATTCATAATCTCTTAACGGAGATATTAAATATTCCCTTGAGATAAGTTTAATGGGTTTGGTTATTCAGAGAGTTGGGCCCAACCACTTTAGCAAGGAGTTACTAAAGTATATATTTATGGCTTTGGATTTCATAAATACATGATGAATAACATTAAGGATTAAACCGCGTACTCAAGGATTAAGATGTAGTAATCTTCAAAGTGACAGTCTATATTCATGACTTTGTATTACTACGAATATTTTAATGAAGGGGTTGCATATATAATAAAGTCTTGGGATATAATTTATTAATAAGGCCTAGAGTGCAATTATATTCATATAGTGGTATTGAATATAATTAATGGTAACTTTCGACTTGTCAAGAGTTGACAGAAAAGCCAAAGGCCTATTGGAGGTAAAATCTTATTTGTTCCTTTTTGGTCCCAATCCAAGCCACACACTAGAGCTCAATTGGAATGGCCCAAAAGGCTAGCCCAATTAGATAATCAGTTATATATAAGGAGAGAAACATACAGAATTTCATAAGTCTTTTCATGAGTTTTTTAATAAGTGTTTTTCATCAAGATTATACAATGAATGAAATGGTTTGTATGTGATTGTTGGACACTCCCCTGTTCTCTCCTTGGAAATTGATTGAGAGACCACACATCTGTTGGGGTTTATGCCCTAAAATCCAATTGATTGGTATATCATAAATAATTAAATTGTTTAATTATATAAGACTATTTATAAATGAACAAATGAGACATTATCTTAGTCCATGAGATGCATAGTATGCGATTTATGTGAAAGGTTACAGAAGATATAAATTGCAAGTTCTTTGTAAACTCAGAATGTAATTCGTAGTTGGTGATGAAATTGGGCGTTTCATCTACGAAGACTATAACATATCAACTAAGATGATTTGTCTTGATCATGGAAGTAGAGACTTCTAGTTGATATGTTGATATGTTTTAAGAGTTAAGACATATTGAACTGGACCGCTGTGAGATTTATTATTCTCCTAACAATTGTCAAATGAATAATAAATCTCACGACTTCTATTTACATCAACTCTAAATCCTGAGAGAATAATGGACTTGATCATGAGATGTAAGTTGCTTTGATATATCAGGAGTGAGATCAAAAGTCATGATTAAAACTTCAGTATGTTGGACAGTCGCATTTAGTGTTGATGGAACATATATTCTCAAGATGGAATTCATAATCTCTTAACGGAGATATAAAATATTTCCTTGAGATAAGTTTAATAGGATTGGTTATTCAGAGTGTTGGGCCCAACCACTTTAGTAAGGAGTTATTAAAGTATATATTTATGGAATTGGATTTCATAAATATATGATGAATAACGTAAATGATTAAACCGGGTACTCAAGGATTAAGATGTAGTAATTTTCAAAGTGGCAGTCAACTTTCATAACTTTGTATTACTACGAATATTTTAATAAAGGGGTTGCATGTATAATAAAGTCTTGGGATATAATTTATTAATAAGACCTAGAGTGCAATTATATTTATATAGTGGTATTAAATATAATTAATGGTAACTTTGGGCTTGTTAAGAGTTGATAAAAAAGCCTAAGGCCCATTAGAGCTAGTGTCTTATTGGTCCCTTTTGGTCACACTCCAAGCCACACACTAAAGCCCAATTGGAAAGGCCCAATAGGCCAACCCAATTAGCTAATCAGTTAGTTATAAAAGGGAGAAACATATAGAATTTTTTATTTTAGAAAAAGGATACATCATTGTGAAGTGGTGTGTATGTGTGAGTGAAACTACTCAATTATTCTCCCTTAGAAACTGATTGAGAGACCACACTTCTTGGGCGTAAAGTGGAATTGGAGTGAAGATTAAAAGTGTTCCCAAGTATTTCTAATCTTTTGTTTTGAATTTTACCGCACCAAGGTACACTATCTCGTTCTTAAATTCTGAAATTTACATAGTGCATGTTATCAATCATGAATGAAATAGATCCATGTTTGTTGCTTCCACTGTGTGTTTTGTATGAGATACAAAACCAGATTTTCCAACAATTGGTATCAGAGCCAGGTTTTTCATCTCATGCTTGTATAACATGTGATTGATATTTAGAATTTAAGAAATCGTTATCTTTGTGTTTTAATTTTTTGCAGTAAAATTTTTTGCATTATTGTGTCCTTGAATGTGTTCTTTTGTAAGACATGGTTTGATGATCATGTAGCATTGGAATTCTGAAAGTTCAAATAGCGTATAAAACACTATGAAAGTTTAGACCCCCAATTTACAAATTACCAATTCAAGCTCTAACACAAACGATAAACGTGCGGAAAATGAATTAAAGCCAAAAACAGAATTGATAAACAATCTTAGTCAAATAAAATCACATCCATAACAGAAATTAAATGACAAAGATAAAGGGAAGAGAGATGCAAACAAAAGGACAACACGAGATGTGTTATCGAAGAGGAAACTGAAGACCTCAGTGAAAAACCTCTCCGCCGCCCTCCAAGCGGTCAAAATGATCCACTAAAGAATGTAGTTGGGATACAAGGACAGCAATAGACCCTCCAAGCCTAATCTACCCAGGTACCTAAGCCCTCCAAGCTTCTTGCTCCAACAAGGTTACGCCGAACCTATTTCTTCTTTAGCTTCCCGGATCCCGCTATTAGTCCATAGCATCTACCAATATAAATTGGCTCCTTCCTAATTGCTTCCCAAAACACCGAAGAGCCTTCTCACATCTATGGGTATAATGAGAAAAGGTTTTGGCTAAAGTACCTCTCAAGGATCTACAATGGAGAGGAAGAGAGTAGAGGAATTTGAAGAGTCACAAAGTTAAGATTGTGGATGAATCAATCTTGTTTTTCTCTAGGGTTTCTCTCACAAAATTCTCTCTGCAAGCTCTCTACATTTCGTAGGTATAAGGGGTATATATACTAATGGGTGTTTGGAATGTGAAGAGACAGATTTTTCACAACAGAGTAGGCTAGCGGCTTGTCCTCGCGGCTTGACTGAGTCGCGAGTTCAAGTCGCGAAGGAACTGAAAGGCCAGACTGGAAATTTTGTCCTATAGTGCGACAGCTGGCACGACGGTTCACATTCTGGCAGCTTCCAGTCGCGAGCCACCCGCGAGATCCAGTCGCGAGTTCTCCTCTGCACGCTTCTCTCATGTGCAACATCTGGCGGCTTGACAGTCGCGAGACACCAGCGAGGTCCAGTTGTGAGTCTCTGTTTTGCAGCACAGTCTTGAGCAAATCTTCACACTCTCTCACACACTACCCTTACATGATTCCCACCTAAATACAGGGTTTCTAAATGCTGAAAATACAAGCAAATTGGCACGGAATAAAGCCAACACAATGGTTGATAAAATTCAACCTTACAATCTCCCTCTTTGGCTATTCTGTGACAAAACCCTACAACAAACTCTAGACTTAACGCGTGAGTTGGGAACAGTTGAACAAAACTTACTCACACCTAACTATAGGATCTGTGAAGCTCTTGAATCATAAGTACAATTATCTCCTGAAAAACAACCACACAATAAGTTCATTGTATGTAGAAAAACTTGTATTGCATATGAAGCAAGCACAATGCGATCAAGCAAAAAGAATTAAAGCAATAGAGCATGGCTTAACCAAAAACAAACAATCACTATAAATAGTGATCACAATGCTCATTCTCACAAGGAATGAACCTCCGGACATGCAATCTAATAAGCTCAATGACAAGTATCATTTGCATGTCCAACACTCAACCAATGCAACAACATTACGTAATTGCATTAAGGATAAAAATCCAACACAGGGCACAAGAGTGATGTACTTAAGGATAAAGGCATTGCATTTAAACATAAAGTACAAAAGCCACAAGGCAAGAAGACAAAGTGCTTACACAAAGTTAGGTACAAAAGATAACCAACATGCCACAAGAGCAAAAGGTACAAATTAAAGGGCTACATAACCATAGGTACAAAATAAACTAAAACTGGATAACATCTAACATATATAAAAACCAGAGTACCAAAACAAAGTACCATATCCAACAGATTATACCAAATGAGTTTAGCAGAAAGATAAATATGTAAATAACACCCCTTGTACAACTTCCCTTTTTCTTTTACTATACTGTGATCACTCCCCTTTTCAATGTACTCCCTCTTTCATTGTTCTCTCCCTTTTTGTCACAAATAGCTAAAGACTGTCCTCAATCTTCTGTTGGATATCATCTAATTGTGCCTCGATGTCGGTGAAGCGCATGTGAACAGAGTTGTTATATTGGATAAGAAGTTTCTCTAGACCGGAAATACACTGATTGACATCGTCAACGAGATTGCTCAGCTTGTCAGCAGGATCACTAGGTTGAGTCCTCGGCGTCCTTATTTTTGGAGTGGGTGTAGAAGGTGTCTCTGTATGCATAGGAATAGTTTGACCAAATGGACTGCTAGGAGCGAATGATTCAGTCTTTGTTGCCATAGAAGAGTGACTCTTACTTGCTTGAAGAGTGAACATAGAAATCGGTCGAGGACATGGCACAATTCTTCCATCTGATATTGGATGTATACCTTCCTGGATCATGATTTTCATAAGAAGACTACTGAAAGGAAGACATGCTCTTGCTACTAATGGAGCCGCAATTTTCCCAATTGTTTGAAAAATATGGACACAGATGTCAATTGGGGCACCAGTAATAAGATCACACAAAAACTGGGCTCTTCCAAAATTTATGTAACCAGTATTTGTCAATGGGTAAAGATTTGAGAACATGATCAGTTTCAGACTAGTCAGTTCCGGTGAAAATTTTGCTGTGCCTATAGACATTCCTTTGCTTCTAACTTCATGATTAGATCCAAGAACTTGAAGAATGTTTTGCACCTGAGGAACTCTGTCATCATATGGAGTCTTGTCTACATTTTCTAGTCGGGTAATGCAAAGAATTTGTGCAAGATAATCTGGAGTAATAACAAATTCTTTTCCTCTTACCCAGCATTGTATTTCAATCCCGATGAATCGTGCATTTGAGTAGAACTCCCTCACTAACTCATCATATGGATCCTCAATGTTCCCAAATAGAGCATCCCAATCTCTTCTTTCAAAAATCCCAAGGATAAATGTAGTTCCCAAGGTATCAAAATGCACGATAATGGTAGCATCGACTAAGATGTCTGAGTATGTTTGTGAATCAACGGATGTCCTGAATCTCTTACTTTTCGGGACTTGAGATGACCAGGTTGATTGACGAGTTCGCTTAGCAACAGGAGTAGGAATATCACTCACTATCTTCTTTCCTTTAGATGAATGGCGTGACATCTGCAAAAGATTAGACACATAGCAGAGAACCAAGAACAAACACCAGACACAAACATCAACTTGATTAGATACTAGGTATATAGAAAAATGATATAACAGTTAACTCATAGTATAAACTAAGCCCGGACCAAGTAAATAGAAGAAACACAAGTGCAATATGTTAAAAGGTATGGCATATATCAAAGATACAAGTCAAGACTCAAATGTGAATATCCATAAGCACCATAACAAACACAGAGACACCACATAGTCACAAAAACTCAGACACATGATGACTGGACATAGCACAGTGAATGAAGAATGCACAACAAGGGTCAAAACGGTACAAGAGCACAATGAGGGAAGACAAGCATGATAAAGGAACATAATATGCATTAGATCAGTGAAATGAACAAAACCCATTCAAGCAAACCCAACAAAAAGAATTATACCCATACCCAAAACTCAAAATATCTCTACTAATCAAAACAACCCAAAATCCAAAGGAAAAGACTCAAAATCATGAAATAGATAATGAAAATATGAAAACCTATACCTTTTTCTTGAAGATTGGTGAAGAAATGATGAAGAACAAAGAAATCTTTGAGAAGAACACGGTGAGTTTGAGAAAGAACACGGTTGGGACAATAAACAGTCACAAATATTCGTGGGAAAACTGAAAAGTTTTTCAAAAACTGACTTTAAAGGCGCAAAACACGCGTTTTTCGTGACTGAATCAAGTCACGATAGAGACGCCAGGTCCAGCCGCCAGAACACTTTAAAGAAAAATTTTGAAAAATTTTCTAAGTGTTTTTCGTGACTGGAGATTCAAACCGCGAGATGAGCCATGAAACATTCTGTGTAAATCTCGCAACTGTACCTCCACTCGCGACATAGTCGCCACTTCAAGCCATGAGAAGTATAAAAATCCAGATTTTTGAAAAATTTTCTAAGTCTTTTTCGCGACTTGAATATTGACCCGCTAGAGAGACGCAAAAACAATCTGTATTGAGCTCGCAACTGGGGCATGCGACTGGACAGACATACGAATGAGTCGCCAAAACAGGACATAACAATTTTTGAAATTTTTGACATTTTGCTAAAAACAAAGAGACTTTTTCAAAAACACACAAATGCTCAAAAATCTTTTTGTGCTTGATCAACAAAACTTGAGCATGTGAAACACATTTTATCAAGTACAATCACAAAAATGAATAAGGCATTCAATGAACATAAGCAAGTGTGATGTGTGTGGATATCAACAATGAGATAGTCCTTAGTTTAATATGAAGCTTCAATGATCAATTCAACCAAGGCATACACAATTAGCACTAGATAATGAGATCCATCTCAATAATAGAAATATGCATATATGACCTCCCACAAGGAAATGATTACATAACTTTTGAAACTTTTCATTTGACTTCATTACAATTCTCAACATTTTGTCATTTTGAATCAATACATCTCATTTTGAGATCGATGCCTGAAATTTTTTGATATTTCAATTTGATGATCAAGCCTTTGGCCTTTTTGGCATCATATACTTTATTTTGAGTCGCTTTCCCTTTTTCCTAGTCAAATACTAGTTTATACGACAGGCTTTTGCAGCTCTTTATCTCTTTTCATTTTGAGATTTACATTGGTAGAGCTCTTTAAGCAAAAACAAAAATAAAGAGTGGGAAGATATATAGACACAAGTCTACGCATGTCTCAAGATCAACAAAACCATTGACTAATCATTCATGACAAGTTTGAAGATCGATTTACAACAATCATATAGATTTCAAGATTTTTCCCACATTGATATGAGTGCAATGAAAACAAGCTGTGCTCATGAATGCACAAAGCCATTAGTACAAAGGTACAAGGCAAAACAAGTTTAGGACATAAACTCAAAAATGTTGATCAAACCTTTTAGATTTTATACTTTTTATATGTTTTTGAATTTTTGACCAAAGAAATTTATCCAAAGAAAATCTAAAAACATTTAAAGCAAAAACACAATCAAGTATGCACACAAACAAACACCCAAACAAAGACACTAAAGATAGGAAGAATTAATGCATGGACATGTCTTAAAGCTTATGCATGAGTACCCTTTTTCACCCACATGTCACGTGCGTTTGGGGTGATATCCTTATAGGATTGGGTACACGAGTTAGAATTTTCAAACCTTCTTGTGAAGCTTTCCAAACAAGTGGTGAGGGAACCAATCATCTTCATTACATCCACCACTCCGAAGTCACCATTTCGACCTCTTGGTTGTTCAACAGCCCAAATTTTCTTGTCATTTCTTAGTCCTATTGGCCTTTGATTACTTCCATTCTTCAATGCTCTCAGCTTATGACAGTTTGGTTTGGTGTGGCCTTGAAGTCCACAGTGATGACAGAAATGGTTCGTTCTTGGACCTCTTTGTGGTCTTGGGATTTCCTTCTAACTTCAGATATGACCTCTGAGCGGTTACGGGGCTTGTTGAACACCCGTTGATCAGCTACATTCTTCTTCTTTTCTGCATTCACCTTCTCAACAGCTGGAGTTTTCACCATGGGTTCCTTAGCCTTCACAAACTTCACTTCCTTGGAGATGTTGACAGCAGAACTGCTTTCTCTAGTGTATCCCAAACCAGATTTGTCCGAGAAATGTTTTTGTGAGGAGATTAAATCATCCAGTTTCTTTGTGGAGACTCTTTCTATCTTGGCATTAGCTTGAACCACCTCAAGCTCAAGAAACCTCACCTTAGCATAGGCTTCCGACAGCTCTCCATTTAACTTCTCTATCTCACACTTGGCCTCCTTGTGACGAACAAGAAGACTTCTATAGTCCTCTTCAGCTTTCTTCATCTTTTTCACAGCTACCTTGGCCACATGTGTATAGTCTCCAGACTTCTCAAGGAGTAAGTTGTAGTTCTCTTGGAGACTTTTGGTACACTCATCCTCTTCATCTTCTAATTCTTCAACTATTCCCATTGATTCCTCATCACTATATTCTCCAAGTTCTTGTACAAGCAAATTCAAGTCCTCCGAAGACTCGACATGAGCAATAGTCATAAATGCGGAGTAGTTCCCTTCTTCGTTACAGCTTTCCTCAGAATCGGAGTTGGATGAGTCTGAATCACTAAGAGTTGTGGCATAAGCCTTGCCCTTCGATTTCAAGTAATTGGGACATTCTTTCTTAATATGTTCATGTCCATTACACTCGAAACATGTAATTCCTTGAGAGGATTGAGACTCCTTACCATCTTTCTTTTTAAAATCCTTTTTCTCTTTTCCAAAACTTGAAAATTTTCCTTTTTCAGCAAACTTTCCTTTCTTCTTGAACTTCAAGAACTTTCTGAAGTTCTTCACAAGATATGCAACATCTTTATCATCAACATCTTCATCAGATGAGTCATGAGCTTCCATCCTTTCATCAATTGTCTTGAGAGCAAGAGATTTGCTCCTTCTTTGCGATGGCAATGATAGCTCATAAGTTTGCAGTGAGCCAACCAATTCTTGAACCTTAATATCGTCCAGGTCTTTGCTCTCCTCAATTGCAGTAACTTTTGCACGAAAGCTTTCCGGCAATGATCGAAGGATCTTTCTCACAATCTTTGAATCCTCCGTTTTCTCACCCAAGTTGAACTTGCCGATTACCACTTCATTCAACTTACTATAGAAAGAGTCAAAAGACTCATCCTCATTCATCTTAAGCTCCTCAAAATGAGTGGTCAACATCTACAACTTGGTATCTTTCACTTTCTTGGTTCCTTCATACGTGGTCTCCAATATTTTCCACGCCTCCTTAGCCACTGAGACATGGGATATTCTGTGAAACTCATCTGGAGACACACCACAAAAAATAGCATTCAAAGCTTTACTGTTAGCATTAGATGCAGCAAAGGTTGCTTTATCCCAAGTGGATTTTTTAAGCCTCCAGCCTAACCCATCCAATATCAACAGCATCCCACACACTTTCATCAATAGAACATAAAAATGCTCTCATTCAGACTTTCCAAAAAGCATAGTTGCTACCATCAAAATATGGTGGAGCATTCAAAGATTGAGACCGATCCATCTCAATATGGGGTCAGGGATTGCACAAAGGTAGTTAAACCATAGCAAGTGCACCCACTCTGATACCAATTGAAAGTTCAAATAGCGTATAAAACACTATGAACGTTTAGACTCCCAATTTACAAATTACCAATTCAAGCTCTAACACAAACGATAAACGTGCGGAAAATGAATTAAATCCAAAAACAGAATTGATAAACAATCTTAGTCAAATAAAATCACATCCATAACAGAATTAAATGATAAAGATAAAGGGAAAAGAGATGCAAACACAAGGACAACACGAGACGTGTTATCGAAGAAGAAACCGAAGACCTCGGCGAAAAACCTCTTCGCCGCCCTTCAAGCGATCAAAATGATCCACTAAAGAATGTAGTTGGGATACAAGGATAGCAATAGACCCTCCAAGCCTAATCTACCCAGGTACCTAAGCCCTCCAAGCTTCCTGCTCCAACGAGGTTACGCCGAACCTATTTCTTCTTTAGCTTCCCGGATCCCGCTACTAATCCATAGCATCTACCAATATAAATTGGCTCCTTCCTAACTACTTTCCAAAACACCAAAGAGCCTTCTCACAGCTATGGGTATGGTGAGAAAAGGTTTTGGCTAAAGCACCTCTCAAGGATCTACAATGGAGAGGAAGAGAGTAGAGGAATTTGAAGAGTCACAAGATTAAGATTGTTGATGAATCAATCTTGTTTTTCTCTAGGGTTTCTCTCACAAAATTCTCTCTGGAAGCTCTCTATATTTCGTGGGTATAAGGGGTATATATACTGGTGGGTGTTTGGAATGCGAAGAGACAGATTTTTCATAATAGAGTAGGCTGGCGGCTTGTCCTCGCAGCTTGACTGAGTCGCGAGTTTAAGTCGCGAAGGAACTAAAAGGCCAGACTGAAAATTTTGTCCTGTAGTGCGACAGCTGGCACAATGGTTTGTTAGGATATGTGCCCTTAAATCCTATTGTATGATGCCATGTATGATATTATGTATGACATTATGTGAGTAATGATGTATGACTTAATATTGTGTTTAATAAAGTTGTTTTCTTCTTATCTAAAATAATGGTAACATGAATATTCGGACATTATCAAATAGTCCATGAGATGCATAGTATGTGATTTATGTGATTTAGTCACAGAAGATATAGATTACAAGTTCTTTGTAAACTCAGAATTTTGGTTCGTAGTCGGTGATGAAATTATGCATTTCATCTGCGAAGACTATAACATATTAACTACGATGATTTGTCTTGATCATGGAAGTGGTGACTTCTAGTTAATATGTTGATATGTTTTAAGAGTTAAGACATATTGAACTGGACCGCTGTGAGATTTATTATTCTCCTAACGACTGTCAATTGAATAATAAATCTCACGACTTGTATTCACATGAACTCTTAATCCTGAGAGAATAATGGACCTGATCATGAAATGTAAGTTGCTTTGATATATCAGGAGTGAGATCTAAAGTAACGGTCAAAACCTCAGTATGTTGGGCAGCCACATTTAGTGTTGATGGAACATATATTCTCAAGATGGAATTCATAGTCTCTTAACGAAGATACAAAATATTCCCTTGAGATAAGTTTAATGGGTACAGTTATTCAGAGAGTTAGGCCTAACCACTTTAGTAAGACTAAAGTATATATTTATGAAATTGGATTTCATAAATATATGGTGAATAACTCAAAAGGATTAAACCGGGTACTCAAGGATTAAGATGTAGTAATTTACAAAGTGGCAGTCTATATTCATGACTTTGTATTACTACGAATATTTTATGAAGGGGTTGCATGTATAATAAAGTCTTGGGATATAATTTATGAATGAGGCCTAGAGTGCAATTATATTTATATAGTGGTATTAAATATAATTAATGGTAACTTTGGACTTGTCAAGAGTTGACAGAAAAGCCCAAGGCCCGTTGGAGCTAGTGTCTTATTTGTTCCCTTTTGGTCCCACTCCAAGCCACACACTAGAGCCCAATTGGGAAGGCCCAAAAGGCTAGCCCAATTAGATAATCAGTTATGTGGAGATAAACATACAGAATTTTATATTGAATAAAATGGTTTTGTGTGTAAGTTAATAAAATAAGGAAGAGAGACACTCTTTCATATTCTCTCTAGAAACATAGAACTGATTGAGAGACCACACATCTTGGGCATCAAGTGGAATTGCAGTGAAGATTGAAAGTCTTCCCGAGTACTTCTTCATTCGGTTTTGAATTTCACCGCATCAAGGTACACTCTCTTGTTCTTATATTCTGAAACCTACATAGTGCATGTTATCAATTGCGAATGAAGTAGATCCGTTTATTTTCCGCTGCGTATGTTTTGTATTCGATGCAAACGTATATATTTCCCAACATGGTTGCACTGTTTGGGAACAATCCTTGTATTATATATATAAGCCTTTATGGATTGGATGAATCATCCTTTTTGTATATATACAAATTGAAGCAATATACTATATTATATATATATATATATAATATAGGTTTACATGCAAAATCTTAATTAATGTATCATTCTTTTGTCTTCTTTGAATGCATTGATAAGATATATATATATATATATATATATTATTTATATGAGTTCATATGCATTCAAATTATTGATATAAGGAAGTGATACAATGTTTCTAGTATGTGTTATATGCCTTGGATGTCTTGGATCTATATATTAAAGTGTGTTTTCATGTGTTACAATTTGTATGGAGATACATGAATATGTATGCTATCTAGTTAATGCTAGGATTATGAAATTTATTCCTAATGAGCTTAGGATTATGTTTTCAAGGTTTCTAGCATTATTAGGGTTCTTGATAATGATCTTGAAAACCCTTATGTTTGATTTGTAAATCTTCGTTGATAAAATCAAAAAGTGTTTTTATTAGAAGAATAATGAAGATGTCAAAAGGCTATGTGATTAATTTTATAGTCCTTAAAAGTTAAAGACATTTATTAATCGTTGTCTAACTAAAAGACCTAATGAGATCAAAGATGCTAGTTTAATAGAACTCTTAGTCATAAATTATTTTATGATTAAAAGTCCTTAATTTATTTTAATTAGAAGTTTTTTTTTAATTAAAGATATATATATATATATATAGTTTCTAATTAGATTAGAATACTTTATCTAGTAAATTAAGGATAGAGTTCTATATAACTAATTTTTGATTCATTAGTGTTTAAGGAATCCTAAATAGTTTAGGACTTCCATTTTAGTTAGTGATTCTAATGAGATTAGAGTCTTTATAAAGTGCAAGGTTATTAGCTGTGATGGGATCACAATTATTTAAGAAAAACCCAAACAACAAGTGGGAGTGTTGAAATAACCCTTTTGTTAAGTTTATTGTGATGTGAATAGCTTCGAGTCTTGCATTCCATGCGAAGGGTATTTACTTCACGGATTACAATGTTAAACTTCTTTGTGATAGCGCGAATGTTCGTTACACTATTGTGACGTGACTTAGTTACATCACATTGAATTTAAACAATTAAACACAATTTATATGTAGGGTTAAAATTGTGATTAGATCATGATGATTTCATGACAATCCACTTGTTTTAAAATTTCTAGTGGGAGAGAGATACAAGGGTTGGATCTCACGGCCTCCATTGTCGGTTCATAGTGGTGTGGGGTAAACATCTCGTCTTGGCCTCGAGCCTTGCGTTCCATGCGGAGGATGTTTATTTCATGGTACTACAAGATTGAATTTCTTGGTTTATAGTTGTTTGATCAAACACCTTGTCTTAGCTTCGAGCTTTGCATTCCATGCGGAGGGTGTTTTATCATGGTACTACAAAATAAACCTGTTAAAGGGATGAAATGTGGCTACACATGATTCTAGACAATGGTGTACACTAGACTAAGTTTAATAGTATCCTCTATGCTGAGTTCTTGCTATTATTACTTAGAGGCCAAAGAAAGAGCGGCAAATTATTTTTGTTTGATAAGAGTTACCATGATAGCATTAATAATGAGAATAATTCTCGTCTAATCATAGTGATTGGTATGACCTCGCTTCCGAGGAATATTGATTGCGGGATTAGGTTGTCGTTGCACCTAGTATAGTATTTTTTGGGTTTCATACTATATAGTTATGGATGCAAAATATAACATCCCTGTAATTATGTTCATAGTCTCAAAATAAAGTTGTTATAATTTTGTTCTCTAGCTACTATTTTAATTGAATCACATTAACTAAGAAATAATTTTGGACACGGTGCTTAAAGGAACTGAAGTACATAAATATGTTTCATTTCAGCATTGTCATAATTTCCTATACATGATGCATTTATGGAAGATAACTTATGATGTGATCATAGTTTCCATTGAAAATGCTAAAATGTTACATTGGCTTCTATCTCAACTGTGCTATTGCATGAAATGCAAGAATTAGTACTAGACTTAGACTTTATATTAAGTTTAAATGAGATGTTTGGTATGAATCATATTGAGTGCTAAGAAAGGCTTAAAAGAGTTCCAATTCTATATCATTTTATGAAAATGTTTTTATTCTAAAATGAATTGGAATTCTTGGATGTAGAGATTAAATGTTAATCTCATATGGATATGATCCATAAGTCCTTGTTAGAATCATTTAATCAATTCAATTTGTTTTTGAAAATAAATTCTTTTTATGTTATCTGAATTGATGAGTGAGTTCTACGCAATGGAAGACATCCTAAAAGCTAAAGCTATGATCAATATGATTTAATTCAAATTCTTAGCCTAAACTGTAAGGTAAGGGTGATAAGGAAATGAATTATAATACCAAATAGTTGGGCAGGCAAGTTGTTCTAGTAGTTGCCAAAAGAAAATAGGATTCAAAAGCATGACCAAAAGAAAAGTGTTTCTGTTTTGGTAAAGCTAAGCATTGTCCATGATTGTGTTCTAGATGAAAATTTACATGTTTTACCTTTTAAAGAGAAAGTTTCCATTCTTTAGTATTGTATGTTTTGGCACTTAAGCCTAGATCTTATTAATCTAAATGATATTCAAGATTGGTGAAAGATGGGCTTTTCGAACCATTATTTTATTATATTCCCAGTCTATGAATTCTATTTAGAGGATAATAAGATTTAGGGCTCCTTTATTGTAAAGGAATAAAGTTCCAATGACTTCTTTAAGTCAGCACATACATGAAGGATGAATAAGACTCTTTTAGAAATAGTAAAGCGCATAATAAGTATTTCCATTTGCTTATTTCTTTTGGAGATATACTCTAATAATTACTATACATTTTCTAAAGTTGATTTCAAAAATTTGTTCCTAGGACATTTGTCAAATCATGGATTGGGTGAAAACCTAGTATATGATACTTCCACTTTTGAAAATGTCCAACACTTGTGCTAGAAAGGAAGTCTAAAAAAAATTGAAATCAAAAGGTAGAAAAATGTATGTTTATGATGGGTATCCAAAAGGAATTGCAAAAGATTGTTTTGGTAGTCATAAAGAAAACAAGATGTTTGTACAGTACAAATACAAAGTTCTTGATCATGACTATGTGAATAATCTTAAAGCGAAACGTATAGTTGTTCTAGAAGAAAAATGTAAAAATTTGTTGAAAGACAACTGTAAAATACATTTAGAAATGAGTTGGTTGTATTAGATACACCACAAGGTATTATTCTAGATATATAGCTAGTACACCGGTACAATATCGTAGTGGGATGATTATTAATTACTAAGTAAGTTCATAATTTTGGGATAAACTTTTGAAGTTATTCCAGAAGGATATGAATTTGATCCTCGGTCCTACGTAAAGGCAATAGATGATATGAAAATGGATTACTGGATCAAGGTTATGTGAATAGAATTGGATTCTATTTGAAGTCTAAAACTTGTAGAGGCGCCTAATGGCATTAGGCCTATTGTTTTCAAATAGGTCTACAAGTAAATGAGATTGATAGATTTGAAGGTGCAAACCTTCAAAGTCAAGACTAGTGGTGAAAAGATTTATTCAGAAAGAAATTGTTCAATTATGAAAATATTTTTTCCCCAATAGTCAAGTTTGACTCTATCTAGGTTCTCTTATCCATTATATTTCATTTGGATGAAATATGGCAGTGGATATTTGTAACACCCCAAACCCTTAATAAGGATTTAGATGCATAACCTGTCTTAGAAATAATCAACAATGACATAATGGAACAGAGCGTAATATTTATCCTCAAATAAACTTCTTGAATATCATCAGATTTCCTTAACAATCCATAAAAACAAAACAACAATAATATTCTTTTTGAATGTAAAATCTCCAAATAACATCTCAAAATAGTTCCAAAATAATAATCTCATTGTCTTGAAACAATTTTACTAAAACAATTCTGCAACTATCAAGCTCCAAACGAAGTCGTCCATCTAAGGCTCCACTGATCTACCACCAAAAGACACTCCATAACTCTAATCTGAAAGGATGGAAAAAGGGGTGAGCTAAAGGCTCAATAAGAGACTACAAACATGAGGATGTCTTCCAAAACAAAACGATAATATCATTGACAAAATATAGTCATCACGATACAATTAAAATTAGTTTAAACTGTAATATAATATATTCTATAAAGCTGTTAAAATAAAACACTTCACTATAACACTGTAAACATTAATAAAATAATGACCACATTTATATGCCAATATGCACCAAATAGGTAGAAACAATTTTATTTTGAAAATAAGCAATTTTCCACCTAAAAGAACATTAGTAAATAAACAGTAATTCAATATG
Organism: Lithocarpus polystachyus; assembly: GCA_033629205.1. NCBI lineage: Eukaryota > Viridiplantae > Streptophyta > Magnoliopsida > Fagales > Fagaceae > Lithocarpus > Lithocarpus polystachyus. The sequence goes on along the minus strand of CM066171.1, from coordinate 36,602,548 downwards.
AAAAGTATTAGTCAAACACAGACAAAAGCTGCTAAACACTCGGTGGGTGATTTCCCATGGGAACAATAACACTAACCTCAAAGAGGCAACACTAACTCCGAAGAGCAACAATAACACTGCACCACACCACACTAACACTACTTCGGCCGAAGACCAACACTTAACCCTGTGTTGGCAAAGGTTGCAGACTGTCTAGTTGACCATTTGAAACACTCTTGACATATACAGTTTCACAATAATATACAATAAATAATAGAGTTTGAGTATGTATAGAGCACTAACAATGGTATAAGTCTTTGAAACTTCACTTTTGCAATTATGTGTATGTATATATATATATAAATATATTTTTACCACAATTATATATATATATATATATATATAAATTATATACGTCTTGAGAGACGTCATGTGTTGAAGTCTACTTACCTCTAGTGGCTAAACCAAGCTTCACTTCAATAGCTCGAAACAACGTCAACTAGAACCTAAATAATAATTAAACAATTCAATAAGGGTAGGTTCTCTAATAACCACAAATTCCTCAACCACTATGAAGATTCGGCAAGGTAAAAAATTTAACATATATTTCTAACATACCCCCAAACCTATTCCAGTTTAAAAATAATTGTAAAGCATTCCCTAAACTAACATCTAAAATACTCGTATATTTAATTGTAAAGCTGCCCACAAATGCAATTCTATACAATTCGGTCAACCAATATGAATCAAACCATCAAATGCTTGAAACCCTTGAAAACATAATCCTATTCTCATTAGGAATAAATTTCATTAAACAAATACTTTAATCCTAGCGTTAATATATATTAATATAAAACCAAACCCATATATATTATATTACATATATATATATAAATAATATATATATATATATATATAATATAACATACCATACAGATTATATATATAACAATCCGTGCAAACCAAAAGCCAAGCGTTAATATATATATATATATAATACACGGATTGTTCCCTTAATGGCCAAGCAGTGCAACCATTCTTCCTTTAATATATTTTATTACATATATATATATATATATATATATTATAATATACGGATTGTTCAAGCAGTGCTTATTTTACTAAGCAATGCCATAACAATCCAAAAACTGCAATAACTATCCAAAAGGTGCAATGATCGAACTTTATATGCCAATTGTAACCGTCCAATGCATGAATCATGAGTACAAGTCCAAAGCCAACAAACGAAGCAGTTCAATTACATTCGTATTCTTAAAACTCAAACCGTGACAATCGGCTATATATATATATCTATATATACTTATATATAAATCTAATAGCACAAATCACTATTTCAGCCAACAACGTGAATGTGAAATTCCAGCAAAACACAATTTCAGCAATCTCAATACCACAAAATCGAATATCAGTTGCTGAAAATTACCTTGATGTCGTCTTGTCAGTTTGGCAAAATTTCTTTCACAGCCGCTTCTAGTTTCAAGGGTCTCTTTCTCCACCTTTCACATAGGAAACCCTAATTTTATTTCATTATAAAGCTGTTGCACTTTGGCTGAAAGTTTAGAAGCCTATTCCATGATAAGGCTAATTTCAGTTGGGCTGAAAATTTAGAAGCCCACTACACTAAAATAAACTTCCAAGACCCACTTATATTCCCACTAAACACATTAATATTATTTTTATTATTGTTATCATTATAAAAAAAAATCACAATATAAAATTAATTATCTCCTCCAAAATAATTAAGCAATTTATCAAATCTACTCTCTAGAAGTAATTAAATTAAATTTTAAGTGAGACGGGTGTTACAATATTAAGAAAGCTTCTTTTAGTAGCAATCTTAAGGAACACATCTATATGATGTAACTAGACTTGTACATAGCACGGAAACAGTAGTGTTTAGTATGCAAGTTACTTAAATTCCATTAAGGATTAAAGCAAGCATCTAAATCATAAAATATCATCTTTGATCAAGTAATCAAATTGTTTGATTTTGATCAAGTATTAAAATGTCTTATGTGTGTGAAAGCTATATAGAATAATAAATTTCTTAATGCATGTTGATGACATTCTAATCATTTAGAATGATATAGAGTTATTGTCATCAATGAAGTTTTTTGTTGTCTAATCCAGTTTGATATAAATTACTTAGGAAAGACTAGTCATATCATAAGAATTTAAACTTTGTTACAATTCAGAAATTAGGATATTGAGTCTATCTCAAACTGCTTAAATAGATTAGATTCTAGCCAAGTATAGCATGTAATACTTCAAGAAAGGATTCTTTCCTTTTAAGTTTTGAAGTTCTTTTATAAAGGACTATGATCCTAAAACATATAAAAGGAAGGGCATATTAAGACGGTCCCTAATACCATATTAATAGGAAGTCTTTATACTATGCTATATACTAGGCTAAATATCTATTTTGCAGCGGGCATGGTAAGCAAATATCAATTGAATCAAAGATCACTTAATTTAGTGGGAGTAAAGCATATACTCAAATATCTTAGGAGAATGAAGGATTATATGCTTATCCACAAAAGTGAGTTTTTGATTGATACTGGATGTACAAATGCTGACTTATAGTTTGATTGTGATTCATGAAGTTGGACTTCAAGATATGTGTTCATCCTAGTGGTGAAAATACACATTAAGCATAAGTATTATCTCACTAGAGAGATATGAGTACTTGAGTAGTAGTAGAAAAGATAATTTGCGCAATAAATCTGACTGAAACTTGTTCCCAAACCTTGCCTTAGAGTGACTTTGAATTACTCTAAAGGGAGATAAGTGTCGGAAATATGGTAAATTGTCTATGAGGACAAGTGAGAGATTGTTGGGGTTTATGCCCTAAAATCCAATTTATTGGCATGTCATAAATAATTAAATTGTTTAATTATATGAGACTATTTATAAATGAACAAATGGGACATTATCTTAGTCCATGAGATGCATAGTATGCGATTTATGTGAAAAGTCATAGAAGATATAAATTGCAAGTCCTTTGTAAACTCAGAATGTAATTCGTAGTCGGTGATGAAATTGGGCGTTTCATCTGCAAAGACAATAACATATCAACTAAGATGATTTGTCCTGATCATAGAAAAAGAGACTTCTAGTTGATATGTTGATATGTTTTAAGAGTTAAGACATATTAAACTGGACCGCTGTGAGATTTATTATTCTCCTAACGACTGTGAAATGAATAATAAATCTCATGACTTCTATTTACATCAACTCTAAATCCTGAGAGAATAATGGATCTGATCATGAGATGTAGGTTGCTTTGATATATCAAGAGTGAGATCAAAAGTCACGAACAAAACCTCAGTATGTTGGGCAGCCGCATTTAGTGTTGATGGAACATATATTCTCAAGATGGAATTCATAATCTCTTAATGGAGATATAAAATATTCCCTTGAGATAAGTTTAATGGGATTGGTTATTCAGAGTCGTGGGCCCAACCACTTTAGTAAGGAGTTACTAAAGTATATATTTATGGAATTGGATTTCATAAATATATGATGAATAACGTAAAGGATTAAACCGGGTACTCAAGGATTAAGATGTAGCAATTTTCAAAGTGGCAGTCAACTTTCATAACTTTGTATTACTACGAATATTTTAATGAAGGGGTTACATGTATAATAAAGTTGTTAGAAGTTTAGACCCCTGTAAACTAGATTGTTTAACCTAATTAATTAACCAAGTGGATACTTAAGTTTATTATTCAGATCTAGGTTAAACACAAATAATCATAAACAATAAAGCAGCGAAAAATAAAGAACACAAAGAACTGATGACCCAGGAAAACCAAACCGGTAAAAAACCTGGGGAGAATTTAACCTAACTATCCTCAAGGTAAAACAGTAAATCCACTAGAAAGAATTGAAGTTTGTACAATAGCGACTTAGACCACTAACATCCTATTGCTACCTCGAGTAGAAAACTTACTATCACAACCCCATGATAGCTCCGAGTCCACGGACTACTTCTTTCTTTGGCTTTTACAAAACACAAACACCTACATTTGTGACTTTGAGATCCCACTCAGAGGTTTAGCAACACAAACTCTCCTGTTTGTGACTCCAAGACCACCCTTGAAAGTTTAGATCATCAGCACCTTTGATGACTAGAGAAGGTAGCAACTTCAACATCACCGGATCTTGAAATTCTTCAAAGAATAAAACCAGTAGAAGATATGAGAAAGCTTTTTAGGAACAAAACCCTAAATACAAAATAGGCACACTCTTCTCTCTCTAAAAAACCTTCTAAAACGTGCTTAGAGTTTCCTTTATATAGTGGGAGAAGTAGATCTAAAACCCTAATCCTTAATGGGCTAGAACTGCTGTTTGGGCCAACTTAAAATTCTGCAGATACGATTCTCGATTGGTCGAGCCTGTTTCTCGATCGGTCGAACCAGACAGATTATGAAATCTTCTTCCTGCAGCTTGTATGTTCTTGTGTTTTCACGATTTTGCCAATTGTTCTAAACTTTTAGAACCTAACAATCTCCCCCTTTGGCAACTCGTGACAAAACTTACATACAAAATAAAATGCTCAAATACAAGAACAACCCAATACAATAAAATGCCCAAATACATCATAAATCTCAATCTAAGACTCTTAACCTAGAAGTTGCAAGAAGAGGTAGAAGGTCTTAATCAGAATGTATCTGTCTTTCCTGAAACACTTAACAAACACATCACCGCATGTGTGGAAAGAAAGACACATAAACAATAATATGAAACAGAAATATAAAAACACAAATAAATTCTAACTCTCCCCCTAAGTTAGATACATCAAAAAGTTTTTATATTCTCCCCCATTCAAAAACAATTTCAACTCCCCCTAAACAAAACAAACAGGATTCCCATATTTCATCTGTTTCTCCCCCTTTTTGTCACGTATTGACAAAGACAACTCAAACAAAGAGTAAAGTGATAATAAACATGACAGAAAAAAAAAACCAAGGGAACATAAAACAGTTTAACTCTATAGAAAATAGAGAGAACTCCCCCTATGAAGAGCAACAACTCCCCTGATGAACAACAAAGGCAAAAAAACTTTTCTCCCCCTATAAAAATAGGAAAAACAAAACAAGTTTTGCGAAAAATAGTTTTGGGGAAAATTTAGGAGGTGGGGATAAATAAAAACACACAAACCTGAAAAAAATTGAGTTGAGGATACACATGAAGAAAAATATTCTCTCTTTCAATAAATGCAAACTTGACACTATGTGACCCATAATCAGTTGCATGAGTAGAGAAAATATTTGCACATTATTATCCATCATATCTCTTAAAAAAAATATTTTTTTGCAGTTCACACATAAAAAATAGTATATACTAAAATGTACAAAGGACTCAAAAATTAATCAATCAATTTTTAAATCAAGTTGAGTACCCAATTTAGTAAAGTGTATGCATGTTATGTGTGAAAACAATGAGAGATATGACTGCAAAACTACAAGATGGATACAGAAAAACAATGCAACTCATGTAAATCCTAACCATAAATGATGCATGAAAAAAAATTTGGTCAAAACTCTAAAAACTGAAAATTTTTCAGTTTCGATCGATCGAACACCAATTAAGTCAGACAGATTCAAATCAAAATTTTTATCGCAATTTCGATCAATCGAAAAACACCTTCGATTGATCGAAAATCTGGAAAACTTAAATTTTTGAAAAACAAAGCAATTTTATGCAGAACCTCAAAGCACAGTGATTCATAAATGAAATGCATGAGTATGAGATTAAAAGTTTTTCTAAAACACATGATTTCAACCCAGATCTTCCAAAAACAAGTTTATCAACCAATTTGTCCTCAAAACTCAAATATTGCATCAAAATCAAGGAACATATAATCTTGGATGGCCATAACAAAATTACACACAATAACATGTACAAAGTTTAGCAAAGAGTAACTTGTGTAGTGTGTGCAACTAGTAAAAACTTTGAGAAACATGTGAGGTGATATATGAATAGTAATCAATCACAATTTCTACAAAATTCATCATATAAATTTGAAAGAGACTATCACCTAAAGAGTTACATCATATAACTCTCACATCTCCTAGAATAAAAGCTTGCAATCATGTAAGTTTCTTGTTTTGCCTCATAATGTACACACCAATTTTATTTAATTTGAAACTTATTATAGTTCAATAATGTACACACCAATTTTAGCATTTAAACTGAGACTACACCTTATGTTCTTTTTGTGCATGTGCTACACTTTCTCGAGCACAAAATCTTATGATATGCACTAAGGAGTTTATAATTGGCTAGTAAACAGTGGTGAGATGGTTATTTATGCCTTTCTCAATAAGTTCAAGTCCAACAATCAAAAGCATGTGATTTCAAGATCAAGATCATATGATCAAAAACTATAAACATCTTCCCACACAACATGCACTACAAAGCTCAAATTAGTAAAGTGCAATAAAATAAGCTCATCCAAGCTAAACAAAGTACATAAACATGTTATGTAAAGACAATATGGCCAACCTTGATTATAAATCCAAGATATATAATACAAAACTCATAAAAATCTTTTTGGTTCAAAAAAAAATTTATGACCAAAACTAAAAGCAAACATAATGCTAAATGATTAAAAATGCAATGCATGACAGTGCTTAACCAAGCTATAGAGGGTACACAAACAAGAAATATCAATTTCTTAATTAACCCTTGAGTATATGTACAAACTAGTATATACTCATACAAAATCATAAATAGGTTAGCACTTATATAACACATACTTTTTATGTTTCTCCACAATGTCAAGCATGTTCTAAATCAAGAGAGATATCATAATTCATGTTATCCTCAAAAAAAAAAATTAAAACTAGACACAAAATAAAATATTTTTGTCTTTTTAAAAATTTTCAATGTTTTTAGATTTTTTTTTAAATAAAAACAACCTAAAAAATAAAATAACCAAAAAGAAAAACAAAACATGTCCACAAACAATTGAAAGAATTAAATTAAGGACAAGTCAGCAACACTCATCTTAGAGAATCTTTTCTCACCCATATAGTACGAGTCTTCGGCTTTGTAGGTGAAAATCCATGTGAAGCAGAGTGTATTTGAGGGATTACACCAATCTTTTGAGAAAGACAAAAATCTTGCAAATTCCTTTCACAAGCCAACAAGCTTAAATTTTTCAAAAGAATATGAAACAAATTATATGGACTTATGGCAGGAGAAATATTATCACATGTCCTAGACTGAAACACAGAATGCTTAAATTTCAATTTATGACAATTAGGACGAATGTGACCGGAGACACCACAAAAGTCGCAAACTGGAACAAATTTAGGAACATCAGTATTCCTAACAACAAATCTAGTCTCAAATTTTGGTTTTTGCCTCAACAAAGAACAATTTGGTCTAATATGACCAACAACACCACAAAGGTGACAAGTAGGCCCAAAAACAGATTTCTTATGCTCTCTAACAATAAGTTTAGACTTAGGTTTAGAAACTTCAGCGTCAAGATCAGAACTTTTACCTTTGTCTAACCTAGCAAAATAAGCCTTTTCTTTATTATTCCTCTTGAAAGGAGGGATATAAACTTTTTCAGCTTTAGGCTTAAGAGAACCAGAAATACTTCTGTTATCAACAGCAGGCTTGGTACTAGTCAAATTTTTAATTTTAGCTTTAGATTCAGCTAACTCTTGTTCCAAGCTTTTCATCTTCTCATCTTAAGAGGAAATTTGATTTCTCAAAAATTCATTCTTTTTATTAGATTCATCTAATCTAACAATCAATTCCTCTTTTTCAAGATTAGCCAATTTTAACTCTTCCTTGAATTTCTTAGCAATTTTCATAGATTTCAATAATTCCTTACGAAGAGTTTCACAGGCATCAATAAAATCAACAGAAATAACAGTGTCCTTTTTATTCAAATCATCACAATCAAAAACAGTAAGGCACTTAAAATTATCCATGATAACAGGGATCAAAGATCAGCTCTTAGATTAAAAAATCTAACACAAAAGAGCTACCTGCTCTGATACCACTTGTTAGAAGTTTAGACCCCTGTAAACTAGATTGTTTAACCTAATTAATTAACCAAGTGGATACTTAGGTTTATTATTCAGATCTAGGTTAAACACAAATAATCATAAACAATAAAGCAGCGAAAAATAAAGAACACAAAGATCTGATGACCCAAGAAAACCAAACCGGTAAAAAACCTGGGGAGGATTTAACCTAGCTATCCTCAAGGTAAAACAGTAAATCCACTAGAAAGAATTGAAGTTTGTACAATAGCAACTTAGACCGCTAACATCCTATTGCTACCTCAAGTAGAAAACTTACTATCACGACCTCATGATAGCTCCGAGTCCACGGACTACTTCTTTCCTTGGCCTTTGCAAAACACAAACACCCCACATTTGTGACTTTGAGATCCCACTCAGAGGTTTAGCAACACAAACTCTCCTGTTTATGACTCCAAGACCACCCTTAAAGGTTTAGATCATTAGCACTTTTGATGACTAGAGAAGGCGGCAACTTCAACAACACCGGATCTTGAAATTCTTCAAAGAATAAAACCGGTAGAAGATATGAGAGAGCTTTTTAGGAACAAAACTCGAAATACAAAAGAGGCACACTGTTCTCTCTCTAAAAAGCCTTCTAAAAACGTGCTTAGAGTTTCCTTTATATAGTGGGAGAAGTAGATCTGAAATCCTAATCCTTAATGGGCTAGAACTGCTGTTTGAGCCAGCTTAAAATTCTGCAGATACGATTCTCAATCGGTCAAACCTGTTTCTCGATTGGTCGAACCAGACAGATTATGAAATCTTCTTCCTGCAGCTTGTATGTTCTTATGTTTTCACGATTTTTCCAATTGTTCTAAACTTTTAGAACCTAACAAAAGTCTTGGGATATAATTTATTAATAAGACCTAGAGTGCAATTATATTTATATAGTGGTATTAAATATAATTAATGGTAACTTTGGGCTTGTCAAGAGTTGATAGAAAAGCCCAAGGCTCATTAGAGCTAGTGTCTTATTGGTCCCTTTTGGTCCCACTCCAAGCCACAGACTAAAGCCCAATTGGAAAGGCCTAATAGGCCGGCCCAATTAGATAATCAGTTAGTTATAAAAGGGAGAAACATACAGAATTTTTTATTTTAGAAAAAGGATACATCATTGTGAAGTGGTTGTTAGGATATGTGCCCTTAAATCCTATTGTATGTTGCCATGTATTATATTATGTATGACATTATGTGAGAAATGATGTATGACTTAATATTGTGTTTAATAAAGTTGTTTTATTCTTATCTAGAATAATGGTAACATGAATATACGGACATTATCAAATAGTCCATGAGATGCATAGTATGAGATTTATGTGATTTAGTCACAGAAGATATAGATCACAAGTTCTTTGTAAACTCAGAATTTTGGTTCGTAGTCGGTGATGAAATTGGGCATTTCATCTGCGAAGACTATAACATATTAACTACGATGATTTGTCTTGATCATGGAAGTGGTGACTTCTAGTTAATATGTTGATATGTTTTAAGAGTTAAGACATATTGAACTGGACCGCTGTGAGATTTATTATTCTCCTAACGACTGTCAATTGAATAATAAATCTCACGACTTGTATTCACATGAACTCTTAATCCTGAGAGAATAATGGACTTGATCATGAAATGTAGGTTGCTTTGATATATCAGGAGTGAGATCTAAAGTAACAGTCAAAACCTCAGTATGTTGGGTAGCCACATTTAGTGTTGATGGAACATATATTCTCAAGATGGAATTCATAGTCTCTTAACGGAGATACAAAATATTCCCTTGAGATAAGTTTAATGGGTACAGTTATTCAGAGAGTTAGGCCTAACCACTTTAGTAAGACTAAAGTATATATTTATGAAATTGGATTTCATAAATATATGGTGAATAACTTATAAGGATTAAACCGGGTACTCAAGGATTAAAATGTAGTAATTTACAAAGTGGCAGTCTATATTCATGACTTTGTATTACTACGAATATTTTATGAAGGGGTTGCATGTATAATAAAGTCTTGGGATATAATTTATTAATGAGGCCTAGAGTGCAATTATATTTATATAGTGGTATTAAATATAATTAATGGTAACTTTGGACTTGTCAAGAGTTAACAGAAAAGCCCAAGGCCCATTGGAGCTAGTGTCTTATTTGTTCCCTTTTGGTCCCACTCCAAGCCACACACTAAAGCCCAATTGGGAAGGCCCAAAAGGCTAGCCCAATTAGATAATCAGTTATGTGGAGAGAAACATACAGAATTTTATATAGAATAAAATGGTTTGTATGTTTGATATGTGTAATGACATGAAATAAGGAAGAGAGACACTCTTTCATATTCTCTCTAGATACATAGAACTGATTGAGAGACCACACATCTTGGGCATCGAGTGGAATTGGAATGAAGATTGAAAGTATTCCCGAGTACTTCTTCATTCGGTTTTGAAATTCACCGCATCAAGGTACACTCTCTTGTTCTTATATTCTGAAACTTACATAGTGCATGTTATCGATTGCGAATGAAGTAGATCCGTTTATTTTTCGCTGCGTATGTTTTGTATTCGATGCAAACATGATGATTTCCCAACAATGGTATCAGAGCGGTCTTCATTTCGAATCTGTATAACATGTTTTGTTTGTTTTGGTATTAGAGATTATAGTTTCAAGTTGATAGATTTCTGCATGGTTGTTGAAACTATGATTTGATAAAAAATGATTTTGATGTTATGATGTTGTTTAAATATGAATTTAAGAATGTTAAATTGATCTTTAAGGCTATAGCATCAATAGATTTCAGTTTTGATATCAATTTATGTCTGTCATTTTCGTATGATGGTTGTTTGTTCATGCAAAACGGTTGAAAACTGCCTTAGAAGATTTTCTGGAAATTCGAGTTTCACGAGTTTCGATCGATCGAAATTTACTTTCGATCGATCGAGTGAAACAGAGACTTATCCTTTTGAATTGATTAATATTCGATTGCTAGTCGATTGATCGAATTTTATTTTCGATCGATCGAGAGGCGATCGAGTATCAATCGAATCAGACAGAAGGTTTAGTTCGAATTGTTTGATATTTTCGATCGATCGAGGGGCACATTCGATCGATCGAAAGAAAGAAAAAGAGCAAGGTTGTGTATAATTAGTTTATGCATGTTTAAAGATAAAAACCTTTATTTTAAAATATCTAGTGGGAGAGAGATTCAAGGGTTGGATCTTACGGCCTCCATTGTCGGTTTATAGTAGTGTGATTAATCACCTCGCCTTGGCGTATATGCCTTGCTCCCTACGGAGGGTGTTTAATTCATGATACTACAGGTTAAAATTCTTAATGATAGATGAAGTGTGTGTTTACATTGAGAGCGAACAGGCTACCGTGGAGTTACTTGGTGACTCACATTGATTCTAGACAATGGTGTACACTAGACTAAGTATGATGTTAACCTCCCTACGGAGCTATGTCATTATCATTTAGAGGCTAAAGAATAAGCAGCACATTATTTTTGTTTGGTAAGAGTTACCATGATAGCATTAATAATGAGGATAATCCTTACTTAATCATAGTGATTGGTATGACCTCGCTACCGAGGAATATTAATTGCGGGATTGGGTTGTCGTTGCATATATTATATTATGGTTTTATGAAGGTTCCATATTATATGTTTATATGCTAAATTGATAATGTCCAGTTTACTTATTATATTCATGTTTATTATTTTCAGATTTGAACATGGTATTATTTAGCCCACTTGTTAGCATTCTTAATCAAAACAAACTGACTGGAACCAATTATGTTGACTGGAAAAGAAATTTGGACATAGTTCTCACAGCTGAAGAGCACAAATATGTGCTTACTCAACCATGTCCTAGCTTTCCTTCATTAGATGCTCCTCCCGAGGAAAAACAACGATATGATCGTTGGCAGAAATCTAATGAAATGGCCAAGTGCTACATCCTAGCGTCCATCTCAAATGTTCTACAGCATCAAATGCAGGATGTAGAACTAGCTTCGGACATTATGCAAAGTCTGAAGGAGATGTTTGGTGAGCAAGGCCGTTCTGCAAGGCAAGAAATCATGAGGCAAATTTATAATACCAAAATGGCTGAAGGTAGTTCAGTGAGAGAGCATTGTCTTACAATGATCTCTAATCTGAATACTTTAGAAGTTTTGGGTGCCGACATTGATGGAGAATCCCAAGTGGATATGATACTCCAGTCACTACCGGAATCATTCAAGGAATTCAGACTTAATTATAACATGAACAAAAAGATTTATTCTTTGTCTGAATTAATGAATGAGTTGGTAGCGGCAGAAGGCATCCTAGGTACTTCTAATGTTCAAGCCTATGTGGGTGAAGCTTCTACTTCTCAGCCTAAGTCGAAAGGCAAGGGTAAGAAGAAGAAGAAGGACTTCACTAAGCAGGAGGGTAAACAAATTGTCTTAGGGGTTGCCGACAAAGGAAAGAAGCTGAAAGGAAAATGTTTCCATTGTGGTGAGAAAGGACATTGGAAGAGAAATTGTCCAAAGTTCAAGGCTGCCAATAAGGGTATGAAAATTTCATTCCTTCTTGAAATATGTTTGGTACAAAATCCCACGGATTCCTGGTGTGTGGATTCAGGTTGTACTAATCATATCTGCAATTCTTTGCAGGGGTTCCAGGAGACCAAAAGACTTAAAGAAGGAGAGTTGTTTCTGACCTTGGCTGATGGGAGTAGGATTCCAGTTGTAGCTATTGGAGTTTTTAATTTATGCTTTGATACTAGAGTTTTAATATTGCAAGACTGTCTATATGTACCTAATGTTCGTAGGAATTTAATTTCTGCAACTTATTTAGGTAAAAATGGATATTGTGTTATCCTGAAAGACAATGTTGTAATAAAGAAGGATAAAATGGTTATCTGTTCTGGCAATATTGTGGATGGTCTTTATATTTTAACTCCTGATAAGCATGAATTATACAATTCTAAATTAGATAATAACTCTCATGTACAATCATTAAAGAGAAAGTTTCCTTCTACTAATGATGCATATCTTTGGCACTTGCGTTTGGGTCATATTAATTCAAACAGAATTCAAAGACTGATCAAAGATGGTCTCTTAGAGCCATTGGACTTTGATGAATTTCCAGTTTGTGAATCATGTTTGGAAGGAAAAATGACCAAACGACCTTTTAATGCAAAAGGTAGAAGAGCCCAAGAGTTGCTAGAATTAGTTTATACAGATGTTTGTGGTCCTATGTCAACCCAAGCAAAAGGAGGTTATGAGTACTTCATCACTTTCACCGATGATTACTCTAGATTTGGTTATGTGTACCTAATGAGACGGAAGTCCGAAGCTTTTGAAAAATTCAAAGAGTTTAGGGCTGAAGTTGAGAATCAATTGGGTAAACACATAAAGGCCATTCGATCTGATCGTGGTGGCGAATACCTTCTTAGGGATTTCAAGGATTACTTAACTCAAAATGGGATTGTATCCCAATTGACTGCACCTGGAACTCCCCAACAAAATGGTGTAGCAGAAAGAAGGAATAGGACTCTTTTAGAAATGGTTAGGTCCATGATGAGTTACTCAACTTCACCTATTTCTTTTTGGGGTTATGCCTTAGATACAGCAATACATCTTTTGAATTTAGTTCCATCAAAATCTGTTCCTAAAACACCCATGGAATTGTGGAGTGGGCGTAAGCCTAGTATGAAATATCTCCACATTTGGGGTTGTCCAGTACATGTGTTAAAAGGGAAGTCTGATAAGTTGGAACCAAAATCAGAAGTATGTTTGCTTGTGGGTTATCCAAAAGAAACTAGGGGTTATTTATTCTATAGTCATAAAGATAACAAAGTTTTTGTTAGTACAAATGCTAAATTCTTGGAAAATGACTATATGAATAATTTTACTCCTAGAAGTAGAGTTGTCTTGGCTGAAATGAATGAACCTGTAATTGAACAACCAATGGTTGAAACTAGGGATGATGTGGCTGTATTGGATACACCACAAGATACTACTCATGAGTTGTCTAGTACACAGTTGCCTCGTCGTAGTGGGAGGAATGTTAGGCCACCTATAAGATTCATAGGTCTAGGAGAGACTTATGAGGCTATCTCAGAGGAGGCCGAAACTGATCCTTACACTTATGAAGAAGCAATGAATGATATAGATGCACATCATTGGGTCCAAGCTATGAAATCAGAATTAGATTCCATGTATTCCAATCAAGTTTGGGATCTTGTAAAGGCGCCTAACGGCATTAAACCTGTTGGTTGCAAATGGGTTTACAAGAGGAAGAGAGGGATAGATGGAAAGGTTGAAACCTTTAAAGCAAGGCTAGTGGCAAAAGGGTATACTCAAAAAAAAGGTATTGATTATGAGGAAACCTTTTCACCAGTAGCAATGCTTAAATCTATCAGAATTCTCTTATCCATTGCTGCTCATTATGATTATGAAATTTGGCAAATGGATGTCAAGACTGCATTTCTCAATGGCAATCTTGAAGAGGAAATCTATATGATGCAACCAGAAGGTTTCATAGCAAAGAACCAAGAGCATATGGTATGCAAGTTGAATATGTCCATTTATGGACTTAAGCAAGCATCAAGGTCATGGAACATCAGATTTGATCAAGCAATCAAATCATTTGGTTTTGAACAAAATCTTGATGAACCATGTGTGTACAAAAGACATCATGACAAAGTAGTAATGTTCCTAGTGCTTTATGTTGACGATATTCTACTCATTGGAAATGATGTAGGTGTAATGTCATCAGTAAAGGTTTGGTTGTCAAGCAAATTTGATATGAAGGACTTGGGTGAGGCTAATTTTATTCTAGGGATCAAGCTTTGGCGAGATCGTAAGAATAAGATGTTAGGCTTATCACAAGCTGGATATATAGATAAGGTTCTAGAACGGTTTAGCATGCAAAACTCCAAGAAAGGATTACTTCCTTTCAGACATGGAGTTCCTCTGTCTGATGACCAAAGGCCTAAGACTCAAGAGGAAGTAGATATGATGAGACAAGTTCCTTATGCTTCTGCAGTAGGAAGTCTCATGTATGCCATGCTTTGTACTAGACCGGATATCTGTTTTTCAGTTGGCATGGTCAGCCGATATCAATCAAATCCAGGACCACAACATTGGCAAGCTGTAAAGCATATTCTCAAGTATCTACGGAGAACGAGAGACTATATGCTTGTTTACCGTTGTGACGATTTGATTCCCATTGGCTATACAGATTCAGATTTTCAATCAAATCTAGATTTCAGAAAGTCCACGTCAAGATGTGTTTTCACCTTGGGAGGTGGAGCCATAAGTTGGAGGAGTGTTAAGCAATCTTGTATTGCGGACTCCACCATGGAAGCTGAATATGTTGCTGCTTGTGAGGCGGCAAAGAAAGCTGTTTGGCTCAAGAAATTCCTTTCTGATCTTGGTGTAGTGAGAATGGAGCAAGTTCCTATCACATTGTTTTGCGACAATAGTGGAGCGGTTGCACAATCCAAAGATCCAAGGAATCACAAGAAAGGAAAGCACATTGAGAGAAAGTACCACATCATTCGAGACATTGTTGCTCGTGGAGATGTGGTGGTTGCAAAGATTGACAGTGCAAATAATCTAGCGGATCCCTTTACCAAAGCCTTGCCTCAAAGGACCTTCGAGTCACATTTGGAAGGAATGGGAGTTAGATTAGTGCACAATAGTCTTTAGGGCAAGTGGGAGATTGTTAGGATATGTGCCCTTAAATCCTATTGTATGTTGCCATGTATGATATTATGTATGACATTATGTGAGAAATGATGTATGACTTAATATTGTGTTTAATAAAGTTGTTTTATTCTTATCTAGAATAATGGTAACATGAATATACGGACATTATCAAATAGTCCATGAGATGCATAGTATGTGATTTATGTGATTTAGTCATAGAAGATATAGATCACAAGTTCTTTGTAAACTCAGAATTTTGGTTCGTAGTCGGTGATGAAATTGGGCATTTCATCTGCGAAGATTATAACATATTAACTACGATGATTTGTCTTGATCATGGAAGTGGTGACTTCTAGTTAATATGTTGATATGTTTTAAGAGTTAAGACATATTGAACTGGACCGCTGTGAGATTTATTATTCTCCTAACGACTGTCAATTGAATAATAAATCTCACGACTTGTATTCACATGAACTCTTAATCCTGAGAGAATAATGGACTTGATCATGAAATGTAGGTTGCTTTGATATATCAGGAGTGAGATCTAAAGTAACGGTCAAAACCTCAGTATGTTGGGCAGCCACATTTAGTGTTGATGGAACATATATTCTCAAGATGGAATTCATAGTCTCTTAACGGAGATACAAAATATTCCCTTGAGATAAGTTTAATGGGTACAGTTATTCAGAGAGTTAGGCCTAACCACTTTAGTAAGACTAAAGTATATATTTATGAAATTGGATTTCATAAATATATGGTGAATAACTTATAAGGATTAAACCGGGTACTCAAGGATTAAAATGTAGTAATTTACAAAGTGGCAGTCTATATTCATGACTTTGTATTACTACGAATATTTTATGAAGGGGTTGCATGTATAATAAAGTCTTGGGATATAATTTATTAATGAGGCCTAGAGTGCAATTATATTTATATAGTGGTATTAAATATAATTAATGGTAACTTTGGACTTGTCAAGAGTTGACAGAAAAGCCCAAGGCCCATTGGAGCTAGTGTCTTATTTGTTCCCTTTTGGTCCCACTCCAAGCCACACACTAAAGCCCAATTGGGAAGGCCCAAAAGGCTAGCCCAATTAGATAATCAGTTATGTGGAGAGAAACATACAGAATTTTATATAGAATAAAATGGTTTGTATGTTTGATATGTGTAATGACATGAAATAAGGAAGAGAGACACTCTTTCATATTCTCTCTAGATATATAGAACTGATTGAGAGACCACACATCTTGGGCATCGAGTGGAATTGGAATGAAGATTGAAAGTATTCCCGAGTACTTCTTCATTCGGTTTTGAAATTCACCGCATCAAGGTACACTCTCTTGTTCTTATATTCTGAAACTTACATAGTGCATGTTATCGATTGCGAATGAAGTAAATCCGTTTATTTTCCGCTGCGTATGTTTTGTATTCAATGCAAACATGATGATTTCCCAACAGTGGTGTGTATGTGTGAGTAAAGCCACTCAATTATTCTCCCTTAGAAACTGATTGAGAGACCACACTTCTTGGGCGTAAATTGGAATTGGAGTGAAGATTAAAAGTGTTCCCAAGTATTTTTAATCTTTTGTTTTGAATTTCACCGTACCAAGGCACGGTATCTCATTTTTAAATTCTGAAATTTACATAGTGCATGTTATCAATCATGAATGAAATAGATCCATGTTTGTTGCTTCCGCTGTGTGTTTTGTATGAGATACAAAACCAGATTTTCCAACAACATCTTGGGTATTAAGTGGAATTGGAGTGAAGATTAAAAGTCTTCCCAAGAACTTCTGATTTTTGGTTTTGAATTTCACCACACCAAAGTACGCTTTCTTGTTCTTAAACTCTGAAACTTTCATAATGCATGTTATCAATTGCGAATAAAGTAGATCCGTTAATTTTCTGCTGCGTATGTCTTGTATGTGACACAAACATGTATTTTCCCAATAGTTAATTTAATTAATTAATAAACTTGGCTAATTAATCAATTAATTCATCACAAGGTGTCAATACATTTTTGGCCTATCAGAAGGCACTCCTCAACCATCCCCTATGGATAATGCATGAAATCCGCCTTGAGATCAATATAGCGAATCATCTCAGTAGCATACCTCTTCCCCAACAAGTCAATTCGCAACCTAATGCCTGACTCGTCCTCTAGACTAATCGAGACCCCATCAAACCGCAAGCCAATCATACGATGGAAGTCGTGAGAAGTGATGGTCATCTCCAGACCAGCAATGTGGAAGGTATGGGTAGTGTCCCACCATCTCTCAGCCAAGGTCTGCGCCAAGAGAATATTGGCAGACCTCTTAGGCATTAGACGGATAACGAGCTCAAAACCCGCAGCAAGGATATGCCCCTAAGTCTCCTCAGTAAGGATGTTATACCACACCAAGACCTGGCTGGTACTTCCCTTACCAGAATATGGGGTTGAAACCTACAAAAAGAGTATGGGATTAAATTCATGATTAGGTTAAGGGAACGGTGAGAAAATGATATTGGATGCACAATTAGATGAAATTTTGACATGAGACATACAATTGAGTGCAAAATGGTGAAGGATGATGATAAAATTGCAAAAAGATGAGAAACGAATGAAAAAGGAGCTAAAATGTCCAAATTAGGGTTTCTACATGGTGCCATGCGTACGCAGAAAAGATCCTGCGTACGTAGAATTTTGCATGCGTATACAGGGTGAAACCTGCGCATGCATAAACTAAAAAACAGATACACGTATGCAAGAACAAGCTTGTGTATGCATGAATCTAGGCTACGCACGCAAGAACAAGTGTGCGTACATAGGCCCAAATCCGCGCTTGTAAGAACGAACACAAAAGGTTGTTCTTCATCATTTTCCAAGTTTTCTTAACCAAAACTCAACCTAAACATGTTCCTACCCCTCCTAAAGTGTCAGGTTTTCATCTAAACCTATCTCAAAGAAAAACCCAAGCATTTAAAGGCTTAAAACATATTAAAATGGAAGATCAAAGGAAAACTTGAAAATTGAGAAAAGTTTGAAAAACTTATTAATCCGGCCCTTGCACCCTCCAAAGGTGTTATTGTGATCTGTAGGTCAAAGGAGGAGCCACTATTAGCCTCACCACACCATTCCAATGGGTGAGATGGAAAACATTGGTGGAGAGGACGTAAGAACTCTTTTTGGACTTAGGTGCCATTAAAGGAGATATGAGAGTTTTAGAGAGAAGTTGAGATTGAAGAAAAAGATGAGAGTCAAATTTTGAGGGAGTGAGAGAGAGGCAGAAGGCTTTTGTAAAGGTAGTTAGAGAATGTGAAAAGATGAAGGAAGATGAAGAGAATGAAAAAAGAAATGGTTGGCAACCATAGGGGAAAAAAGATGAAGAGGCGGAAACATA